>JASPKZ010007436.1:0-222500 GCA_030220185.1 Diploptera punctata
ATTTTCGGGATGTAGGCCGTGGTCGTGGGAGGCCTTGTAGTTTCCCCGACGTTTTCCGCCGCTACGCAGTCTTAATCGTGCATTGATTAACCCCTCTTAAATGTTATTATGAATAATGTGGCGAAAACAATAGAATTATGATGATCTTGAAGAAGATTTTCGGGATGTAGGCCGTGGTCGTGAGGCTTGGTAGTTCCCCGACGTTTTCGCCAGACGCAGTCTAATCGTGCATTGATTACCCCGATAAAAGTTTATTATGAATAATGTGGCGAAACAATAAGAATTATGATGATCTTGAAGAAGATTTTCGGGATGTAGGCCGTGGTCGTGAGGCTTGTAGTTCCCCGACGTTTCGCCAGACGCAGTCTTAATCGTGCATTGATTACCCCGAGTAAAATGTTATTATGAATAATGTGGCGAAACAATAAGAATTATGATGATCTTGAAGAAGATTTTCGGGATGTAGGCCGTGGTCGTGAGGCTTGTAGTTCCCCGACGTTTCGCCAGACGCAGTCTTAATCGTGCATTGATTACCCCGAGTAAAATGTTATTATGAATAATGTGGCGAAACAATAAGAATTATGATGATCTTGAAGAAGATTTTCGGGATGTAGGCCGTGGTCGTGAGGCTTGTAGTTCCCCGACGTTTCGCCAGACGCAAGTCTTAATCGTGCATTGATTACCCCGAGTAAAATGTTATTATGAATAATGTGGCGAAACAATAAGAATTATGATGATCTTGAAGAAGATTTTCGGGATGTAGGCCGTGGTCGTGAGGCTTGTAGTTCCCCGACGTTTCGCCAGACGCAGTCTTAATCGTGCATTGATTACCCCGAGTAAAAATGTTATTATGAATAATGTGGCGAAACAATAAGAATTATGATGATCTTGAAGAAGATTTTCGGGATGTAGGCCGTGGTCGTGAGGCTTGTAGTTCCCCGACGTTTCGCCAGACGCAGTCTTAATCGTGCATTGATTACCCCGAGTAAAATGTTATTATGAATAATGTGGCGAAACAATAAGAATTATGATGATCTTGAAGAAGATTTTCGGATGTAGGCCCGTGGTCGTGAGGCTTGTAGTTCCCCGACGTTTCGCCAGACGCAGTCTTAATCGTGCATGATTACCCCGAGTAAAATGTATTATGAATAATGTGGCGAAACAATAAGAATTATGATGATCTTGAAGAAGATTTTCGGGATGTAGGCCGTGGTCGTGAGGCTTGTAGTTCCCCGACGTTTCGCCAGACGCAGTCTTAATCGTGCATTGATTACCCCGAGTAAAATGTTATTATGAATAATGTGGCGAAACAATAAGAATTATGATGATCTTGAAGAAGATTTTCGGGATGTAGGCCGTGGTCGTGAGGCTTGTAGTTCCCCGACGTTTCGCCAGACGCAGTCTTAATCGTGCATTGATTACCCCGAGTAAAATGTTATTATGAATAATGTGGCGAAACAATAAGAATTATGATGATCTTGAAGAAGATTTTCGGGATGTAGGCCGTGGTCGTGAGGCTTGTAGTTCCCCGACGTTTCGCCAGACGCAGTCTTAATCGTGCATTGATTACCCCGAGTAAAATGTTATTATGAATAATGTGGCGAAACAATAAGAATTATGATGATCTTGAAGAAGATTTTCGGGATGTAGGCCGTGGTCGTGAGGCTTGTAGTTCCCCGACGTTTCGCCAGACGCAGTCTTAATCGTGCATTGATTACCCCGAGTAAAATGTTATTATGAATAATGTGGCGAAACAATAAGAATTATGATGATCTTGAAGAAGATTTTCGGGATGTAGGCCGTGGTCGTGAGGCTTGTAGTTCCCCGACGTTTCGCCAGACGCAGTCTTAATCGTGCATTGATTACCCCGAGTAAAATGTTATTATGAATAATGTGGCGAAACAATAAGAATTATGATGATCTTGAAGAAGATTTTCGGGATGTAGGCCGTGGTCGTGAGGCTTGTAGTTCCCCGACGTTTCGCCAGACGCAGTCTTAATCGTGCATTGATTACCCGAGTAAAATGTTATTATGAATAATGTGGCGAAACAATAAGAATTATGATGATCTTGAAGAAGATTTTCGGGATGTAGGCCGTGGTCGTGAGGCTTGTAGTTCCCCGACGTTTCGCCAGACGCAGTCTTAATCGTGCATTGATTACCCCGAGTAAAATGTTATTATGAATAATGTGGCGAAACAATAAGAATTATGATGATCTTGAAGAAGATTTTCGGGATGTAGGCCGTGGTCGTGAGGCTTGTAGTTCCCCGACGTTTCGCCAGACGCAGTCTTAATCGTGCATTGATTACCCCGAGTAAAATGTTATTATGAATAATGTGGCGAAACAATAAGAATTATGATGATCTTGAAGAAGATTTTCGGGATGTAGGCCGTGGTCGTGAGGCTTGTAGTTCCCCGACGTTTCGCCAGACGCAGTCTTAATCGTGCATTGATTACCCCGAGTAAAATGTTATTATGAATAATGTGGCGAAACAATAAGAATTATGATGATCTTGAAGAAGATTTTCGGGATGTAGGCCGTGGTCGTGAGGCTTGTAGTTCCCCGACGTTTCGCCAGACGCAGTCTTAATCGTGCATTGATTACCCCGAGTAAAATGTTATTATGAATAATGTGGCGAAACAATAAGAATTATGATGATCTTGAAGAAGATTTTCGGGATGTAGGCCGTGGTCGTGAGGCTTGTAGTTCCCCGACGTTTCGCCAGACGCAGTCTTAATCGTGCATTGATTACCCCGAGTAAAATGTTATTATGAATAATGTGGCGAAACAATAAGAATTATGATGATCTTGAAGAAGATTTTCGGGATGTAGGCCGTGGTCGTGAGGCTTGTAGTTCCCCGACGTTTCGCCAGACGCAGTCTTAATCGTGCATTGATTACCCCGAGTAAAATGTTATTATGAATAATGTGGCGAAACAATAAGAATTATGATGATCTTGAAGAAGATTTTCGGGATGTAGGCCGTGGTCGTGAGGCTTGTAGTTCCCCGACGTTTCGCCAGACGCAGTCTTAATCGTGCATTGATTACCCCGAGTAAAATGTTATTATGAATAATGTGGCGAAACAATAAGAATTATGATGATCTTGAAGAAGATTTTCGGGATGTAGGCCGTGGTCGTGAGGCTTGTAGTTCCCCGACGTTTCGCCAGACGCAGTCTTAATCGTGCATTGATTACCCCGAGTAAAATGTTATTATGAATAATGTGGCGAAACAATAAGAATTATGATGATCTTGAAGAAGATTTTCGGGATGTAGGCCGTGGTCGTGAGCTTGTAGTTCCCCGACGTTTCGCCAGACGCAGTCTTAATCGTGCATTGATTACCCCGAGTAAAATGTTATTATGAATAATGTGGCGAAACAATAAGAATTATGATGATCTTGAAGAAGATTTTCGGGATGTAGGCCGTGGTCGTGAGGCTTGTAGTCCCCGACGTTTCGCCAGACGCAGTCTTAATCGTGCATTGATTACCCCGAGTAAAATGTTATTATGAATAATGTGGCGAAACAATAAGAATTATGATGATCTTGAAGAAGATTTTCGGGATGTAGGCCGTGGTCGTGAGGCTTGTAGTTCCCCGACGTTTCGCCAGACGCAGTCTTAATCGTGCATTGATTACCCCGAGTAAAATGTTATTATGAATAATGTGGCGAAACAATAAGAATTATGATGATCTTGAAGAAGATTTTCGGGATGTAGGCCGTGGTCGTGAGGCTTGTAGTTCCCCGACGTTTCGCCAGACGCAGTCTTAATCGTGCATTGATTACCCCGAGTAAAATGTTATTATGAATAATGTGGCGAAACAATAAGAATTATGATGATCTTGAAGAAGATTTTCGGGATGTAGGCCGTGGTCGTGAGGCTTGTAGTTCCCCGACGTTTCGCCAGACGCAGTCTTAATCGTGCATTGATTACCCCGAGTAAAATGTTATTATGAA
Source organism: Diploptera punctata (assembly GCA_030220185.1). NCBI lineage: Eukaryota > Metazoa > Arthropoda > Insecta > Blattodea > Blaberidae > Diploptera > Diploptera punctata. The sequence continues at coordinate 3,959 of JASPKZ010007436.1, forward strand.
TAATGTGGCGAAACAATAAGAATTATGATGATCTTGAAGAAGATTTTCGGGATGTAGGCCGTGGTCGTGAGGCTTGTAGTTCCCCGACGTTTCGCCAGACGCAGTCTTAATCGTGCATTGATTACCCCGAGTAAAATGTTATTATGAATAATGTGGCGAAACAATAAGAATTATGATGATCTTGAAGAAGATTTTCGGGATGTAGGCCGTGGTCGTGAGGCTTGTAGTTCCCCGACGTTTCGCCAGACGCAGTCTTAATCGTGCATTGATTACCCCGAGTAAAATGTTATTATGAATAATGTGGCGAAACAATAAGAATTATGATGATCTTGAAGAAGATTTTCGGGATGTAGGCCGTGGTCGTGAGGCTTGTAGTTCCCCGACGTTTCGCCAGACGCAGTCTTAATCGTGCATTGATTACCCCGAGTAAAATGTTATATGAATAATGTGGCGAAACAATAAGAATTATGATGATCTTGAAGAAGATTTTCGGGATGTAGGCCGTGGTCGTGAGGCTTGTAGTTCCCCGACGTTTCGCCAGACGCAGTCTTAATCGTGCATTGATTACCCCGAGTAAAATGTTATTATGAATAATGTGGCGAAACAATAAGAATTATGATGATCTTGAAGAAGATTTTCGGGATGTAGGCCGTGGTCGTGAGGCTTGTAGTTCCCCGACGTTTCGCCAGACGCAGTCTTAATCGTGCATTGATTACCCCGAGTAAAATGTTATTATGAATAATGTGGCGAAACAATAAGAATTATGATGATCTTGAAGAAGATTTTCGGGATGTAGGCCGTGGTCGTGAGGCTTGTAGTTCCCCGACGTTTCGCCAGACGCAGTCTTAATCGTGCATTGATTACCCCGAGTAAAATGTTATTATGAATAATGTGGCGAAACAATAAGAATTATGATGATCTTGAAGAAGATTTTCGGGATGTAGGCCGTGGTCGTGAGGCTTGTAGTTCCCCGACGTTTCGCCAGACGCAGTCTTAATCGTGCATTGATTACCCCGAGTAAAATGTTATTATGAATAATGTGGCGAAACAATAAGAATTATGATGATCTTGAAGAAGATTTTCGGGATGTAGGCCGTGGTCGTGAGGCTTGTAGTTCCCCGACGTTTCGCCGGACGCAGTCTCTGGCGAAACGTCGGGGAACTACAAGCCTCACGACCACGGCCTACAGCCCGAAAATCTTCAAGATCATCATAGCAACTCCGGCCGTGAATGTCTACGTGAATATAAATAAGAATTATGGTGATTATATGTGATTTATTTTTTACCACCATGGCTCTAAGAAAATGCAGGGTATTTCTCTGTTAAATTTATATAAAAAACGAAACTTGGAATAAAGTTCCCTTGTGAAAGTAACCGTCGTCTTTTGCTCTCATTTCAATTGTCTCGGAACAGAATACTCGTCTTACAAGGGAAGTACTTATGTTGGACCAGTTGGATTGTAACAAAAATTGGAGGATATGTTGAATGAACACCGTGATATTAGTCATTTCACTGCAAATGCAATAGTATGCTTAATATTTAACACGAAATAAGGAACAGGAAAATAGAAAAAAGGCTTAATATCGGTAGGGCCTACATGGCAAAATATATAAGTAAAACATTTGAAAAAAAAATAAAATTAATACAAATAAAAAAAATGATAGTGTGGTGAAAGAGGGAAGAACAATAAGGGACAGGGAGAGAGATATAAACTAAGAAAATAAATATTGCAACGGAGCGGCACGGTTACTTGAAGAGTCTATGTTTTTCCACTCCCGCAGTAGAATACTCGTACAGTATATACTATTTTTTTCTATTCAAACATAAAAAACTTAATACATTGTAAGTACAATTTCAAGTATCAAAAAGTATGCCGTACACAGTGCTCTGCTATCTATATAAGGTATTCAAAAATAGTTATTGATGTTAATAAGGTGGGAAACTAATAGCCTATTTACGTTCTTCGCCCCGCTAGCTGCACTTGTTCTTGAAACAAGCTGCAATGAGCAACTGTGCCGTTACGAACCGGTCAATGACGCGATTGAAATTTAAAGGCAAATAACAGGAGTTTTATTAATTTTGCAGCAAAATGATTAACGTCATCATATTTAATGTCAACCAATTAACATATCCTCCAATTTCTGTTACAATCCAACTGGTCCAACATAAGTACTTCCCTTGTTAGTACAGCATTAGCCAATGGTTTTGAAGTCCGCTGTGCAAGAACATATGATCATAACAAATTAACTCAGAATTTTAACGTAAAATTCTATTGTGTTTCTGTCAAAAATGTATAAAGTGACAGCATTACTTATTCCACTCGAAATCTGGAAGTGTAAAGTTTATAAACAGATATTTCACAGTGTTTGTACATAAATTTGACCACACTTGAAGGTTGATAGATTTAAATAAAGCTATTTTGTAATTGGTCATTAAATCTCTACCCCTTCCTTAGGCACAGCTCACTCGAAGAGCGATAGGACGAACATGACCTGTGATTACTATGATATTTTGACATGTCTATCGAATGAATACCTTCTAAATATATCAACAATTCAACTATCAAGAAAATATGTACGGTATCTCCACCGTGAAAATATGTAATCATATTATCAACTCCTGTTTTTTTAACTAGTATACATTTTTCTATGACAAGTAGATAACTTTTTATGCGAATTTTATTTATTACATAGTAGGACTATTATTTCAATGACTGGGAAACAATTTATGTTGAAAAAATGTCCATGACTTGTTTCAATGTGTATTTTATACATAATTATTTGTATAATTGTAAGGAAAGGTAAGACACGAGTATTCAAGAGAAAAAGGAAATGCTGTATCACCCGGTGAGACACTACCTGTGACGTGAGAGTTTGACGTCACACTGAGAGGGACGAAAGTTGCTGTATATACAAATTAAACATTTTCCACAATCTTAGAATATTAAAATCAGGACCGCACTTAATTAAAGCAGTTTTATTTCATGACTGATATAATTTAATATTTTCACAAATACAGTAATAACTACAGTAGTATGATGGTCGGAATAAATTAATCAGTATGAGGATATTTTTAATTTAGAAATCATGCTGTTTATACTGTAGATTCCACTAAACAACGAAATAAGTAAGAAGTGAGACGAAGGACTCTGAGAGGAAGATGTATAGTTGTTGTTCTGATGCTGGGAATCGTAAAATCCCTCAAGAATGTCAGTTACATCGCTTGAAACTGCGGGAAGACGACGGTGTGTGGGAGTTTTATGTACATCACATTCCACGTGGTGTTAAAAATGACGTCACCTTCGAGGTCAAGTAAAAACAAAAATCTTATCAACCTCTATTAAGATAATATATATTGTGTTCAATTGGAGAAATGTCAACGTTCATCGCCACAATAAGTCTTCTGATATATGGATACGTCAAAGTAATAAGGGCTTGTTACATTTTATACCAAGAATATCTTTATGACGATTTTTATTAAGATCGTGAAACATGACAACTTTTCCTTCATTTTTTTTTTATTTTGGGAAATTAAAATATTAAATAGAATAATTGTGTGAAGCTTTTTCTTGTAATAAATATAAATATCATCAACTCTTGTCCAACTCAGGATCGGGTCGAGGAATGAGATGAGATGAAGCCCTTATATTCATAGAGGTGTTTGAACGATAAGGGTGCCGGCCGACCACTCCTGACACAAAGTCACAGGAGCGGATGAACGAAATGAAAGAGATGGGTATGGAGAAATGGGGAATGAAATTTGTGGCATGGAAAAACGTGAGAAACCCCGTGAAAAACCTGCCCAAGCTCTGTTTCTTCCACCACAAAACCTCTTATAATAATATTAGTTATATATTTTTTAGAGCATGCTTTCTGGAACTCTATTTTTTTTCTTCTGAGAGAGCAATCCTTCTTTAGGTTCTGTTAAATATAGGCACGAGTCACCATTAGGTCCGTCTTTTTGTTGTGTTTACTACATTTTGACTGGCTTTACAAACTTCCAACACTGGTGCTCGATTGTGGTTGCATCTTTAATAAGCGATGCAAAGTTATTAGGTTATCTCGAGCTGCTTTACCTAGAGCCAGGGAAGCTTTTAAAGCTCGCGGTAAAACATGGTAGTGGCATAAGCACGAAACTGAGTGATCGAGACAGAAGGATATTAAGGAGGATTGTAGCTTCTCAGAAACTGAGTGATCGAGACAGAAGGATATAAAGGAGGATTGTAGCTTCTCAGAAACTGAGTGATCGAGACAGAAGGATATAAAGGAGGATTGTAGCTTCTCAGAAACTGAGTGATCGAGACAGAAGGATATTAAGGAGGATTGTAGCTTCTCAGAAACTGAGTGATCGAGACAGAAGGATATAAAGGAGGATTGTAGCTTCTCAGAAACTGAGTGATCGAGACAGAAGGATATTAAGGAGGATTGTAGCTTCTCAGAATAAAATCGACCAAAGTGATGCTGAGCTGAACAATGTTTCTCGAGAAGCAATTATTTTAATTGTATAGACAATATATGTAAATGGCGGATTGCAATTGCTAAACGTATTGTAACGTATAAAAATATAATGGCGAGATTACGATCAACGTTCGTTGATGTTGAGAAGGCAAGCTACAACGCACAATTTGAGGTGTATCTTGATCAACGTTCATTGATGTTTATGGCTGCTAGGTCACTCTGTTGTCAGTTTGATGAACTTACACTGATTTATTTGCATATTTATGTATATAGAATATAGAATATATGATTAGAAAGTTGGTAGATGCATTTGAGGTAGGTGGACCGAAGATAAATTATATTAAAACAGAATATATATGGTAACCGGAGCAAATTCAGAAAACCTACAAATAAATAATATGATAATTAAACGTGTTGAAGAATTTAAATATCTTGGATCTATAATAGATAAATCTGGTACTTGTGAAAAATATATTATTAACAGAGTAAATTATGCAAGGAAGGCGATTAGATCCCTGAATGGTCTTTTATGGAATAGAAATTTGACCAGAAAAACAAAAAAAGGATTATACAGACAATAATAGCAAGTATACTTACATATGGATCAGAAAGCTGGACAATAAATGAAAGGTTGCAGAAAATAATCTTCGCGACAGAAATGGATGGATTACGGAGAAGTATGAGAATATCCAGGCTACAACATATTCGAAATACATATATTAGACAAGAAATGGGTGCACAAGAAACTGTTATCGATAAGGATAAGAAAGAGAGCTCTACAGTGGTATGGACATGTACAACGTATGTTGGAAGACCAGTGGCCTAAACAAGTGTTGTATTTGATGGTACCAGGCAGGAGGACGAGAGGGAGAAGTAGAAGAACATAGTATGAGGGAATATATTTTGCCATGATGAAGAGGGGTATGGAAGATGGACAATGGGAAGATATGCATCTCTGTAAAGCAGGAATCAAAGGCAAACTGCTGTAAAGTGGAAAGCATGTATTAAGTATTAAGTAAATGTACTATATTTAAAGAAAGGAAATAAGTTAAGGCGAAATATGGTAAATAGACATAATATGGCAGTACTTTCTTTGTAAAATCTTTCCTATTTATTTCCAAATAGCTTCCTTTTTCCTTTATTTTATATTTTGGGTGATTTTTGTTGTATATGAATTCGTGCGATCGCACAAACTCAATAAGCAAATCGTTATTCATGTTGATATAATTGTTGAAATATCAAAATATTGTAATTTATTGGCTCTAATAAAGTCAACAACAATCAGCTAGAAACAAGTGAAATGCCGGAACCGTCGATGTCAAGTGATTTTAAAGAAATGATGTTAAGTTTGCGTTTGTTGAAGCTTGATCTTGCCAATGTACATGAATGCCATCATGTGCCGCACCCTGCAAACGTTCATCATAATATGATACGTGGAAGGTGTATTTGATAAACATGAACGAACTCAAGCGTAACGCAACGTCAACGAACGTTGATCGCAATATCGCCTTAACAAAGAAATTTCAATAATGCATGGGCTACCGACCAATGGAAACATACATATAATGTATGGAGAATACCTGCTTAGGCATATAATCCAGAGTGTTCTTTCCAACAGTGAAGCGTGGTGGAGGTAGTGTAATACACCATGACATTCATAGTTCCTACAGTAACAATGAAAGAAGAATCGTCACTGGGACTATGAAAGTAATATAAGTGATCACGTGCATTCAATGGCGCAGGCATATTTCCAGCAGTGGAGCCATCTTCCAGTAGATAATATGCCAACTCATACAGTATGAATTGTTGAACACTGGTTTGATGAGCCTAAACAACTGCCTGATTTAATTATTATCGAGACACCACGATAAATACTGAAAACCAGAGTACAGACCCTTTATCATCCTCCAGACAATATAAAGCAATAGAATAGAATCCCACTACTTTCAGGTTGTGTGTGTAATCATTTCCAGGAGAATGAAGCTGCTATTAAGTGGACGTTCATACTATTTTATAGAACTCATACGTCCAGCTCGTGAACCAAAAATTACGTCCTTAAGTCAACATTAAGGGGTAATATTAGTATTGAGCTAGGCACATTTTAGATTCATAATCATCGCTTAGGGAATTTCTCTCTCCACAAATGTACCTCTTCCATCTTTTCTCTGCGACGACATTTTTATCACTATAATTTTGATGCCCAGTCTAATGGACATGAATTTGTATTTTTCTACAAATATATTATTTCCTGTTTTTCAGTATATCTACAAACAAAAGGTGAACATTAGTTTTCAAATCATATTAATACATAAATTACTTAAAATCTACTTTACATAACGGATCATTTATATGCCGAATGTAAAACCTGGAGAAAGAAAATATTTTTTCGCAGCGTAGCACAGGAAATATAACAATAATGATGATGATAATACTTACTCACTGGCACTATCGAACCCGTAGGTTCATGGCCGCACGGACATAAGCTCTCCATACATCCCTATCCTGAGCCAATGCTTTCCAATCATTCCCTGTATGAGATGATAATAATACAATAATAATAATAATAATAATAATAATAATAATAATAATAATAATAATAATAATAATAATAATAATGCATTGTAACTATAATTGATAAAGGGAGCTTCTACTATTCGTTATAGGACTACTGGAAAATATGTATTCATGCCTCATCAAGAATGACTCGCATAAAAGTTTCTTCTAATTTTGATTAAATTTGGTCATCCTTCTGCATTATTGCTGGAGTTTAAGCTGAAAAAAATGATTTAATTATAAGAGACTAAATTAATCCAAGTCTGGATATTCGCACAAAGAGGATAGGTAAATAATCATGAAGCAGATGTTCACATTTATTCTGCGAGATGAATTCGTTAGTGGAAATCTCTAATTTCAAAATTAATATGACCCTCTCGTGAGACTATACTCGGCGAGGTTGGAGATTTTATTTCTAAAATTTACAATTTCAAAGTTTAGAGGAACGGTGTACAATTTTTAATCGCTATATTATATATCCAAGATAACTGGATAAAATTCCAAACCACTTCGCGCAATATTATGTTGAGAAGGTATATGTTACTATTGATAGCAATTTGTACGACGGATGGGGGTGTTAAGTCTGGTGGTCCCTTAATGCTTTTCGACAGGAGTATGATAGGTGTCACTACTGGAATAAAACTTCTCCCTTCTCTTCATTATCATTCTTACGTACAACAAGATTTAAAACATGATTACAAGTTTTCATTATCTGAAAGCAAACTTTCAGTGTTTATCATTCGGAGAAACAAGTTGTAGTTATGTTCAACAAATGAGATTAAAAGGGCGAGTCTAGCATTATTTTTCTTTTTCTTTGTAAATAATGTTGCTGTTTAAGAATACAAATGTCTATTTTTGCTGTTTAGGCCCTATATTAGGCCTTAACATTTAAAGTGTAATTTTATCTGGCCTCCTACACTTTTTTAAGACTGAAGATCCGATCTCTGCGAAAGGACTATCTGAAAATAAATTATGGGACTTTATACTCTAGGCTACAAAGAGAGAATTCGAAAAAAAAAAAAATCTAAATTTTCTGTAAAATATACCATCACAACTGGAAAAAGAATGTTAAACGACCAATAATTATATTGGCAGAACAAGTAGAACGGAACAATCTTATTAAGAGCGAAATAATAATAATGAGGGAAATAATCAGAATTAATTAACTAGGTAATTACATTACAAGAATAACATTAGAACCATTTGCAATTACACATATAGTTAAAACAACAAGATTAAATTTAAAACAATTATTATAATAAGAAACGAAACTCCGATGGAGGAGGAAGAATACTCGTATTTTTGCCCGATATTATTTATTTGTATTGTTCTTAAAGTCTATAACGTGTAACTATACAGAAATTATATTGTACGCCTAGTATCAAATAATTTACTAAGTACTCGTATGTATTATAATTTTATTATGCTCGATTGAGTGGTAGAAAATACCTTAATTTCTGTCAGGTACAATTAATATATTATTATAATTATATTAACTAAAAAAACTAAATCATTGGCACTCGAGGTTCATATCACTTCAGACATAACCTCTCCATTCATCCCTATCCTAAGCTAGTATTTTCCAGTCATCTCCTGTATATTTCACTTCTCTCGAATCATTTTTCCCCACCCTATTCTTGGCTTACCTATTGGGCGTTTTCCAACTGGTATTCCTACAAGAAGTTTGCATGTCCCCCTTCCATTCTCTATTCCTGCCACCTGCTGACCTTAGCAGTCTACAAGACTTCTGTCCTTATTACGTCTGGTTTCACATAAACATCATGTAGCTCACAATTTAAGTGTTCTCCCTCCTTCACCTCTTGTTCGTCTCTCTTTAGTCCACTTTTTTCCTAAGAGTTTTACATTTTAAATACTTGCAATTTGTTGTTCTACCTTACAGCAAGAGACCATCAACATATTATTACTGGAACAATAAACTTTTAAGCCTAGGCCTATATATTTTTAGTTTAACTTTTTTTAGAGTAGGCATACATGCAATGACACAAGTCATTGCAATGTATAATAACATTATTATTTACAGGTATCACCGATTGAGCTAAACAGGAATATACCACAGTCGTGATGTGATAACGTTCATAGTGAACATGAAACACTCCTAATAAACTACGTCGGTTTTAGACTTTGAGTTATGAGAATTCCACGAAATTTCACAAAATGTTGATATGCTCATAAATGGTGCATAGTAAAGCGAAATAATCGTCATTGCTGAAACCTGCAGGTGTGAATGATTAGAGCGTTACAGTTATAACGTTTCTCAGTTCATTTACTTGGAAAACTAATTTCTAACAAAACCAAACTTATTAACCTATTTAACTCTTCAGACATAAAAAAACATTTTTCTTCAACTTCTGAGCCCTAATGATATCCGTGTAATACACGTTGCAAGCAATGACCTTCGAAACTATGGGACAAACATTTATGGGAGATAAGCCATGAACGCACCTTCAAGCCTGTCCGTTTTCTGCTGTATAGGAGAATGACATGTCTGTTTATTACATTATATTTCTAAGGACCGACAATATGTATATTTACTTCCTAAATGAGTTCGATGAATATTTGCAGATATTTATAACCAAACAAATCTAATTTTGTTTTAGTTTCTAACCAGTGATGTTTAATCTTAGGCTTGGCTTGATATCATGTTTCGCTTTTCGAATGCAGGCAACGAAAACAACAATCTAGTATTTAGATTAGTTGTAAAAATCTTTTACTATGTTTTTTAACCATTGGTCGCTATAAACTATTACTGTAATTCTAATAATCAGGCTCTACTTGCAAACATTTTTTACAACAGTAACCTTATATGTTTGCGTGACAGACTGAGCAATTAGTTGGACAGGATTCTAGATGGTTTCTTACTGAATTTATCATTTCCTTAGACATAAACAGAGATTAAATATAAGAAACCTTTACGGGGATTCGTTCAAGTAAATTAGTATGGGGGCATTAAGACGCTGGCTTCAATTCGCCTTTACACATGTAGGCTCTACTTATTTTTTTTGAAATACCGCAACGTGCTCAATTATTTTCTTAAAAATGTCTTACTTTTTACCGTGTACCTATAGTGGACTTTGTACATTTTCCTTTTTCCTACTACTTAAATGGCACAGAAATATTCATTCATCTATGTCAACCGTCTATAATCGTGCGCTCAAGACAGCATCTAAAACTTGAGTAAAGAAATTCTGCTTGAAGGCAGCATGCATAATTCTATGGCTCAAGAGGTAAATGTAATAAATGTGGACAAATCGTGTAATATTTCTCTTCGGGCATGCATGAAAAAGTTATCCAATCTAAGATACAATTTAAATACGTTAGTGTAACAAGCTAAAATTCGCATAAATTATACATTTTTATATTGTCACTGAAAATATACTCTATTCGTAATTCACATTTATATGCAATGCTAAAGATTGGCAGTCATTTGCGATCGGCTAGAAGTGTCAAAAAATATGTTTAGAATGCGGGTAAACAAAATTCATTTCTTCTTCTTCTTCTGCCTCCCTCTCATCGCCAATGTATAAAAGACGCTGCTGTTCCACTTCGATGTCTAGTTCCACTTATATCTTCGGGGTCGTCCTTAAGCATTTCTCTCGTTTCGCCAGTTGGCTAATTTGATCCACAGCTATGTTTAAACTATTCTGTCATTTTGACATTCTATTTATATGTTCATGGTCCATATCTTGTGTCGCTTATTGTTTATCTGAGGTCCCAATTCTGAAAATTATTGTTCTCTTATTAAATTTTCTCTTATCTTATCACTTCTAATGTGATCACTGATCACTTAATGTTATTATTATTGATTTCGTACATCTCAATGATGGATAAATCATATTTGAAGAGAAAAATTATACGCTCAGACCGGGACTTGAACCCGGGACCCTTGGTTCTCTAGACCAAGTGCTCTACCAACTGAGCTACCTGAGCAAGTACCGATCTAAACGCAAATCTTTCTCTATATACATTGTAATGTTACAATTTACAATGTATATAGAGAAAGATTTGCGTTTAGATCGGTACTTGCTCAGGTAGCTCAGTTGGTAGAGCACTTGGTCTAGAGAACCAAGGGTCCCGGGTTCAAGTCCCGGTCTGAGCGTATAATTTTTCTCTTCAAAAAAAAAACTGAATGTTATGTTTTATATTGTTCGCAAAACTTTCATTTCACATACTTCCAGTAGGCATCGAGCATTAGTTGTTTGTGGTCTAGTTTCTGCTATATAGGCTATGTACAAAGTGGTCTGATTACTGTTTTATATATTTTAGTTTTAACATATTTTCTTAGATATTTTTCCAAATGGTTTCTTTTAAACAGCCTGAAACTATATTGGCTTTATTAATATGATAACGTCTTTTAAACTTGCATAGCTGGTGACATTTACACCCAAGTAGTTGACATTCAAATAAATTCAAATGTATTTTTGCAGCGATAGCTAATTTCACGGAACATAGCAGTAGGAATCTATATTATTATACTATCTATAATCATTTTTAAAAATTTTAAAATTGCAAGCATGTATATTTTAATCTCATTTTAACAATGTTGCGAATAGAGATCGTAACAATGATAAATATTATGGAGTTTTTGATTATGAATGTTCCTCCATTCTCGTATAATATGTGACCCATACTATTTTAGCATATGTTTAGCTTATTTTCTTCCCTTAATACAAGAGACCTGTTTCTCGGTCGTAGATAACCTCACGCTGGATTATCGTTCAGTCTTAAAAAAAGAACGTTTATTAAATATAATCAGACATTTATCTAATCAGACAGTTCTAAGAGAGCGTGAAGCGTAGATTTGTATTTAACTGAAATACAGCCGATTACTAAGAGTTTGAGCCGATTAGATTAAGTCACATAGACTGCGATGGACAGAACATGTGGCACGAATGGGGAATGAGAGAGGTGCATGGAAGCTTCTTGTAGAAAAACCAGAAGAAAAACGCGCAGTTGGTAGACCAAGAATGAGGTGGGAGAATAAAATTATCCATGATCTGAGGAAAGATTATACAGGGGATGATTCGAAAACATTAGCTCAAGATATGGATGTGTGGAGAGCTTATGTCCGCACGGCCATGAATCTACGTGTTCGATAGAGCCAATGAGTTAGTTAGTTGGATAGTGAGTCGAGCCGGTTAAAGAGAGCGATAAAATTAGAGAAAGACCTCCTCATAATAGGATTAATAAAGAGGAGACCACGCTGGTTCGATTATATTAGCACTTATTTATTACATTTCATTAACAAGGGAATAAACATATTATTTAAACAATAATGGACAAGGCCTCTCTCGTGATTTGAAAGTAATATAAATTAGTGCGTCCAATGGGTTGAAAATATATCTTTGGGCCGTCCAAAAAAGAGATGGATTGATCCATCCTTCAGATTGTAACAGATCATCAGACCTTACACTTGTAAAGAGGCTGATGTTAAATTATTATTATTATCATTTATTAATGCAGCAATTATTACTATTCAGGGATTTTCAGCTTAAGTCCTCGTCCCGTTCCCATCCTCCATTCTCTTGATCAAGGGTATCTTCTTCTTGAAGTCATTTTCTATTGGAGCCATGGTCTCCTTGGTCTTCCCCGAATACTCCCTCCCAATGGTATTTATTGAAATATCTATTTAGGCTATCATGGTTGTTCCATTCTTATTAGATGTCCAAATCATTCTTAACTCCCTCTTTTCATTTCTATCTAACATATTTTTCTCTGCTCACAACCGTCGCCGAATTATTTCTGTTACTATCTGTGATAAACTGACATCGTTTAAAAACCTTTGATTATTATGAGTAGATACATCAACATATATTCATACCCAAACGCTGATAGATAAAAACACACACTTAACTCATAATAATGTCACAAAATAATATTTTAATATTTGTTGCTGGAGTCGCCAAATTAGTTGTACTTTCTGTCAATTTTATTCTGTATAATTTACATTTTCAGAAATAATTTCAGAGTACCTATAATTCCTGGGATTTTTTAACAATCTAATTGTATAATTACACATAATTTACAATTCTAAAATTGATTTATTGACCATCGCAAATAATGTGAAGAATTGAACTTCAAGACACATTTATATGTTTTAAACAAAATATGTGGAATGTTACTCAATTTCGAGATGATGATGATAATAATAATAATAAATTAATGAATTATTACGTAAATCGTATCTTTCCAAGTGAAAGTAAAAAATTGGCATGACGTATGAACATGTATTTTGTAGCGAAAAAATAAATGATGATGCATAGGATGTAACGTTTTGTTTGACACATCTCAAAACTGAATTATGTCACCGTCGCATTCATTTTTTTTATGTTTTTGAACATTACATAAAGGAAATTTATCACTTGTTACATAACTAAGTTGCCATCAACCCTAAAACAACAAACCGTCATTAGCTTGCCCAAATCTGTCACTTTGTATCCCTTAAAAATTCTCAGAATGCTTTCAGTGTCTTGATTGAAAGAGGCAAGCTAAAGGAAAAGCCCAAAAAGCACTGCTGATACCCGTCAACCCGGCAAAGAAGCTACCAACTGTAACCTGTCACCTTGAATCCCACAGCGAATACATCTCAACAATCCTGTCCAATTCCAGAACGTACCATCTTATCTTTCTCTCTTCCTCTTCCCTTACTTTAAAAGCTCGATGCACTTACAAACGTCTGCCATAAAATAACTACTTACTTACACCATGAGATGGAGTTGTCTGTCTCTATATGGCGCAGGTTCCTGCACACAGTCGATATTGTACATATAGGCCCTATATATAAATTATACCCAAGAAATGAAAACTAACTTACTTACTCACTGGCACTATCGAACCCGAAGGTTCATGGCCGCGCGGACATAAGCTCTCCATACATAATGAAAACTAACATTTAAATAAAAATTTTAATCCCTTAAATTCTTTTAACTAGATCTTTAGCATTGTCGAACGTGTGCATTGAAGCCCGCCCGGATATAATCTCTCCATACACCCCTATGCTGAGCCAACGTTTTCCAATCATCCCCTGTATAATTTACCTCCCATAAATCATCTATCTATCTATAATGGCGTAGCCCGGTGTTGAGTCATTGCATATCCTTTATTAGTAGTTAATACATCATTCATTTAGTTACCTGATTTGTCCATAGATGTCATGACTGGCATTGAATCATGGTTAATGTTATTCTCCCACCTCATTTTTGGCCTACTTACTGGGAGCTTTCTTCTGGTTTCCCCTTCTTTCATTCCCCGTACGTGCCAAATGTTCAACCCATCTCAGCATAAGAGACTTAACTGTTCTAATTACATTTAGTTTCCCATAGAGATCTATGTTATGTAGTCTCTTTGGTCCAAACATTTTCCTAAGAAATGTATTCTCAAATAATCGTAATTGTTTATCTTATCTTAAGTTAAGGGACCATGAGTACGCTTTATAATCATACAATGTATTTTTAAGCCCTTAACTGAATACATTTATAGATTCAAAATGTATTATTTTCAACAATTTAAAAAAACTTTTAATAAAAATCACATTTAAAAATGATTTATTAACAGATCTAAAGCTTTTTAAAATATTTTGTAAGAATACGAAACTGAGCTATATCGCTCATCTCAGAAAATTAAGAAAATATGTTGAAAAGGAGAACAAAGTTATGCGAAAATTAAATATTCTCGTGAATACATATTTTTAACTGAGTTCATGGATTTATCACATTACGTTCACTTAATTCTTGTCTCGCGCTTTGCAGTCTTAAGACACTTTTTGGTTATCGGAAGCAAGTGAGAAGATGGAGAAACAATCCATATAAAATTAACCTATACAATAGTCGTTTACATTACAAAAATAAACAAATTAAACATATTTCCGATTTAACCCCTAACTTGGCGAAACACTAATATAAGCCAGTTATTTAAATGCGTCGAACCGCAGTGAAAACAAAATCATGTAGCAATATAAATTATAACTGTATATTATGCAATTCAAGTAATTTCTTCGCGTTCGTTTTTCTGTTGTTAGATTTAAAACAATATTAATTTAACTAAACCAATGTATCTTGTAGGATACATCGCACGTATAAGGGTTGTTACTGCAATGCAACACGCGGATGAACCGATATCACAGCTTCATATAGCCTATTTTTATTCCTGCTTTGAAAATGTATCTCGATGTTCCAACGCAGCCTCACGCTATAATTTGTCAATATCTCATCAATCTGAACCTACCACTGTTGTGTAATCATCTCGTGTTCTTATTTCGTCAGGAAGACAGATGCACGCTAATAGGACCAATCCCAAGCTCAAACGGACGGCATGTGTTTGAAGAAAATATCCAAAATGTATTTACCATTTAATTATTGTTCCGTAAATTGGAGTAATGCCGAAGAATAGCGAAAAGACTTGGAACAAATTCACATGAACTTAACCTGCTATAATCACACGCGTCGCAGGAATACCGACTGCCTGATGTTATTACGGCAGCGCTGCCCTCTCTAACAATATTCACTGTTCGGTAATATTCACAATGGGTGTTACCACAGTTTACGGTAATATGTTATCCCACTACAGGTCTTTCGAGGCCCTTTCTAGATATTCGGGATAAGAAGTCAGCTGGCTTGTCAACCTTGTGTGACGGCACCCTCTACCTCAGAACAAGAGCCTGGTACTCATTTGGTTAAAGGCTGAGTCGATCCCAGGATCATGGTGTCACCAAAAGTTTTAGGCGCGTTTAAAAATTCTGACTACATCGGGACTCGCCTTCTGGCTTGTATGCATGATAAAATATACAATTGTGAAATATGTAAAGGAGCAAGTGTTTTTACTCGGACACTGTTCAGTTCGTTTCTAGCACTTACCGTTCAATGCGAATTTAATTTAATTATGGATTCGTTATTATACCAGTTCTTTATTAACTTTCAAGTTGTACATTCTCTGCCAACCTGTCAGCACTTACTATCTTGGTATTTTCATTCAATGTTTTCATGGCAGAGTAATAAAATTAATTAAACTAGAAATATAAAGGTTCTCTCTTTCCCTTCACCAAGGCTAACAAATGCAAATACAGAAAAACTAAGAAACTGAAACACCTGTTTTTATTAAATGCCGTAAGGTATATAAAGTTACATTATGTAAAAATGTAACGTCAACCCCGGTTGAGATGAAAAATCAAATAATAATAATAATAATAATAATAATAATAATAATAATAATAATAATAATAATAATAATAATAATAGTAATGATAATAACAATAATAATAACTCTAATGATAAACGGATTACATGTCTTAAATAGTATATTTTAATTAACAATGAATGAATGAAAAGTTAAGATTAATAAAAAAGTTTTTAAAAGATTAATTCAAATGATTTACATTTATTTACGTAAAACAAGGCTTAAAAGAACAAAAATCGGAGATGGGAAGGCAGGATGTAAGAATAAGGAAAGGAAGGAGGATAAGAATGAAAGGTAATGCGCTTTGAATATTACGGGTGTTCTGTTTCCCCCTGCGCGCACGGGGGACCCACAACAGTGTCGGGCGTCTCATCCTTTATTTATACCAATGCGGTGATCCTGCAGAGCGATATTGTGACCACCTCTCTATTATCAACTTCTTTCTCTTCTTATTTCCGGTCGATAACACGTCATAACGATGTGCACTCCGATCAAAAATCAATTTTTCACAGCAGTACGCTGCCAAGTTACGCCTCATAGTAAATTTGTTCTATTTTTCCTTATTACTTGTGATCCAGATTCCCTATTACGACAAAACTGGGGCAAAAGTGGAGATATTAAACGTCCATAGCACATTATTTAATTTATGTAATCATTGTTAATAATCATGATAATAATAATAATAATAATAATAATAATAATAATAGCTTTATTTTACCTGGCAGAATTAAGGCCTTAAGGCCTTGTCTACCACTCAACCAGGTTTAAAAAAATACAAAAAAAAATAGTCTTAAATCTAAATTACAATATATATATATATATATATATATATATATATATATATAAACGATTACAAGTTATGAATACAACACAATTAATATTTATAATGTATTTTGATTTACTCTAAATTTAACGAATTAAGTATATAATATGTACAAGATATATAAAAAAACGAGGAAAATTAATGACATAGTATAAAAATAAATAAATAGAGAAGAATTAATTATTAGACAACAGGTAACTGTATAAGCGTGACTTAAAGGTACCAAGTGTGCGGCAACCCCTGATATCTTGAGGAAGGAGATTCCAGGAGCGGGCAGAGGCTACTGTGAAGGAAGTAGAATAGGAGGAAGTGCTATGAAGAGGAATTGTTAGCAGACTGCTATCTTGTGACCTAGTGTCAATATTGTGGTAAGAGGGTAACTTATCAAATCTGGACGCCAGGTAAGTAGGGATGTAGGAATTCAGAAGCTTGAAAAGTAGTGAAAGAGAGTGCAATTTACGTCTGTCAGTAAGACGGAGCCAAAAGAGGTTATTAAAGTGTTCGGAAATATGGTCATAACGGCGGATATTGAAAATGAATCGAACGCAAGCATTATGAACACGCTGCAGTCTCTGCGACAAGTCATAGTTTAGATCATTATATATAATGTCACAATAATCGAAGTGTGGTAACACAAGATTCTGCACAAGGATTTGTTTTAACGAAACTGGAAGAAAATTATTTAAACGTCTAAGATAATGTAAGATGCAGAAAGTCTTTTTACATATGTGTTTCACTTGTGTTTGCCAGGTTAAATTTGCGTTTAGATGTAGTCCAAGATCTATTACTGAAGACGAATAAGGGATAATTATATTATTTATAGTAATGTTTGGAAGTGTAGATATGTCAAAGATTGTAAGCAGTCTTTGTTGTCCCATTAGAATTACTTGTGACTTGTTAGGATTTAGATTTAGACCGATACTTGAAGACCAGTTAAAGATGGATTTGAGATCGTCATTCATTTTCGTCAAGCTGTTATAGAGAGAATGAGGAGGTGAATGTAGGTAAATTTGGAGATCATCAGCGTAGAGGTGATAACGGCAGTGCTTTAGTACAGTTGGCAAGTCATTTATGTAGATTGAGAAAAGAAGAGGTCCGAGAACACTGCCCTGGGGGACTCCAGCCGGCACGTTGCGCCAAGACGAAGATCTAGAGTTTAATGAAACATATTGTTGACGACCGTGCAGGTATGAGTCGAACCAGGATACAGCGCTGTCAGACGAGTGAAGGTGCTTGAGCTTTATCATAAGTAAGTCGTGGTCTACTGTGTCAAAAGCTTTGCTGAAGTCAAGTAAGGTTAAAGGAGTCAATTGACGTCTGTCCACGGCTTCACGAATATCTTCAGTAATTTTTAGCAAAGCTGTGGTTGTGCTATGACCAGATCTAAAGCCGGATTGATAAGGATCAAGAAGGTGATTTTCTTGGAGATATTCAGTCATTTGCTTATGTTCGACTCCAGACGAGAAGACTTTTCCCTCGAATCGATAGTGTTCAAGTAGGACTTAATTGGCTGTATTACAGGTTTATTACGGAGTTTTTTTTGTAAAGAATTATTGTAAAAAACTACATTTCAATATAAGACTACAACGTTTGAGGATCTGATGTAACATTTCAGTACATATTAGTCTATCCCTTAGGTAAGAGAATTTCTAGTCTCATATATATATATATATATATATACAGGCTCCACTCCATGCCGCGACATGCCCAGAAGGCCCTTGGCTTAACTGGCGACTGCTGGCTTCACATGTGTTAACCACACATATGGAAGACCAAGCACCCAATATATAGGTGACATATGGTCAGCATGTGGGGCTCCAAGCTGTTATAGCTACTTTTGTCACCCTGGAGTCAATACTTATTGTAGTTACCCAAATTCTTCATTATGCTCAGTGGGCACTGATACTACACTGTCGAAATTCCATGAGAAAATTTCTTTCCCCCCATGGGAAATCAAACCAGCTCAACTCCCTTAACTCTGCACGAATAAATGCTGCTTAAACCGTTCAGCTAGTGCGGAAATCTATGAATGCTATTGTGTGATAATCAAGCCAATACGACATTAATGCCTAAACTTTATTAACAAAATAATTATTTTGCTGATACGTATATTTATGACCAATTAAAATAACATTTTTATTTTTTTTATCGCAATGAATTAATTCTTAAATTTGCACTCTTTTATTACATCCACTATTTATATCACGACGGGTAATATTTCAACACTTGTGTGATAAGTAGGCACAATGCGCCTGATGCACAGTCCAAATACAGGCACAGACACAATCTCAATGCACTAGTCATTACTTTTCAATTGTGGTGATGTTTTGAATAAATTTTATATCCATAAGAGGAAGCGGGCTCAAGATTGCCTGCGAGTATTAAATCATCCCAAATTAAGAAGCAGTGAAGTACAGAGAACAGGTTTCAGCCTCATCCGTCACGCACACTACAGTTAATGAGACTTATACACGACAAATATCCAAACTAATTGCAAACACGTCCGCCCGCAACTTTTATTACTAGCTCTGATTAAAATTAATATGGCTTCCAAACGAGCATTCAGAATGCTATGACCAGACGGACCATCTGCCCTTCTTTATACCATGTTACCAGGATGCAGCTGCGACCACAACTGCAATCTTTATCCTCCAATTTCCAAGAAATTTAAAAAATCAGAAGTTTCTGTTAATTGTGAAATGTTCAGTTT
This sequence comes from Diploptera punctata, assembly GCA_030220185.1. Classification (NCBI taxonomy): domain Eukaryota; kingdom Metazoa; phylum Arthropoda; class Insecta; order Blattodea; family Blaberidae; genus Diploptera; species Diploptera punctata. The sequence goes on from JASPKZ010007436.1 coordinate 23,691, forward strand.
TGACCATGATAAAAGAAGATACTTTATTATTCCAAAACTTCCGAACACATTTTAAATGAATTGATTTTTTTTTATTTAACTGCACATATGAATGAGTCCACACCTGGCATTCCTCGATTTCCAAGAAACGTGACAAAAAATACAGTTTTTTTTGTACACTAATTCTAGATAACCAGGTTACTATTTTTGAATTTCTATAAAATATAACTAGGATCGATTTCAAAATATTCATTTTTAATCAATTACATTTTTATGTTGTGACATTGTCAGTTTGCAAGAAATAAAGTTCTTGCTTGTATCGTTATCTGTTTTAAAGAAATTAAACGATGAGATAACCAATTTTCCATCTAATTAAACACAATTATGTTGAAATAACTTCGTTTTTATTGGACAATAAATATGTTAAGAAAACTTTACATGCCAATAAAGTTGAATACCTGCACAGAGAAATCATTCTGAATAAATTAAATGGTAAAAAGAATTCAATCTTTAACCTAATTCACGACGTGAATTAATATAATTTAATATTCATCTTCATCATAAACATTTCACAAATTAAAACTCGTAGAACTCAATTGAAAAGTTAGACCTATCTCTTCTTCGGCCTAGCAACATTCCTTCCACATTCTGGCCTATATTATAAAATTAATTTGGATATTCCGTCTAATTTGATTCTGTGAACACGTTCTCTCCACTTGTCCCTACATTGCTTTAATTTATTCATCAGCTTAAAATATTTAATTCTTGATATATTAACTGTTTATTTTATACAAAAGCGTGCCAACTTGTTAAAATTCTCATTCTACTGATTTAATTGTTCTCTCTTCTCTCTTATATTTTGGTTCAACAATAAATTAAAGTAAATCAGTAAATTGACTATATCCGAAATGTTAAGATCAAAATATACTCCTACGAGAGACAAAATAATTGTGGGATAGAAGTATTAAAATTACGTGTAAGCTACATTAATTGTGAGAACATGTTACTTTAGAGGTCCGGCTCGTAAATGTTAACATTGAGCAATAAAATTTAATATCAACATCAAATCAACTGACGCGTGCACGAGACAAAAGAAGACACGTTTAGAGACAAATGTCGATTGCAACTGAGAATATAATAAATGTCCCTTTACAAAAATTCAAACTACTGGCAAGCATCCACAGCAAAGCAATTGCAATCATTCGTCTGAGAGATTTGGTCTGCTTCCAGTTAATTTCAAGTGTTTCTCATCTTAACTAATGTTTTCCAAGTACATGAGCATTCAATAACGCATTGCGTACAATTGCTTTAAATTTGTGCCTCCTGGCATATTGTCAGTATTCAAGTGATCATCCTACATTGTTACCCCACATACTCTTCCCAGCACACTACAGCCAAAGTCTCACAAATACACGCACTTTCCTTATACTTTGATATGTTAGAATTATCGAAATTCTTTTATAAAAATCTTGTGTGGTTAAGGAAATATAGATTATTTCAAGAAAATCTCTATACTCGTGTCAGGTCGAGGGATAAGATAAAGCACGTATTATTTAGGGTCTGTGATATTTAATAATGCCGGGTGATCAAGAATGACGACTATTACAGAGGAGATGGAGTAAAAAGGATATAAATAGGTGGCACGAATATCAAAAAATTGGATGATTTTTTTTGGCAGTAAAGAAAAACCGGAGAATCTCGGATAAAAAATGCGCCCTGTCTCATAATTCTCTATCACGAACCCCAAACCCTACAAGGGGTGAACGAGAAACTAACTCTGGACCAGCTGATCGCCATTCATGTTATATATATATATATTGTCCACCGCTGTGGTCTCGAGGTAGCGTGCTGCCTTGTCACGCAACGTGCCCGGATTCGATTCCCGGTCAGGACAGGCTCCTGGGTGAGGTTTTTCCTCACCTGTAAGACAAATGTCCGGAAGCGTACGGCCCAACGGTCCCCAAAAATCATGCGGCCATCATCATCATCGTTCATATTATTATCATCATCCTTATTATTATCATCATCCTTCACGGTGTGGAAAGCAATGGGTAGCTACCACACCTATAATTCCCTAGTAAAGCTGCAAAGCATAGCATGAAAATGCTATGATTGCAGTGAAAGACCTGCCCTCGGGCAGAATTACTATGGATGCATTTGTTTGTTTGTTCGTACTTTATTCGCGGCCATACCGTTGATCCGATTGTGATGGGGTTTTTTGCAAAATGTTCAGGAGAATCCCGGGATGAACGTAGACTATAAGAGAGTTGTGATACTCAACTCCTACACCATTAAAAATCGCCCTTTGTAGTGGAAAACGTGAAAAAAGTAGCTCGTTGGACGCTTAAATTGCTTCGCTGCCTAAACCATAACAAATACACAAAATTAATATACAAAGAACAGTTTTGTCTATCACTGATTCCAAGAAGATAGAGACAAAGTACGTAGATTCCTATGCAAGCATAGCAGCACATGGCGGGTATTCTTTTACGGATAACTCACAATAACGAATTTTGTCTTTTAGCTCATTTATGCCAAGAAGATCGAGATAAGTAGATTCCCGGGCAACACCGGGTAATCAGTACGGGGAATCTTGAAATAATTACGATATACATCTATGAATATATTTCATTTTACGTATTCAACTAATCATAAGAAGTGCATTAATTTTTGTCTTTCAGCTCATTTATGCCAAGAAGATCGAGATAAATAGATTCCCGGACAACGCCGGGTAAAGAGCAAGGGATATCTAAAAATAATTACGATATAAAATTTTCCTCTTACTTATTCAACTAAACATAAAAGCACATTAATTTTCATTTATTCAGGCGTAGCAGCACATATATAATAACATTCGTTTACCACTTTATCAGGGCGTTATAAATAAACTAAGTTTTAGTTGCAACTAATAGGTTGTCACGATATTTAATAACAGAACGATTAAAATTTTAACAGAATTTTTCTCTAACACGCAGTGAAACACAAGTAGTTAATAGAAAATGTGTGGTCTGTTCTCATGCTATATGGCTTAGCATCATTATATTTTGATATAGAGCAATCTGGAGGAGTGTACACACAGGACATTGATTTGGTGAAGGAGCGTGTTTTCCCTCCTCGGCTGTAATGACACTAGCCTCTACACCTGGTACTTCTTCAACTTCAATTCGGCAAATGGAACCAGCACATAAAAGTCCGTTTTAAATAATAATGTAACTGCAGTCAGGCCACATACAGAATGGAACGAAACTCCTGCTCCCAGAGGAGAGACGCATTTACATCATGATGAATGACGGGTCGTACAACAGTCTCATAGGAATTCACACTTCATGCCGCGCCGGTCACAACATTTCTATCTTCTCTCTACTTCCACTTCAAACATTTTCAATTCATATGATATGCTTTTTTTTTTATTCCAAGAATGCTGTTGCATGAAATTCCAAGAAAGCGGGTATTTTAATTCCCATCATGTTTCCTTTCTAGTGTTAGAAGCAATAAGATATTTTCAATGAAACAAAAATTATAATTAAGTCTTGAAGTAACTTGAGTGATGATCTAACAATTTGATTTATTATTGAAAAATAAAGGTGTAATTTGTTCTTAAATTAAAATAAACTGGCATAATAAAGCGAATTCTACAATTTTATATTATTACAAATGGAGTTTATAAATGAATCCCTACAGCTTATCCTGAATATTTATACCAAACCATACTTTGTGATTTTAAGAACTTCTATGTCTATTTACAATCATTTGAAAATAATGATATTATAGATAAATAACAAAATTGAGAATTTATTAAATGGGAATTTATTTGAATTACTGTTATTGGTAAAAAATAAAATATTTGTATATGATTAGGTTAATTCTGATCTAAAAAATGAGAAATATCGTTACGTAGGCAAGTACATTAAATTGTTATAATTAACTTCTAGTTAATCAAATAAAATTTATAAAACATCTTTTAATAAATATTATTTTATATGTGCCTAATTTAAGAAATATTGTGAAGTTACAAATTCAACTTATGTATTTTAAAATATTTAACTTCGGTACATGTATTACTCCCCAAAGTTTTGTTTTTCTTACAACTACCGACACCTCATTAAAGGCACTAAACAATATGTTACATGCTGTGGCTATATTACAGATTAATGCGAAGTTTTAAAATTCTTAAGGACGAACTGTAACGTTCCAATATCTAAAGGACACAACCCACATAGGGCAGAGAGGACGTAACAAAATATTTAAAACATTTAGGCAAACACATCGCACATCAAGAAGATGAGAATATCTATTTTACATGACAATAGATCCAGAAATACTTCATTTCCAGCCAATCATTTCTTTATACTAATGCCATATTGCTATTATTGTGAATATCACAATCAGTAAGGGAGACTCCATGCATAACACTAAGGAAAATATCAGAAAGACAAAATGCAATGCGAAACATAAATGAGGTTAGGAAATAAGAATAAAGCGTTACTCGGCCTGGGTTCATGTAACATATTTCATGTCGAATTGTGAAACATATTTCCCTAAATATTTTACCTAACCGTCTCTTTGTTTAAACCTATAAAGTCCCGTACGCACTTACATTCCAAAATATGTCAATAGCATTAATTCATTTGAAACGTACATATTATTGAAAGGATAGGCCTACATAAACGATTTAATTACACGTTATTATAAAATTTATTATATTTCGCGCACTATAATCTGGCGGTTGGAGACTGTTATTTATTTGTCGTCCGAATGTGCGGGAAAACGATCACCGTTTAACAAAGAGACCTAAAACAGAATCTTATATACTCAACCTAGGATTTAAAGAGAGATCAGGGCTTGCTTAGTTCAGGTTATGGGGCATGGACATTTTTAAAAATTAGCGATGATCACGATATGCGAATATGTCCAATGTGCGGGAGCTTTGAAGTCGAGATACATATACTAGGAAAATGTAACGATTTGGAATATTGGAGGCATCAGTTATTACCGGCAACATTTCTAAATTAAAATCGTGAAAGATTGGCATGCTACGAGTTATTGGTAAGCCCAGAAAATTGGATAAACTTGGGTAGATTTTTGGACACAAAAAGCGGAAAATAAGAACAACACTCATTCATGAATAAATAAATATGTTAACAAATTGCAATACCATTAATTGTTAATAATTCTACATAACTAAGTTAATGTAGGGCCTATAATGTTATTGTATTCATATCTAATTGTATTATTATTGTGTTTTCTTTTTTTTTTGTTTTAAGTATATTATTACCAAACATCAACTTATTGTAACGGACTGTCAACAGCACGTGCGGCTTACTAACCGTGCGATCCACATTTGTAAATAACATTATATGTATTTTACTTTTAGTCTAATAAAGTCCTTATATATATTTGTCGTCTTATAGCCCAAGTGCTACCTCTCACCCTTCAATCCCATCCCTTAGTACAGACCTGAAAGAAAAAGTTGTCTGTTTTTTTTTTGTATCAGTGTTGAGATAGTTTCTCTCGTGTGGTACACGCTATAATTTTGCTTAAATTCGAATCGTTTCTAGGAACAAATTCACATTTGAAATGCCTTTTTTCAGTAATAACAAATTAGTCAATATTTTAAGTCTGTCGCCTCTTGTTTTCTCTAAGTACAATAATGACGAGTTTAAAGTGCGGGAGGTTTACTATAACATTTCAGCACTTCCACAGTGACTGGCGATTATCAAGTTCACCTCCGGTTCCAAGATTCAACTCCGGCCGGATACACTGGATTTTTCATGGGTTAAACTCCTTCGGAAAGGAACTAAAGAAATGGATCCCGTATGACATATTTACGACATGTAAAACAACCTCAAGTCTGAAATAAGAGATCTTTGAGCAAATGTTTCGGCCCTTTTTATGCTCAGATTTAAATTGGGACGCTTATATCCTGATATATCAAAGTACTATATATATGCTGATATTAGCATTCCTGAAAAACGTAAAATGAAATGAAATTTAAAAATATTAACAAAGATCAGTTAGGCCTACAAGATTGGAAACCTACTATACCAAATACCTGAGTATATATATATATATATATATATATATATATATATATATATATATATGATATGAAAAGAAAAATGAATGCTTGAGTCGGGATTCGAACTCGAGTCTCTAAAGTCTGTACCTTTAGCGCTCTAACCAACTGAGCTACTCAAGAATTCCAATCTAAAGTCTGTACCTTTAGCGCTCTAACCACCCTGAGCTACTCAAGAATTCCAATACATTGTATTGTATTGGAATTCTTGAGTAGCTCAGTTGGTTAGAGCGCTAAAGGTACAGACTTTAGAGACTCGAGTTCGAATCCCGACTCAAGCATTCATTTTTCTTTTCATATCATATTTGCCTTCATTGCCAAATGTCAAAAATATATTTATAATATCTATATATATATATATATATATATATGTTATAATTAAATGTTTAACATTGAGCAATGCAAGCTTAATATGGAATGATAAGAAAAATAAATGCCTGGACGTGATTCAAACCCGGATCTCTGAGTCTGTACCTCAGCGTGATATCCATTACACTACCAGGCGAATCCTATTCAAACACTTATTTTTCTTATATATGTATATAAGAATCCCGTCCAGGCATTTATTTTTTTTATCATTCCATATTAAGCTTGCATTACTCAATGTTAAACATTTAATTATAACATCTATTAAGCGTCACTGCTATAAGGTAAAAATATTCTTTTTAATTTAGATGTACGTTGATATAGATCAGCTGCTAGATGGCGGTGAAGACCGAGTTCTCGCGACATCTAGTAATAATGGAGAGTATAATACATATATAAGAAAAATAAGTGTTTGAATAGGATTCGCCTGGTAGTGTAATGGATATCACGCTGAGGTACAGACTCAGAGATCCGGGTTCGAATCCCGTCCAGGCATTTATTTTTCTTATCATTCCATATTAAGCTTGCATTGCTCAATGTTAAACATTTAATTATAACATCTAATAAGCGTCACTGCTATAAGGAAAAAATATCTTTTTAATTTACTTACTTGATATGTCAGCTGCTAGATGGCGGTGAAGACCGAGTTCTCGCGACATCTAGTAATAATGGAGAGTATAATTCATTTATAAGAAAAATAAGTGTTTGAATAGGATTCGCCTGGTAGTGTAATGGATATCACGCTGAGGTACAGACTCAGAGATCCGGGTTCGAATCCCGTCCAGGCATTTATTTTCTTATCATTCCATATATATAGGCCTATATAAGCTATAAACATTTGTAAATTAATATTGGTATTTAAAAAAACAAATAAATTGAAAGTTAATTAAATTACAAGATTATAGTTTAATATACTTGAAAATACTTTATTTTTCGAATTATCTGACTATTTGTTTCCAATAAATCAAACAAGAAAAAAAATATTGATTGAATTTCGGTGATTTTTATTTTATTTTATTTACTTATTAGGGATATGAAAATAATATATTCTAAATAATAGTATTAGAATTAATATTCTCGAATTTGTTGTATAAATAACGATATTTATAAAAACTTTCCTTTGCACGATTCGAAATAATACTGTTCCATTTTCTTAAAAATGGACAAAACTCCTACAAATTTGTTTTGATAGTATTATACAACTTAAAATTATATTTTAAAATCTTGAGAAAATCGTATGTAAAGAAAAAAATATGTATTGTTACTCTTTAGTAAAATAACAAAATATTTTGGTCTACAATCAAATTTGAAAGAGACACAAGTACTACTTAAAAAGGATTACAATGGAGTTCGCTGACTTTTTACACACATTCTATACAACACAAAACTTTTATGCGACTCTTTTATGGTTCACTTCGTACACTGTGTTATTTTTGATGGTCTATTAAAGAGTTTCATTCCTTCAAGTTGTTCCATCTACAATTACAGTTTGTTTCTGCTAATACACGCAATCAAGTCAGTCCATGAAAATACTTGCAATATATTTGTTGCTGAAGATTAACTTTAGGTATATATTGTTCAGCAAGTAATTTGGGCATGAAATAGACGAACTGAATGTGTTTCCGAGGAGCAGCAATTTATCTCATCCTCCTGCCCTACTTACGTTCACCTCACATTCTAATGCATTGAAACTTGACATCTCCACATTTGGTGAAAACGAGTTTCACAGCTATTATACAGCATAGTTAGGGAAGGCGATATGCTACAGTCAGGGGTTCGATTTCCCAATGGGGTATTTTTGAACTGATCTAAACCTTCTAGCAACATCTAACACCCTGAGGTTGACTCAGCCTCTAACGGAAATGAGTACCAGAAGCTTCTTCTGGGTAAAAGACAGGCGTCACGCAGAGCTGACAATTCAGCTAGTATGGCGGAGTGCCTAACCTCGTATTATCCCAAGGGCTTCCTAAGGCCTGTACTGGAATCACTTTACCTTTATATTTATTTTATTTAGCCTGATTTCATAGTATTTTCCTGCGCCCAATTAATACACTGTCATTCTTCTCCAAATGTTTCTGTCATTCCAATTTCATCATCCAATCTTTTTATCCCATGCTGCTTAACGCCATCAAATCCATGTTATTTCTAGCCGCCCTCTTCTTATTTTCATCATCTTCTTCTTCCATAAAACCACGTTATTTGAGAAGCTCTCTTCTTCTTTTTCTTCTTCTCTCTTACCAAGTAGCTAGTATTTTTTTGGGAATTTGTCTTCTGTTATTACGTTTACATGAGCATATAATTTTAATTGTGTTTTGTTAAATCCACAACTGAAGTCAGAACATGCATCCTTTGTTCAATTACATTACTTCTGATTTTATTTCTTCTAGAAATTCCAGCCAAATCCCTCTAAAAATATATTTTAAGGAACTTAATTCATCTTCCTAAATTAATTTGTTATATTATTAATTTTCGGGTCCAGCGCTATGGAATAGTGACACCGTTGTTGCCTCTGACGCAGCGGTCTGGGTTCTATCGACAGTCGGGATAAGTTTCATGGAGAGATAATCTGGTAGTTTGTCCTTATCTGTAAGACCAATTTCAAGAAATGTTAAGACCCAAAAAGTCTTTGAACACCATCTGGCCATAATAATTATTCATATCCAATTCGAATTTTGTATGAATGTAAGAATGAATGAATGAATGATGTGTCTTGTCTCAAATGTTTGTGTTGTCTGGGATGTGGCCCCGGTATTGAGCTGACTACTCAACCAGGGACGCCAGCAAAGTCATAGTGCGGTCAAAAAAAAAAATGTTTATGATTGAGAGTTAGAAGTCCTCTCCCCCTGCGGGTCTTATCCCTGTAAGGAACGGTAGACATGGGCACATAACTAGTAACATATCTATTAAGGGAAATGTTAAACTAAGGTAGAAGAAACACATTATTAAATATGAGCCTACGTTGTATTGAAAATATTATGTAAACAATGTTACTAATAATGGCTAAACAACTGTTAATGTTGAGAGTTCTAAAGAATACCATCTCCTGTAAGTTTATCTTAACCATATCCATGCACATTATGCTCTCGGATAATCATTTTCAACAAATAATTAATTTTACAATAAAAACTGCGATATAGATGTTCAAATAGTATAACATTGTTTCTGTTGGCTTCTCTCCTACACGTTAGGTAAGCATGTGATATAACATTTAATGACGCTTTTTAACATTAACGTTGTAAATCTGGGTGTGAAATTTCCAAACATTTTGATCAGATGCTCTTATTTCAGGTTGGAGGGTCTTTTACGTGCTGTAAATTTAATACACGGGATCCACGGCTTTACGTCTTTCCGAGGAAGGGTATTTTACTCCCTGAAAAATCCATCGCACCGGCAGAAATTGAACCCACGAATCTCTGAACTAGAGGGGAGGATGGTAATCACTATTCCGCCATGAGTTCCTATAGCCTTCATCAAGAAGAGTTCCTACATCAAGAAGAGTATTAACATTTTTATAACGAGTTCTCACTTATACGCTACAGAAATGAACTCCAAACAATTCTATTTTGTAGGGGCCTATGCCAATAAATGTTTGGGCTCGGTAGTCTAGGGGATACGTTACTTGTCTCTGATCCCGAGAATCCTGTATTTAAACCAGATCGGGAATCATAGATTTTTTAGAATTAAAAATACCATGGATAAACCCTCAAGCAGTAGATCCAGAGTCCGAACGTTAGAGGGATCGTGAAACACAAAGCCAAGCCTAAATTAGAACCGCTGAACAAATGTTATTAGTTCTTTCCCATTCAAGTAACAAATTAATCACCTACTATACGTTTCTTCGAAACGATGAGCTAACCACTTGTCACTCGCTAACAACTGTAAGGAAATAAGTGTAACTAAATTAACTTCGTTAAAAATTTCCATACGAGAGCAACCTTTCCCCACGAATATAAACAGAAAGACATATTAATAAATGTGAATTCCATATACCTCAAAATAGTTTTAATAATAATAATAATAATAATAATAATAATAATAATAATAATAATAATAATAATAATAATAATAATAATAATAATAATAGCTTTATTTTACCTGGCAAAATTAAAACCTTACGCCTTGCCTATCACACAACCGAGTTTAAAAAAATACAAAAGTGATTCTTACATCTAGTTACAAAAAAAAATATATATTACATACCATGTCTACAATATAATTATTATTTACAAAATATTTTGAATTTAATCTAGATTTAACAAATGAAATATAAAATATACCAGATAGAAAAAATGAAAAAAAAAATAGTGACATAGAATACACTTAACTCTAGAGAAAAATTAATTATTTGACAAGTAACTGTATAAGCGTGACTTAAAAGTTCCAAGTGTGTGGCAACCCGTGATATATTGAGGAAATGAAATTTCAGGAGCGGGCAGAAGCTACTGTGAAAGAAGTAGAATAAGAGAAAGTGCTATGAAGAGGGATTGTTAGCAGACTTACCTAGTGACAATAAAGTGGTAAGAAGATAACTTCTCAAATCTGGACGCCAGGTAATAAGGAGTGCAACAATTCAGAAGATTGAAAAGAAGTGAAAGAGAGACAAATTTACGTCTGTCAGTAAGGCGGAACCAAGAGTGGTTATTGTAGTGTTCGGAAATATGATCATAACGGCGGATATTGAAAATGATTCGAACGCAAGCATCATGAACACGTTGCAGTCTCTGCGATAAGTCATAGTTCTGTTTAGATCATTATATATAACGTCACAATAATCGAAGTACACTTGGCACTTAAATCGTTCAATAGTTTTCCTGCTTAGAAATGTGATTTTTTAATCAATGTATTTAGGCGGAGGGTCACTTTACATTATACATGAATTTTATTATTTATTGTGGTAATTCACTTTGAAGTCCTACTTTATCTTTAACGAATTATCTATATACCTGTACTTTTATTTTCAAGGCAATTTTGTCACTTTCCATTTTCAAAAATTTTACATATATACATGGCATGGAAAGAAAAATAAACGCCTGAACCGGGATTTGAACCCGAGATCTCTAACTGTATACGTAAGTCAGCTACAGTGCAAAGACTAATATTTCTTTCCATATATACAGTTCTCTTTTATAGAGAAGGCTATGTAAGCGGATTGGTTTTTCTTACGACTTGTAAGTTGCATAAAAATCTTAGCATATAGAAAAATCTAAGTCTGTATTTAATCAGAGCAGCAATACACAATTTGGGGGGGGTAGGAGTAAGTGTCCTGAGTGAGACAATAAACCACATCGGATGCGTCAGCCAAATAATACATTCTTCAGCCCATCATAAGAGCAACAGTCATTGGAGAGTCCCATGTCACACTGTCTTTGACACAAGTAGTAATGCTCCTCAAATATAATTTGCTACAATCTGTACACATATTTCATTTTTATTAATCTTAAGTACATCGCTGTGGTCTGGAGATAGAGTGCTGCCTTGTCACGCAGCGGACCCGGTTTCAATTCCCGGTAGGGACATGATGTTTTTTCGGGGTTTTTGCTCACCAGTAAGACAAATGTCATGAAGATTAGAGCCCAACGGTACCCAAAAATCATCCGGCCATCATCACCCTTATCAATATCATCATTATCCTTCACCGGTGTGGAAAGCAATGGGAAGCTGCCACACCTATAATTCCCTAGTAAAGCTGCATAGTCATCATCATCATCTGCATTCATGGATTAGGTATGTTGACCGGTTCGGACTTCAGCCCATCTCTTTCTAGGTCTGCCCACATATCGGGTGCCTTTAGGTTTGTATTTTGTTATTTGTTTTCGATATCTATCTTCATTCATTCAGCTGCAAAGTATAACATAAAAATGCTATGATTGCAGTGAAAGGCCTGCCCTGGAGCAGAATTACTATGGATGGAACATTAACAAAAACTCTCATCATCATCATCATCATGAACTAATTATTTCAGGTCTGTATGGTCGTGGCTCTTTTAAATATTCCATGGTGTCATGCCAATCCGATTGAGCTTATTTCGAGGAGATATAATGTGTTCTGGATGAGTTATCAGTCTGTCGCAGGCTCCTTCAAGTGATGGGGTCGCTTCTGAACCCACATGGAATCAATCAGGATGTGCTCCCTTAGTTGATGAGATACAATTTTAGGGCGCTGGATAGGCCTTCTCCCCCCGTTTGCTTGAGTAGTCTTACCAGCGACAACGATGAGCCCTGAGATTATGTATTACCGACAGAGTTCCTAATGTTATTCAGGTGACCTTTTATAAATTAATTTTAATACAAATATAGTGTCCGGCTTCGTGGCACAAGTGGGTAGACACTCGCCCTCATCTCTGAGTCCAGAGTTCGCTTTTCGATCACTCCATGCGAGGTTTGTGATTTTTTTTCATGTTTCTCCCGTTTTTCCTGCAAAAAAAAAACTACATTGACATTTAATTTCAGTTTCACTTCATGTGCCCCGCGACAGCGGGGGATCCTTTATAACAGAGACCTTTAATAATAGGAACTTCATCTCACCGCTCAAACTACCTAAGCCGGACACGAGTAGAGGATTTCTTTATACATATACACCGTGTCCCATTCAAACCTCCCACATTCTAATTATTCATAACTCTCAAAGTATGCGGAATTATGAAATGAGGTTGGTGTTAAAAGAAAGAGAAACTCGGATAATTTTTGTTTTCATTGTTTGAGTTAATTCATCTGTCGTATGTTGGACAATAATGACATAAAACACGTTCGCTAGACATCACTCCATTGGACTTATTCCTCTGGGGGTATGTAAAAGACCTATGTTTGCAACTCCAGTACAAGATCTTCATGATTTACGAACCCATATCCTCGACACAATTGTAACAGTACCAATGGACATGTTGGACAGAACGTGGCACGAAATCGAATACAGACTTGATATTGTTCGTGCTACTAATGGTGCACATATAGAGGTGTTTTAGTCTGTGGCAATGTGTGGCAATGAAAATTCTTGGAGTTCCTGTTTTGTTTAATACCGGCCTCATTCCGCATACTTTGTTAGTTATGATTAATTAAAATGTGGGAGGTTTGAATGAGACACCCTGTATATACATATAGTCTTGGGTATATAATCAAACTTCAGGTTAAAGAATAAAATTTTATACATTATAAAATTAATTAATCTGCTGTGTATTATTACTGCACAATGCACAGTATTATTTATTTTTTTATTTGGAAACCTCACCTATCTCTCTCTCTCTCTCTCTCTCTCTCTCTCTCTCTCTCTCTCTCTCTCTCTCTCTCTCTCTCTCTATGTCATCTTAATTTATTAGTTTGATGCAAAATACTTGTGCGTGATGCTCATCAATAATTATCCTTGTATGATACGATTATTCGTAATATTCTGTAAAAAAAAAGAACAATCAAATGATCTTTGTGTATTCCAAAATACCTTTTCGGTATTCTTGGCCGTGTCTCGCGGTGTTGTCTTCTCGACGTTTCATTACCCACTGTGGGTGACATCTTCAAGAAACATGGCTTGTTTAAATTCTGGTAGTAAACTGCTAATTAACTGTTAACTTGTGTGATTTTACCGTAACTATGTATTTTACGTAAGTATTTTACACAGTTAACAGCTAGTTAGCAGTTTAACGAAAATTTAAATAAGCAATATGTCCTGAAGATGTCACTCACAGAAGGTGATGAAACGTCCAGAAGACAACACTGCAAGACACGGCCAAGAATCCCGAAAAGGTATTTTAAAATACATAACGATAGCCATGATAGTCTTAACCCGTAAATCAGATCATCATTTGCGCATTACTCATAGACGCAACACACATTTGCAATACACACATACGCTTTTTTCGTATATGTTCTAAAGTTATAAGACTTGTAAATAAAACTATTTTTTTTATTGCGGATGAGCCCATGTAGGACTACGCAAAGTACTTAGAGGCGTTTCCTTTGAGCCCAAATTTCTTTCATTCTTTTGCTATGAGCTTGTTTCCTATCATCTGTCAAAGTTGTTCCAGTTTTTTTCTTCGGTTTGTCCTCTTGATCAACTTGCCACTTATTCACCTTAATTTTAAATATATCTCTGTTTGGGATATCTTCTTTAGTAATTCCTGCCAATTTTAAGTCCTTTTTGACTTCATCAATCCACTTCATAGTATCCACTGGAACTTTACTTCTGTTTTCGTAGAATTCCGTTATCTGTTTTGTAAGCCTATTTGAGTTCATTCGTTTAATATGGCCATAAAATTTTAACCATCGTTTTCTAATATCACTATGAATGTATGTATATATTTGTATATACAAATAAAACTATTATTATTATTATTATTATTATTATTATTATTATTATTATTAATAAATGTTCTTGTTTAATCTACTCTATACTGACCACATAGTGCAAGAGTAAATACTCCATTTTGATTGATTGATAAGTATGGCGCCTCATCTCTTCATAATAAAAAAAATGTACGTCGCCGGTATAGCCTCAAATCATTTAAAGAAAACATAACGTTGATGGTCTAATATAGCTCATTACTAATATGTCCAGAAATTTACTACAAGCACTTGTGGATATTAAATTTCCGCTGCTTAACAAATATATCCCACAAACATTAAAACTGTTTAACAACTCAATACAACTATTTGTTGTTAAAACAGCTATAAATTATAAGCCTTTTAAAAAAATTGTAACATTGAAATGGAATTTCGTAACACGTCAGCTGGCGTAAATAACGTAAGGCCTATGTAATATTATATTTAACTAATGTAGTTTCTAAACAAAATCTAGAGTAATTCTCATCGTATCAGAGAATCTATACGAAGTTTCAGAGATCGGTTCGATTGATGTATCTGTAGAAAAAAAAAGTTATCTGACCAATAAATTCGTTAAAAGGACCACACACAGATACAAGTGTGGAGTTAAATCAACAGAATTAGCACAGTAAAGATAAGCATTTAATTGTATATCTGATTTGCTAGCGAAGAAAATGTTACCTTCTCCGAAATTATTACTTTTAATGGTGTCAGGTATGCACTATCTCCTCTACTATTCAATTTTGTACTAGAGCGTGCCATCAAATCTTTAGAGAGGATGAAGAAGGCCTACAACTCAATGGTATTAATAAGCTGTTAATTTATGCTGATGATATATTATTAGACGATAGTGAGGAGATACTAAGGTCCAACACGCACGCTCTATTGATTATTACTAAGAAATTGGGACTGGAAGTAAACTTCAATAAAAATAAATATAATGTTCACACATAAAAATACTTATATAATGTGAAGGGCAGTTGATGATAAATGAGGGAAATTTTGAAGAAATGGCTGAATTCCAAGATCTAGGCACAATAATTACAAATAGGAATGAGATAAATAAATTAAACATAGCCTCAATTCTGAAAATGCATGCTATTGTGCATTAGAGGATTCTTGTCGTCCCAATTCCTTTAAAAAATGTTAAACTGAAGATTATATATATATATATATATATGAAACTTATTCTTCCAGTTATATTACATATTTGCGAAACAATTACTTTTACGTTAATGGAGGAAAGGAGATTGCGAGCATTTGAGAATAAAGTTCTTAAGACAATTTTTGGTCCAAAGGGAGATGGACAGACAGATGAATAGAGAAGACTACATAAGAGTGAGTTACATAGTCTTTATAGGAAACCAGATATATTAAGAATAGTTAAGTCTCGTAGATTGCAATGGGCACGACATGTGTCACGAATGGGGAATGAAAGAGGGATGTAGAAACTTCTTGTAGAAAAAATCAAGGAAAAACGCCCAGTTGGTAGACCAAGAATGAGGTGGGAGACTAACATTAACCATGCTTTGAGCGAAGTAGATTTTACAGGAGATATTTGGAAAATATTAGCTTAGGATAGGAATGTATGGAGAGCTTATGTCCGCGCTGCTATGAACCTACGGCTAAGATAGTGTCAGCGAGTTAATTAGTTAGTTAACGGTGTAAAGTAACAAACTCTATAAGGTAAAAAAGCTTGTTTGCGGTTATTGCATTATGATCTCACAAAAGTCATAGATTTATACTTTTTTGAAGAAAGATATTGTGGAATATTTTTTGCATCAACATAAAACTAAGTAATTTGAGCACCCGATCCCATCAGCGCAATTACCTTCATATTCCTCCTCATCACACTTCATATTATAGTATTTTACAATTTCACTTGCCAGAACATGGGATTGTCTTCCGCCGTATATCAGAATCTGCTAAAATAATATAACATCGTTCACAAGCAAATTGAATAATTATTTAATAACAAAACAGACAGTAGATTTTAAACAACTAACAATGTATTTTATTTTATAAAGTAGTAAGAAGATTGTTTAATATTTTATGTTGATATAATAATATAAGTATTGCAGCCAATTGGACATATACAATTAGGTTACATTTTTGCATATTCATTGATTGAGATTGTTCTTTGGTACAGAGTTCCAGGTGGTATCGACCACATTTTTGTTCACAAAATTTGCACAGACATGTTGCGTTTGGTTCATGGAAAGCTGAATTGTTACAGATGATATGATGAAATCCGTGGATCGCCATTCTTGTACATATGTGTCTCATCTCGAAGTTTGCTGCTGTCCAGGATCGATCAATCATGGCCCCTGTGGCATAGAATTCTGAAGGTATTTCGTCTCTCTTTTTGATCATTGTCGTTAGGAATGTTTCTGATGCTTTGGTGCTGGGTAGGAGCATTTGAAGTCTGATGTCTGCAATGAGGTAGGATTATCTTGCCAGTAGATACACAAACCTGGATCTTGAAGTTTTTGACACTCCTATGCCTTCTTTATGTAGGTTGATTTTATCCTTTCTAATGTGGCTAGATTATTTGTCGCGAGATGAGGCCAGATGACTTTTATGGCGTAGGATATTATTGGCATAATTTTTGTTCTGAATAGTGCCATGGCAGTTTCTAGGCTGAGTTGTTTGATGTAGTTTATTTCGTGCATAGCCATTATTGCTTGTGCACTTTTCTCTGTTATGTGCTTTGTGAAGCATCTGGCACTTGTTTGGATGGTGACGCCCAGATATTTGTAGTCGGATACTACCCTTAACTTATTTCCTTGTATGAATATTTCTGCCGATGCAGGTATCTTGCCACCGCTTTATTTTTATATATATATATATATATATATATAATAACTTATTATTGTCCACATCAAGATGAAGTCTGCGCAACCAGCCAGAGGAATAAATGAATGACGAACACCTCAACAACTGTTCAGCCGTCACACAGGAATCTTCCAAAACATCGAAGTACTGGGGAGCAAGTCTTGCTAATGACTTCAGTGTTATATGCAGCACATTAGATTGTTGCATTATATTTATTTATTTCCCTTGTATTTTTCATATGCATTAGAGAGGGGCTCTCTACTCTATAGTTTATCTTGTTTCCTTTATATTTTATTATTACTTTTAATTGTATTTAATATTAGAATTGTTATGTTATAGATATTCTTATTATTGTTTGACTATCTAATATTATAACTATAGTGGTAGTTGTATTTTAATGTAACATATGTTTGTCCAAGTGAGTGGAGAGAAGGCCATATGACCTTAATTTCACCAAGCTAAAAAAATAAATCTTATATGGAGAATTAATACAAATGTTGAATTAGATCAAACTGTAAAAGCAGAAATATAATTGATTACATAAAAGCACAAAGGTTGAATTGGTTTGGACACATTGAAATGCTGTCGGATGACAATAGTTAAAATGATGTATACTGAAGCACATTACTTCAATATATTCAACCGAACATTAGGTTCCCTCTTGAAAAAAATACCAGTCTACTGTCTAACCAACACTAAGTATTGTTGGTATTGATTCTCTACGCCCGTGTACGTTTTCAATATCAATTAAAAATGAAATATTGTACAGTGATTCGTAATATCGAAAATGAGTATCACAAGTTAAAAATGTCAAAATCTAATTTCTGATACTCGATTTCCGACAAAATTTTAATTACGGTACTTCTTAGGGAAAAATCCAAATTATAAATTTAAGCTTAGAGACAATATATAGAGTAAAATAATTTATAACAGTAGAAGGGAGGACCAGAAACAAAACAACTCAGTCATGTACATACTAAACAACTGCTAAATAAATTGGAGGATAATTATTAAATATTACTATTTTTCATTATATTTGAGTTCGCAAATTGGGTATCTGTAGATTGCATACGCCTTTCATATTTCATGGCTTCAGCATGGTTACAATTCCCTTATCTCACTTGAGAGGTTTTGTTATTGCATAAAATTAATTCAACGACTAAATAGAACATAAGTATATTTGTTATGTTCAAACATGAACAATCCGCTGTAGGGTAGGGAACGAACGAAAACAAACTAACTGGGGAGCTAGTACAATTGCTAGGAACAAATCTTATACATTAATGTAGAAAACGTTGACCTTCAAACCGTCACCTCCAGTCTTAATGCTTTGTATTAGTTATTTTTGAAAGTGTATAGTATTTCTGTCTGAAAACGCTCATCCGATCCCTGAGGTCACTGCAACAACATTACCTCTGCAGCGGGTTGTATAACAGAATATAATCTTACGTAAATTTTAAACACTCACTTGAGATAATGAAAAGATTTGGAAATTTATTGTATTACATAATGTGTTTATGTATATATATATATATATATATATATATATATAATAGTTCTAAAAAACTAAAACAACACGCTTTATTAGAAAACAAACTAAAAAAATTAAAAAATAATTTTAATTTCCAACACGCTTGGGATAAATAATTTTACCATGAAAAGCGTGGGGTGCTCTTTATCAATTAATATATTTGATAATAAACAGATATTGGCAAAAGTAAAGTCGATACTAATAAAATTAAGTTGGGGAGACGGACCTACAAGGTAACTATTTTATAGTTTTTAACCGTACATTATATTACTGAAAAGTAAAGTCTCTAAGAAGAAAATGTAAAAATCATAAAAAGCACCCCACGCTTTTGATGGTAAAATCATTTATCTCAAGCATGTTGGAAATTAAAATTATTTTTTTCATTTTTTTAGTTCCGTTTTCTAATAAAGCGTGTTGTTTTAGTTGTTTAAATATTATTTATTTTTTATTTTTTAGTTTTAATATTTTACAGAATAAATAAAACTGTAAATTTATTTAAATTCGATTCTATTGTAGTATGAGCTAAAAGTAATACTCTTCTAAAAAAACTCCCAGCCGGATTTGAACCAGCGACCTATGGATTACTGAAATTATATACCGGTATCACTAGAGTTACCGCTCTACCAACTGAGCTCTTACGATGATTGACTAAAATGTCGACAAGTCCGCAATCTATTATATCAGTTTTCATTTTTTTGATTTTCTGATGATTCTGGCCAGGATTTTAGAAATAAAATATGAAATTATTGTTTTGTCACGGGTCCTTTACAAATATACAAAGTTCCAAGTCGATCCAATGTTTTTAAGTGGGTGAAAATAGTCGTGTTCAAAGATTCCGTTACATAGATACAAAGACACTTTTTATTTTCTGATGATTCTGGCCATGCTTTTAGAAACAAAATATGAAATTATTGTATTGTGACGGGTCTTTTATAAGTAACAAAGTTTGAAGTCGATCCAAAGATTTTAAGTGGGTGAAAATCGAGTTGAAAGATTCCGTTACATAGAGAGATAGATACAGGTCAAGCTATTATAAAGCGTGCAATTTATATATATATATATACACGTTTGTATGTGTGTAAAATGGTTAATAAGTTGTATTAAAAGTGGAGTGAATTAAATGTTAAAATATATAACATTTTCTAAACAAGTTATTAGCTTGCATATGTATATTAATCTGTCTCTCTATACCCATGCATCTTCATTGAGAGAGTTACTTAACAAAGATACATTGTTACTACGCGTATTTTTTTACACATTAAACGAAGGGCACATAATAACCTCATCACGTAGAAGAGAAACCCAGTAGGCAACTAAGTAGGATATTACTTGGGTACAAAAAGCTGATTTTTTTTTCGTAGAGGCTCTAATTAAGACTTGAGACATTTTTAGAGAAGTGAAATCTTCAGACTTGGACCCACGGCTTAATGTCGCTCTCGACTGGCTTCTTTCCAATAAAAACGCATCGAACCGGTCGGATTTGTACCCGGGACCCTTAGGACCAGAGAAAAGGAATTTAATCCGTACACCACGAAAACTGATTTTATAACAGAAGAAGCAGAAAAACGACATTTATCTTCCAAACAAACCTTATTAAGTGTGTTGAAATCTATCGTTGTACTATGATTTGATTTCTGGTGAAGGATGAAACGTGACTCCACGAACTGTGTGTGTATCAAAGTGCAATGCAAAAACATACATGAACCATTTCATTGGAGTTCCAAAGTACGGGCTGATGTCAGCGAGGATACGAGTGTAAGGTATAATTTCATCACAAGAAATATATGTTGAGGAATGTTTTAAATACTGACTTTCGCAACTCTGGTTTTGACATATAATATTATTTCTGAATTAATTAATTTACGTGGTTTTCTGAAAGCTGGACTGTCCAATATTGGTATTAGAAGTGTTGTAATTTAAGAATATACGTTCCTTTTTCAAAATTATATATATATACACTGTAAAATTTCAAAACATAATTTAAAAAGTTCTTCCTTTATTTCATAATACTCAGGCATTTCTAGGAGTTATATTTTCCCTCTACGGTATTTTATTCAGTTACAAAGAGTATAATAATATAGATTTTCTGTAATTATTTAAGATTTATTATTATTATTATTATTATTATTATTATTATTATTATTATTATTATTATTTAACGCTATTACTAATCTGAAGAGTCAAATATTTACCCCGCTTCTATTTCCACATTTACTCTGCACGAGTCTACGTTTACTGTCCAAGTAAATATTTTTTTCGTTTAATAATTTACTTACGTTAGACTTGTAAGGAATTTTCTCACCGATCCACTTATTGTTCATTTTACAGTAATTTAGTTCATGTAAGATATTCCCTTAAGGCTATAAATAATCATAATAATCATCATCATCTGCATTCATGGATTAGGTTTGTTGACCCGTTCCGACTTCAGCCCATCTCTTTCTAGGTCTGCCCACATCTCGGGTGCCTTTAGGTTTGTATTTTGTTATTTGTTTTGGATATCTATCTTCATTCATTCTGTCTATGTGTTGCTTCCATTTTTGTCTATGTGTATCTATTTTATCAGTTATTGCAAATATTTCAAGTTCCTGTCTTATTTCTGTGTTCTTGATTCTGTCTTCCTTAGTGCACCCTTTAACAGATCTCAACAATTTCATTTCTGCCGCCGTTATCCTACTTAGATCTTGTTTTATGTATCCAGGCTTCTGAACCATAGAGCAGTACCGGTACTGCCAACGTTTTGTAAAATTTCAATTGTCTCTCTTGTTGTTTTGTTATTTAGTGATCGTTTTATCGTACCACATATTCCCTGGAATTTTGCTATTATATTAGTTATATCATTATCATAATTAAATTAAATGTCACATCCTAGATAATTGAGATGGTTCACCTGTTCTATGATTTTGTTTCCTATTACTATTTTGGATCTGATTTGATTTTTTCCCTTGGAATGCCATTACCTTAGTTTTTTCTATGGATATTTTGAGATTATATTGTTCACATATATTATGTAGTATAAAAATATTCCTTTCCAGTTCGCCTTCCGTATTTGCTATTATTACCTGGTCATCAGCGTATAATAATGTTTTCAAGTAGTGTGTTTTATCTAATTTTATTCCTATAAATAATTTCCTATAAATAATTTGATGTGAAATTTAAGGTGAGATTTCAACAAGATTTGTATTGACTAATATTGGATTATTATTATTATTATTATTATTATTATTATTATTATTTGTCAGTGTAACATAATGTTCAAACATTTAAATTATATTAAATATATTTTAGCTACTTTTCAATTAATTATCATGTCTATAATAATAATAATAATAATAATAAATAATAATAATAATATTATTATTTTACTCATGAAATTAACATTGTAAGGTCTCTCTTTCACTTCACCATCGAAAAGTACACACGTGTAAGCTATGTGTGTGTGTGTGTGTGTGTTTATGTTATGTTAAGCTTGCATTGCTCAATGTCAAAATTTATTTATAACATCGAAATAAATAAATAAATATATAAACTATATATTGTAACATCGAAATAAAAAAGCGTCACTGCTATAAAATAAATATTGTCAAAATACTTTCTTGTTATAGCAGTTGTAAGATAGCACTGCGGACGCTTGGCGCTGCCTCTTATGTTTTGAGAATAATACAGAAGGAAGGAAATGTAATGTTTGCACTGGATGCCTGGATATCGTGGTCACTAACGTATGGAGTTAGAGGTCCCGGTTTCAAATCCCGTTTCAGGGATTTTTTTTTCTTTTCATGACATATATATATAAACAATTATTAAAACAAACTTAAATTCTATTAATAAATAATGTATAATGCACAATACGGAATGAAAAATGAAAGTTCGATTATAAAGAGTAATTAACATCATCTTAGGACTGTATTATATACGGATAGAAAAATATGTTTCACTAATTAATTAAAAATTGGCTAATCGAATAATTTATGACAACATTATAAAGTAAGAAGAGAGATTTAGTAATATGAGAGGTTTTATTCTGAAAATATGTTTTCTTTAAATGACACACTATCCAAACATGTGCAGGAGATTGTAGAACACTACATGGCTTCTAATATGGAACACTTGTGCGACGTGTACGATGCAAAATATGGTAGTGTGTACTGTTCTTTTGTCGTTGAATGCCAGATCTGCAGAGCAAACACCTCATGCTACATAACTTCCATAAAAGTCCGGTGTAAACCTTATGCATCAAGAATCTTGAACCATTTATTGGTCATTGATTGGCTCACAAGCAACAGCTTACATTTCAGATACTGTAAGAGATTCCCAAACGTATAACATACCCATATCATTCGTTTGGATTTTAAACGCCATAACTCTTAGTTCTATAGTAAAGAATTTGATGATCATGCATTATTTTATTTACGAGCTTCAATGAAGGCATTGTTATGTAGATGTGATATACGGAAAAAAAGGCTATAATGTTTGGGCGAACAGAACGGAAGACGCATGTCTGCCAAATGAAGTAATGTGACACCAGGTGGGGGGGGGAGAACCAAACTGAAACTGGATAAATATAACAAGAAAGTATATGGAAATGACACACAAATACGATGGATAAGGAAAAATGGGGAAAGAAGAATATAAAATAGTGGGCATTATATTTAGTTTTCTTTTAATTTGGTTAAGTTAAACTACAGTATTGTAGAGAGTCAGTCACTGCAAAATAATGCTATGACCTATTCAGAATGTTAAAAAGAAGGAGCTCTCTTTAATATGACAAACTTCACTTAATAAATTCGAGGCGAAACACGACTGTGATTGGTCATTGACTCCCATTTGGGGCATGAGTTAAATAGTCTAGTTAATGTGACATACGATTTTCCTGCCATGTCTATAATGATATCCTAGAAAGGGGGCATACAGTAATCCGTTTGCCGCCATACCACTGTCAGTATAACCCAATTGAATTGATTTGGGCTAAAGTTAAAGCTGAGGTCGCGGATCAGAATAATACATTTCGGCTTGCGGATGTTCAGAGGCTAATGCATCAATCCCTTGATAATGTAACAGTACAGGTCTGGGTTAGTCGTGTTGCGCACACAGAAGATCTAAAAGAGGAAGATCTTCGTAAAGAAGTAGCAAGAGAAGGTATAGTACAGAATCTCAAAATAAATCTTCAGGCCAGTGATTCTGACGTAAGTGATGAGATATGGACGAAGAGGAAGGGGAGGGCGGAGACGAGCTTTACCTGAAAAATGTAGGTATGATTTTTCGTATTTATTCAAAGAATTAATGACACATTAAATAAATATGTTTAGATATACATATATCTTTATATATAGATATATCTTTATATATAGATATATATTTTTAGTTTATTAAATAATAGACACAATATATATATATATATATATATATATATATATATATATATATATATATATATATAAAACAAACTTATGAGATGAGCAGAATTAGACAGCAGTGTAATTTTTACACGCTTTATATTAGCTTGACCTGTATCTATCTATGTAACGGAATATTTGAACACGATTTTCACCCACTTAAAAACATTGGATCGATATGAACCTTTGTATGCATGTAAAGTACCCATGACAATACTATAATTTCATATTTTGTTTCTAAAATCCTGGCCAGAATTATCAGGAAAAAAAAAATTAAACCCGGTATAATAGGTTGCGGACTTATCGACTTTTTAGTCAGTCGTTGTAAGAGCTCAGTTGGTAGAGCGGTGGACTTAGTGGTATATAATTTCAGTAATACATAGGTCGCTGGTCCAAATTCGGCCCGAAGGATTTTTTTAGAAAAGTATTAAGCAATTAAATTTTCATGGGATTCCGGTTCATGACAATCAAACTAAAAATTAAAAAAAAAAAAAGTTTAAAAAACTAAAGCAACACGCTTTATTAGAAAACCAAAATAAAAAATAAAAAATAAATAATAGTTAAAAAACATGCTTTATTAGAAAATCACTAAAAAATTAAAAACAATGTTAATTTCCAACACGCTTGTGATAAAATTAATGTGGTCAACAAAAAAATCATCTCCAACACGCCTAGAATAAAACTAGAGTTACCTACAAAAAAATAATTTTACCATCAAGAGCGTGGGGTGCTTTTTATGGGTTTACGTTTTCTTCTTAGATACTTTACTTTTACCAATATCTGTTTATTATCAAAATATTAATTGATATACGCACCCCACGCTTTTGATGGTAACATTATTTTTTTTGTAGATAACTCTAATTTTTATTCTAGATGTGTTGGAGATGATTGTTTTCTTGACCACTTTAATTTTATCCCAAGCGTGTTGGAAATTAAAATTATTTTTCATTTTTTAGTTTGGTTTTCTAATAAAGCATGTTGGTTTTCTAATAAAGCATGTTGTTTTATTTTTTAAATTATTTTTATTTTTTAGTTTGGTTTTCTAATAAAGCGTGTTGTTTTAGTTTTTAAACTATTATTATTTATTATAACAATAACAGTGGGTCTACAAATATCTCGCAAGACATATCGTCTGTCCCTTTCCCTCTTACACACCGATATCAGACAACGGCGTATAAGAGTGAAGTACGATTGGCTTACGCATATGCCTGGTTTAATTAAAACTGTACCACGCAATTATTCCCTATCATTGTCTCACCTAAGGAATATATCCGAAATACACTACCAGCTGCAGGAGAACTTAGCCCTTAAGGGATAATATAGGCTAAATCGTAAAACCGTACCATACACTTTATATTATTTTAATAATAGATATGCGTTAAAACTAAAGTGAATGTATTATTTCATGGCGGGGCTCTAAAAAAAGTAGTTTACCAATATATTGGCTTCTCTGCGACGCGGTATTGCCTAGTTTTGACCTCGCAATACACCACTGAATCTTTCTTTCCTTATTTTCGTAAAGTCCGTGTATATTGGAAGTGAGCAATGGAGACTCCAAGCGCGACTGGTCTAGAAGGTCTTTGGCCTACCATCCGGCTGCTGGTCTCACATCCACATGTGTTAATCACAGAGGTAGACGATCGTCGAGCCAGTGTAGGGGTGATATGTGGTCAGCATGTCGGATCCCCAGCCGTTATAGCTGTTTTCTCAACCTGGAATCGCTACTTATTTTAGTTACCCAAATGTCTCACGATGCTGGATGATGTTCCAGTCATTTTTTAACACAACAGCGGAAGTACTAAGTTTCCAAGACATTTCAACTCCTTTTTAAATTAAAAATGGGCTATTGGGATAGGCGTAGGCTTATTTAAAATTATGAATATTATTATTATATTATGAATATTATGACTTCAAATAGCAGCTTGTATCATAGTTATTTAGGGCCAGTTGAACAAGTAGTGTATCCCTCCACTGTCAACCTAAGTTTTTCTACCATCCTCTCTTGGATGACGGGTTGCATTTTATATGGCGTCATTTACGTATGAATGAATGCAATTTATTGCTCTTTTTTTTTTCAAAAGAAAGGAAATACATATGCATTTACATTGCGCACGGGCCTGCTTGGCCGTACGTGCATTATTTTTCCATGAATAAAAGGAAGGAAAAGCAAAAATAATCATAATATAAACAGATACCTACATGACTACACACCTATATAAAAATGTATAAAAATAATGAATATATATATATATATATATATATATATATATATATATATATATATATAATATATGTCTACACTACATACACAATAATGCACATCTACACTTATCCATAAAAAGACCATGTGTGTAGATATAAATAAAGTCTCATTCTGTATATTAATAATTAAAAAAATGTTACAAAACAAATTTTAAAAAAAGAGAGAGAAAAACATACACATGTACACACACACACACACGGGCGCTCATACCCTCCAGGTCCCTGCAGACATCAAATGCATTATCAGGCTATTAAACTTATCAAGACTACTTATTATATAATACGGTTGAAGGTAGGAAACAAAGAACATATTGAAATTCTTATATTGATAATACATATAGTTTTATTGATCTACAATTTTTCTGTACCTCAATTTCCTTACTGTACCCAAAAATTTGCATGTTTTCACTTCGCTCTCGATCCGCCGTAAAAGATCCCAGCACGGCACTCTCCCACGATCCGACCTGAGAAATCTCTCCGGCAACAACTGCAATCTAAGTTGCTCTATCTCTCTACAGAATTATATAATAAGCTGCCAATTTTCACGGACATAGCATAGAGGACACAGTTTACGTAGACATTCTGCCGTTGTATGCGTAAGACAATGTTTAAATAAATAATGTATCATATCAATTTGTTCTGAAATTAAATTTATTTCAAAACAGGCACGGCTCGCATTAATATGTTTAATTAAAATGTTAAACTGTAGATATAGAGAGTGGAAGAAGTCGGGCAATAGTAGGAACATTTGTGATCGATAGTGATGGATCACCTCTGAAATTATTAATTCACTACATTGTCGCGCCTCTGTAGCGTGCCACAGAAAAATAATCTTGTACATGTGATGGCAAAACATAAGTAAGGTAGAGACTTCAATACACGTGTAGATAAATTAGATTAAAAAACTGTAATATCGAATGTACCCTCACCATAAGAAACATACTCTTTGTAAGCAATAGTATGATTGCGGGCGTGCCTTACATCAAGGGGCTCCTTGGCACTCAGGAAAATTAAAGTAGAGACGTTCTCACCTTGTTAGCGAATTAAAGAAATAAGTCGAGGAGGGGGCAGGTGTAAGTACGACCGCACTTACCGATTGGCCAGGCTGATGAGACAACTTTCTATTAGAGCAAGTGAACGAGAAGAGGAGACTCAAAGTGATCAGGAGCCGGTTAATAGCGGCGAGTGGTTTCTCTCTCCTCCTTGAAATACTGTAAAGTGAACAGGCCTTCATCAACTGACTACAAGGCATTACGACTCTAAAGGCTTCTTCCACCATTTTCATTAAGACTTAACTAATTAATGAATTTAGCACATTAACAGCTTCATGCAAAGTACAGCTGTACTTGAATTAGAAAGACAGTTTGAAATCACGAAGCATAAAATAAATGGTTCAACATCGAATTCTGAAGTCATTTGTACAGTAGCTTGAAAAACAGTGAGGATTTAGGAAAAAATATTTGTTGTTTTTTTTTCACGACGTACGCTAACAAGCATAGAAGAAAGTTTGAAAATAAACATAAAAAAATTGCAACCAGTGAGAATTTAGTGGATCAAATTAAATAATACAATTTTTTGCACTTCTTTTAAATTCCGTAGGAATTGCTGCTGAGGTTCTTCTCATGAAAATATTTTAATGTTTTTTTTTAACAGCATCAATCCTACTTAGTACATATCGAAAAAGACCATAACTATATATATGTGTGGCACCATAAAACGAAGTCTCAAAGGAACTAGAAAGGAGACGCTTTTAAAAATGTATAAAACAATGGCGGTTCCAACACTACTGTATGGATTGGAATACTGGGACTTAACCAAGCACCAGGAACGAAGAATAGAAACGTCAGAAATGAGGTTTACAATAATGGATCAAAGGCGAAATAAGAGTATGCAAAAAGAACTGAATATATTCAAACTATTAGATATAATTACACAATACAGAGATGAATGGATGGACCACATCAATAGAATGGATAACAATAGAATTCCGAAAAAGATTTTTCATTACAAACCACTAGGACGAAGACATGTTGGAAGACCCAGTAAAAGATGGATAGACCAATTCTAACATGAGATCGGAACAGACCAGCAGGTCTAATCCTTGATGCTGCTGCTGATGATGTATATATGTAGGACGTGTAGAAACTTCAATACAAGATATAAGGAACACCTGCAAGATTTTATGTACGCGGGTGGTGAATCAAGTTATGCGAAACACATCATAAATGCAGGTCACAGATTGGACACAATAGAAAACACTCTCACGATAATCAACAAAGAAAACATTCCAGCAAATATCAATATATTTGAAGACCTCGAAATTATAAAAGAAATAAACAACACCCTACTTCTTATCGATAACGCACCTCAGTCGCACAACCCGTTATATGAGATCGTCAAAAACAAGTCAATTGCTACTAAAGACAATCGAGTTTACAACGTCATAACCAACAACGACTAGTAGCAGATACTCAACCTGCTGATGATGGAAGTTAACTTCCGAAAGGTATCCAATAATATTTTAAATATAATATTTTAACACAGTTGAGGACGACGGCACTTGCCAAAAGGTATATATTTTAAAGTTTTTATCTCATATATACATATATATACATACATACATACATACATACATACATACATACATACATACATACATACATACATACATACATACATACATATCTATTGACGCTGTAGCGTCCGTAATTTGTATTTTTTTCTAAATCAAATTCGTGACATAGCAATCAATTTTAGGTAAGGTCGAATTCGTTATCCAAGAATTAATCTGTTTCTTTATACAGATGATCTGATTGTAACGAGAATTTTTACTATAGCAGAATTTCATCCAGTAAGAATTTAAATGAAACAAATATGTCAGTCAGTAGATGATTCGCCTAAAGTGAAACTAGTCTGCATCTGCTATTTCTTTTCGGACTTTAAGTATTGACGAGGAAAAGGAAATCCATGGATTGTAAGTCAGAGGAATGCATGGTAAAGTAAACTGACCCGGAAGCTATCTGGCGGCGAACTTCTTATGATCGCCTGAACGACAATTGTGTATTAACCTTGACCCGAATTTACTAGTAACGAAAACTATAGGCGCAATTAAGGTATTTTTCTCTCATTTTAACCATAGTTGAATTGCCTTAAGTAAAAAAAAAAAAGTGAAACAATTTAATGTCTTCTATTGTCATGAAGTTTTACTTCTCTTTTTTACTGGAATAAATGTGTATGTACTAAACAATTAGCGACATAAATCAATTTGAATTGAGTTTCGCATTCTGTTTTTACAATACTACATTTCTTTGCAGGGAAAGATTGGGAAACAATTATGCGCAATGAAATTTCGCACTCCATTATAATATAGACTTGTATACAATGGCAATTTAATGAAACGAATTACATGTAATCAAATTTTCCATTTTTACTACTTTAAAGTTGATGGAGAGAGATTTTAGTATACTGCATTTTACTATGATACATTTCATGTAAATAAAGTGTCCAATGATGTTTACACTATACTTCATTCATTCACCGCCTAAAATACAACCTACTTCTACAGCCTAAGCAGACGTTAGTTGAGATACTTTTCGTGACACATTTTGACTAGTATGATATATTACTGACTGACTTGAGCGCTGAACACAATGTTTGCATCACATTTGTTTGTAATGCCGAAAGTGTGACCATATTTTACCAACTAATGAATTTATGTCTTGGCTCAGGTTGAATGACAGAAAAAAAGTTCCATTCTCTTACTATTTTATTCCAAGTCATTCACATCTCTAATGTATGTCAGCTCGAATTCATATTTTATCTTCCAATCATAACGTCAACACTAGATCACAGGACAATGGAATATTAAACATACCGCATCATCGAACATCTCATTTCTTTCAACTTCTCACTCTCCCGTTATTTGAATTCACTACTAATGGAAATCAGGAGCTGCCGGTCAATAGTCTATTACAAGCAAAAATTGATAACATTTCTAAAATCTCTGCATTAGCATTTGTTTCTTTTACGTATATTTTATAATATAATGATTTATTTGAAAAATTATTATACGTAAGAACATTTGTTTACTGTATGTTTTATTTAAATCTATTCTATTTATTTTAAGTGCATTTTTGTGTTAATATAATCAAGTAATTGGTTTAGAAATAATTACACATGATATTATTATTATTATTATTATTATTATTATTATTATTTGTATGCAACAAGATTTTAGTTCAAGTATAATGCAAAAAATAGAGCCTGCAGCGACATTCTAAAAGTACATTCAGTTTGTCACTGAACTTGCAGAAAGTACGTACAATAATAGAAATGTACTGCATCTTTTAGCTTTCTGGCAAACACTCAAATATTCTACATGCAATACGATCTAAAATATCCGTCTCTGAACAATAATGAAATAAAAACAGTTATTGTTCCATTAAGAAATTAAAAAAAACTACAAAGTAACAATACATAACCAAGAAACAAAATTATCTCATGAAAAATCGGGAAAAAGTTATCGTATATAAAAAGTTTTGTATCAGTGAAAATATAGGGGAAAAATGCATTTGGAGGAAAATTATTTGTAAAATGTCAAATATTGCTGTATGGTAAAACAAAATGTACGTCTTATAAAGGATATTTTCATTAAATCTCAACCTCCAGCTAGAAATAAAGGAATAAATTAACGTATTCCTAAAATGAATTAGAGTGTTTGTTACAAATGGAAACAACTGCTGGTTTTTTAGATTGGAAACAACAAAAACTTATTTCAACGTTAATGGTGAGAGAGAGAGAGTGAGTGAGAGGAGAGAGAGAGAGAGAGGAGAGAGAGAGAGAGAGAGAGAGGAGAGAGAGAGAGAGGAAGAGAGAGAGGAGAGAAGAGGAGGAGAGAGAGAGAGGAGAGGGAGAGAAAGAGAGAGAGAGATGAGAGAGAGAGAGAGAGAGAGAGAGGAGAGAAGAGAGAGGAGAGGAGAGAGAAAGAAAGAAAGAGAGAGAGGAGAGAAGAGAGAGAGAGAGAGAAAGAAAGAGAGAGAGAGAGATAAAAGCAAATATTTCTGCCTCGCGAGGGCTGTGTCTAGTTTCATTTACTGCATTGATACCCCTGTCACTGTGTTAATTATTTACCCATTAGCGTTGAAACGGTGGAGTTACGGGAAGCAAGTGAAGCCTCGCTACTGCACTTGTTTTGGGTAGCTACCACGCTGGAGCCTTAGGCGTTAGCTACAATATCACGATGTCCGGGATCACATCCCTAAACTGGCAATATTCCCACAGGGGTTATTGATATTCCACTCTAGTGACCCTGTATCACGTGACAGCGATTCCCTTCAATCATGGGAAATGGATATTATCCAAATTAATTACGTGCGTAGGTATATTTTAGCAACATATTTCATTATAGATGTAACGTTCAAAATTGCGTATATTGTGAGATATTGAACAGAAGAACAGCAATTGATGCAAATTGAAATAGTATAGGTTTTTTTATTAATTCAACTAATGTGATAGAGTGAAAAACAAATGTCATCTAGTGCGCTTAATAAAATTAAAACACAAAATTATAAAATTGTTATCTAATAGGTCCGTTGCCTCTACTTTAAAAAGCTATTGACAGTCTGTAGGCCTTTCGGGACATGTTCCATCGTCAGCAGGAGCAGGAGATAGGTCTGTGTATGAATAGGTATAAATGCTAGGGTCACCATACTGAGATGTCTGATATCACCAACATAAATTTTTGTATGTAAAAAGTTGCATAATTAGCTTATTGTGATGTTCCTGATTTTATCCCTACTTGAAATTCTTGTCGATTTTTGGAGGCGATCGACAAGAATTTCAAGTAGGGATAAAGTCAGAAACAGCACAATAATGGAAATTATGCAAGCTGAAAAAAAAAAACATTAGAAAAAAATAGAAGAAAAACGTTTGAAATGGTATGGACACCTCATAACAATGGAAGAAAATAGAATACAAAAGAAGATTATTGTTTGGAAAGCTAATGGAAGAAGTGAAAGAGGCAGACCTAGAGAACATTGGATAGATGGAGTGAGGAGAAGTATGGAAGCTGGAGATTTGAGGGAAGGAGATGCTTTAGACAGGAACCTCTGGTGACAAATCACTTGGGTTGAAGGAGAAACACTGTATTGTGGAATATTCCTAATAAAAAATTAAAAATAATCTTCAGTGATTTAATTTTTATAAACTACTCTAGAGGAGTAAGTGGGAAATAACCTTACGTAAATAATAACATATTGACTGTATAGTGGAATTAATAAATACATGTATTGGACCGTATGCTAAGTTAATTAAGATTTAGATTATAGGCGCAAGAGCCAGAATTGTATCACATCTTAAAATCCTTCCTAAAATATCCAATTTCAACCACTCAATGGCAAATTTATGTTTTAACTACCCGGGACCTTCGAATATACAATGAAAATTTCTCAAATAGGCCCCACATCTCACATGGCGAAGTTTCGGTATGTGCAGTTGAGCTCTGCTTAAACAGCAGTTGAATATTTAATTGTTTTGTGGAAACTCGGTGAAATTAATACAATATTCAACCTAATTCCGAAATAAGCAACTCATTGGGGGAGCGAGATTGTGCAAGAGGAGCTCATGTATTAAATTCCAGGTCAGATGCAATCTTTGTGTCCTAAAACGTTGTCCAACCTACAAATGACAGGTCTAGAAAACTATATTAAATAATTATTTTCCTATTGTCGGCTGTTTACATTATTCTAAAACATTGACAGAAAAGGAAGTAGAAAAATCATTAGTAAAGAAAACAGCATTTGCAAACGAATTGGAGGGTATTGAATTTACTAGAATTTAAGAACATATTGAAAGCTAGACAAATTCTTTCAATGGAATTTTATATAATTTAAATAAGCATTAGTAATATTCGATAGTATAACTACAGAGATGTGTTTATGCAAATGAAAGAAAACCATTGCACTATGGATCCATCAGCCGGTTGTTGGACCCATTTCTAAATTTAACTAACGAAAATTATAGAAATGAAGAAATTTAATACCTGTGTAAGTAGGAAGTTCGTATTGCTATTCAGTTCGCGTGTTATCGGCCATTCTAAAGATTAAAATAAATAAAAGCCTTCCCTGTGACACTCATAGGTATGAAACAAAATTAAGGGAAGAAAATAAATTAAAAGTACTGGTAAACAGGATCCTAAGGCCCATTAAGGGTTGCGAATGGTGGAAGATTAACAAGGAAAACTCCATAATGTGCATAGGTAGCTAAACTCGAATATGTGGCTGCAGAAATTAGAGAAATGACAATTACGAAGGCTTGGAGTAGATGGGAGGATAAAATTCGGATGGATATTGGGGTGAATTGATTCAGTTGTCTAAATATGACGGGTTTTGGTAAATATGACATTGAAACTGCAGGTTCCTTAATCCTTGGAATTGCGTTATATCCAGAAGAATGACTAATTACAGTAATTACTCATTACAGTCTAATGAATGGGAATTTCTTGCCTTTTAAGGTTTTATACACCGTTAACATATTTGGCATCGCGATGTATTCTGCATAAATCCACCATCTAGTCACAAGTCTTTGAGTACGGATTATGGGCTTCTTCCCACCACATAGCAGGTGTTTGGTTAAAAGGTCGTGTACAGGTTATCTGTAAGCTGCCTTTCTCTAGTGTGCTCAGTGTCTCGAGGACATCATACAAGTTAGTTTCTTCTAAAATATTTACTATGTAATGTTTAGTGCCTTGAAACGACAGCCTTTTTTTTTTTTACAATTTACAGTCGAATCTTTCTTTTAGAAGTCATTTGTATTATTACGCGAGCATTTTATGGAGAAGTCATATAAATCCAGGAAAATGGATGTACGGAGTGCTACAAGAAGTAACGTAGAACGTCTGTAACATGACAAATGATGCCAAATAATATGAATAAGAATGTAAAGTTTACAGTTTTCATTTTATGTCATAGTGCTTCTTACTAAGTTTGTATTTATTAAAAAAATGAGTTCTCAATGTAAAATAAAACAAAGACCATCTAAAATGTAAAAGTAAAGCACATTATTTAAGTAATATGTGTTCTGCAAATTAATCATTGGCGGTGCAAGTTGTATATTTTAGGGTATTTTAAAATTTTAAGAACTGTGATAAAATTAATCAATTAAGAAACTTATAGAGTGTCTTAAAGAAGAAATTTACCCTATGCCGTTACAGTCAAAACTAAAAGCACTTTGATACATATCAAAACGTTCCTAATAAGTAGGTCTATCCCTGAAAACAGGATGTTTTATCGAGGTGCTTCATTTTCTCGAAAAGTATCACTTAAGTTTATGTGTGTGTGTTCTCAATATATAAAAAAATACTATGTTACATTTGTTTCCTTCAGAGATATTTTTGTAATTTGGAATTATTGATTTTTTTAAAATACAGCATAGGTTAGAATTTATTATTCTCCTTCAAATTATGCTTTACATTACATAATAGACTCGAATATATCTGATGTTTTTTTAATTTCAGACTGAAGTGTGTAAGAGCTTAAACTACATGTTATTATTGTAAAATTGTACGATACTACTTCATTTTAATCACTCGATAATCTATAATGGTTTCTCAATTTTGGATGCTGAATAGAATTGCTGCAAAGTGAGGACTAAATTTAAAATTACGAAAACAAATTCAGTTAATGAGTTGTTTTTAAATAAGCAGCGGGAAAGTGCCGCAATGAAGTAGCAATAACACCGAAGCTCAGTATTAAGAATAAATTACAGCAACTTTACATATGTTGAATAAATGTATTATTAACATTTAAAATAACTGCTGAGAAGCGTATATTTATACTGAAAAATTATTTATGACATCAGAATTTATTATAAGCAAACATTTGAAACATGTTGGACGTAGTTTCTTTTTTATATTACGAGGCTATAACAACACAAAGTAAAACAAAATGTCATCGAATCTTGTAATATTTGTTGGTGTAACTCAATTATGTACAGATTTAAACAGCAGGTTTTTATTAAGTATGCGATTATACATTAAGCACAGGAATTTTATCTTGAAACAAGGTAGAGTTCTATAATGCCCCACTCGTCTTTTTTGACTTGGCGAATATGTACCGTAACTTCTTCCCTGAATAATATCATATATACGCAGTTTTGTTACCGAAACCACGACGATGGTATAGAATCATCAAGGTCGGCACTTTGAGATAAGAAAATCCAAATACCATCCGCAATCTGTATCATCTCTCATGTTAATCTAATTTATTCACATCCTCTCTACCACAGACAGGAAAAAGAAGAATTACATATGCACTGCAGAGTCTTCCTTTCCCCCACTCAGGCAACGGGCACGTGCCACTGGTTGAAAACGCAGACCTAATAGGTTGATACTGTCACCGCGTCCAATGAAGGAATTGGCAGGAGAACAGTGTAGGGTCGAGGTCTTGGGCATAGGGGGTGATGACCCTCGATACCGGACGCGGAGGAAGCGAGAAAGAGAAGGATTGGCTCGGTGCCCATGTAGCTGGGTCATCATACGAAACTTAGCACTAAAAGGTCAAGCTGCAGATTACAGATCCTTTTCAAAACGCCGTGGTGAGTGGAATCGACTTTGCTTCTGCTCCTGTCAAAGCATGGCCCACTAGATATTTAATTAAAGACCTGTCAAACGCATTGTGTGTACTGCTGTCGTTCCATGACAGCCTCTTGGACTGCATTATAAAATGTAGAGCGCATTCCTGCTCAGTTTTTGAACCAAAATTACTTTTGGATAATTGATTCCCACGTCGTGTGCTATACTCGATATTGGATAACGCCATCACATATT
Organism: Diploptera punctata; assembly: GCA_030220185.1. Classification (NCBI taxonomy): domain Eukaryota; kingdom Metazoa; phylum Arthropoda; class Insecta; order Blattodea; family Blaberidae; genus Diploptera; species Diploptera punctata. The sequence goes on from JASPKZ010007436.1 coordinate 60,265, forward strand.
ATAAAATAAGGGAGGCTTTCATACTTGGAATGTATAAAATTATATAAGAGAACTGTGCTGTAAACATAATCTCTGCTCTTTCGATGTTACATGCTTATCTAAAACTGGAAAACTGTAAATAGGCCAATAAACTCTTAAGTATTTTGTTAATAACAAACTACATCTGAGTCTAGAAATCTTAGCCAATCGCCAAGCTAAATTGATTTCGCCAACTGAATTTCGAAAATTTAATAACTAATTTTGTATGTATAAAATGTGCTTTTAAATTTTAGATCACCTAAAATTTATATTAGCTTCATTACATAGTCTATATATTATGATATTGTTATGTAGTCGGCAACAAGTTTTACATGTGAAATCATCTTTAGCTCTCTGAACCGGAATAGAATATATATGTGATGAAAAAGAAGACGGAGGAATAGAAAGCCTCTTTGTCTTATGTCTACTCCATTTCCATGTGTCTCTTTCCTTTTTCTTTATATATATATATATATATATATATATATATATATATATATATATATCTCAAGAAAACGGATAGAGGCATATGAAAACAGGAGGAGGACTGTCTGAATTAGACAAATTTAGTCAGCTCTTGTCTTATGGTTGAGATTGAATTCTTTGGTGAAGTTATAACCACTATGAAAATAAATAAACGACATTCCCACTAAAGATATGTTTGTTAATCTAATTTGAAAATATCTCCTCAGCTCCTAAAGAAGCAAAAAATCACTCTTCTAATACATAATAAAGACTCTTGAACTAACAAAAAAGATTAACAAGTTATTTTTTAATATATCAGACTGTGAAATTATTAGATAGTCGAATTTCATAATGTATGCCTATTATCTTGCGAATTATTACGTCCAAAATATGAATAAATTATAATCTTCTAACTTTCCAGAATCTGCATAATGCTACTATCACTACCACCACCACCAATAACAATAATAATAATAATAATAATAATAATAATAATAATAATAATAATAATAATAATAATAATAATAATAATAATAATAATAATACAGTCTAGTAGTAGGCCTAGTGGCCTATTATGGTTCCCAATCATAAAAGAGATTTTCCAGTAGGTCTCATCCCCTGGGATACATAGTGAAGCATCTGTAATGGTATTCTGGTATGTTCCATTCTTTTCACATGTTGAATCCAGCCTTGTTTACGTTATTGTAGATAATGAACAACGAGTGTTATTTTTAATTCTTCTGTAATGCTTTTTTTTTTGATCCACAATACCGTAACCAGGGATATCGTAAAAATATAATAATAATAATAATAATAATAATAATAATAATAATAATAATAATAATAATAATAATAATAATAATAATAATAATAATAATAATAATAATAATAATAATAATAATAATAATAATAATAATAATAATAATAATAATAATAATAATAATAATAATAATGGTAATACAAATGAAAGTTTTAATGGTGAATTAACTTAATATCAATCACTTTCCACACGTTATCATGTGTGGTCACAATCGGCTGTTAAGAATAAAATCATTACTATTCAGAAGAGCAAATTTTTAAACCGAGAAAATGAACAGTTGTTAGGAGATTCCAAGAAAGTATTAGAGACCCGGGTTAACAAATAATTCATGGTGTAGAGAAGGCTTGAGAGAAGACCACAGTACATTTAACTCATTTAGGACATTTTCAACTTAACTTATTACCTGAGAATAAAATACTTAAGTTCAGTAGACTTCAATGACAATTTAAATGAGTGTGTCACGATGTGAAATGGTATATCCCAATTAATGGAACATTTAATATAAGGAAAAATTGTAGCAACTTGTAATTATGGGGCAGACACTCTCTAGGAGCAGATGTAAACTTGTGTGAGTCAGAACATGATGAAGGACCACCTGACTGTCTGTCTGTAAGCCATATTGATCTATAACAGACTCCAAATGTAATAATAAACTTCCATATTGCTAATTCTCGACAGCACTATTAATTTAATATCGTTATTTATCAGGGTTTCAAACTCCGCGCAGTCTCAACAACACCTGAAACTCTATCACCAGGGAAAATATTGGATACGGTGATGTGAAAATCAAATTACAGTATTCCATTTATCACTGAGGTCGCTTCGATTATTTTTATTGAAAGGTTCACGTGAAATACGATGTAATTATAATTCTGCAGCGGTAGATAAACTCGCTTCCATATAACCTGCGATCCTAGTTTATTGAATGATACAAAATTACAACCTTGGAGGCACGGAAATGTTAAATTAAGTGCAGAGAATTGAATAAAATGAAACAATTAAAATTTAACTACGAAAACAGAAAAAAAAAAACTCCATTGAAAACGGTGTAATGTTGAAAAGAGAAAATGGTAAACCTGTTTTCAATTCTGTCAATTTAAAAAAAATAAACACTGTTAGAAAATAATACCAAATATACAGTAAAACCTGTCTATGAAGGAACATGACGAATCTTTAAATATATTTCCGTCTTGGCAGTTTTCCTTCTTATAAAGGGTTCCCAAATTACAAGCATGAATTTTTTTCCACGCAGTATAAGGGTTTTATATGCACGCTTTAAGCACAACGTATTGAACTGAAATGCAGACAAAATAGTGTATGTAACACAGCACAGTTTGCACGGCAAAACAAAACAACTCTATTCCACAAAAACGAGAAGGAGCTCAACTACAGGAGGACTGAAGAGTTTCCCAACTCCCTCCCAGGTTACGTAAGCAGGCAAGGAAAAGCTAGGGATTCCCCGCTGTCACACATAACAAGGGTATCCCCTCAATACAATGGCAACACAAGAAGGTAAAACGATATAATGCAGAAAACGTCATATGCAGAATTTTCACGTGCGATCATTAATACTGTAATTAGAACGTGCTTAATAATTTTCCGCCTTACTGAGGTAAAAACGAACTATTGGTACTTTAAAAACCATTCCGTTTCCGCATTATGAACGTTTTCGGCTTATACAGGCCGATTTTACATATGAAATCGTACCGTTCTGGAGATTCCTTTCCATCTCTACAGGTTTCCTTCTTATAAAGGTTCCGACTAAGACAGGTTTCACTGTATCTATATTATTGAACATTCGAGATTAAACTAATTTTATATCCGTCATTAATAAAATATCAGTATAATGTAATAATATAATCAATTACTTGAAGGGATTACGCTTAATGGTCTGTTCCAACTCAAATCGTCTGTCCATATTCGAATAAGTTTAATTAATAGTCCTACGTTCTTGTGGTTGGTAATTCCGAAGTATTTTTGGGAAATGGTGGTTATTTGTGTATATTTTAGACATAGCTTCAAGTAACTATCGAATTCTTCTAAGTGATAGACTGTATTCGGAGCTGATTTTTTATTTCTTCATTTCTGATGTGATAAGAGTACAGCCAGTTAGATATATGACAAACTTCACTTTTACGTTTCAATTTTCATCTTGTATAATTTTATGATTTATAATTAAGAATTTCGTTAAAAATATAACCTTTAGTAGAAATTATTTATACATTTTGTAATAAGATTTTGTGTGGAGATGAATTTATTAATATGGATCCAATGGTTCTGGGTGTCCTCTGTAATAGGAGTTTAAGTGGAGGTTTTGATTCTTTGGAGATAAATGACAATTATGGGTTTCGGGTAGCGTTAATGGTTCAGGTAGTTGGTGGGTTCTCAGGGATACGGTGATGTCGGAGATCAGAGAGGAAACGGCGACTGAAGACTATTATATTATTATTTAATTGATGATCGATATGCAATGTTACCATAGTTTATTTAGCTACTTGTTAAAATTTCACTTTGCTGCTTATAAAGGATGGGATAACTATATCTCAATGTAGGTACGTAACAATCAATGTTACATTAATTAAAAATTAATTCAGACTCAATAGTTTAAAATATCTAAACTAATTACATATACATTTGAAGCTAAACGTGAACCTAACAAAAAAATATTTAATGAAATGAATTAGAATAAGATGTAGGCCTATGCATATATATTATTACTTTCCACTCCTCATCACAACCTACTCTCATTAAGAAATAAAAGAACACATGCTTCGTAAAATATGTATTTTTAATTAAATATACCTAGTATTGGAGTATAACCAAGCAAGTACATTTGATGTATATCTCTAACTCTAGGTTTAGAAGGAAACTTGTAAACAATTTGTAGTGGTATAAAAGTGTGGGAGTGAAGAGTACACTCGCCGCTAATCTCAGGTTTAGTGCGTCTCTATCAACCGTCCAATACATCAGTTAGGTACAGCCTCTGCTTTAAGGTATTTAGCCTTGGGCGAAAACATTACGGAAAAGAATAAACACAGTTATCAAATAGCAGATAACATTTTCAATCACTTCATCAAAAGACCTAACTATCATTGTTTAAGACAAGGAAATGCTTTGTCCGTAATTAATTATGCAATTATTTTATCTTAATACTTTTACACGATAATACTATGGTACACTTCTTTTTACGTGCCAACTTTCTTGAATTTGTAGAACGATGAAGATTTTAGTTTCTGACCGAAGTGTTAAGTTGTAGCAGTGGCTAAAGTTAACCTCCGAAGCGAGAACATTGCCAATTCCAACTTAAAGAGAGATACAAAGTTTCTGGTTTACACGAAATTAGTCCGGAAAAGACCAAGAAAACTAGAACAATGGAGAATAATCACTAAAGTTTCAACGTACCGTAAGTTACTTTTCAAACTCTATGCATCCCACGGTACTGTTTTCGTTTTCTTCTAGCGTATCTCAAAAACAAAAGAAGATAGTCTATGATTTAAGAAAAAATACACAATAATGTATCATATATTTTCACAAATGACAAAATTGATTTTAACAAATACATATTCTTGGCAAAAGAATTGGACAGTCAAAGATCAAGTGAACTGATTGCTATATTAAAAGAAAAATTACTACTGTATCTTATAATTGGGAATCGACCGGCAGATCTAGAATTCAGTCATAAAATAGTATTCATTCCGCAACCTAGGCCTATATAAAATTATAAAAATGTGGAAACTAAACAATATCGTTCACCAATTATATAATTGATATGAGACCGTACACACGTTATATGGATTTATATAAAATGAGTAATATATCAGCTCTGGTAAGACATTTTAAGACGCATGCAAGTTCTGTAAATAATTCGAACATGTATGCCATTACTTATCTTATGTAGTCCAAGCTCTTTCTCTATAGGGACTACAGAAGCTTTAGGGTCGTTGAATTCACATCTTATTAGCAATGAATTGATTAATAAAACAAATCATAAAAAGGGAAATTGCCAAAAAAAACTTAATTCCTGTTTTCGGTTTTCAATATAGGCCTATTAATTAAGTTATTTCTCGGAATCTCTCATTCAATAGAGCTTTTAACTAATAATTAAAAGCATGAACATCACATAGGCCCTACTTCATTAATAATTCCTTTCAAAACACATGGTACCCATTATGTAGTAAGAAAATTAATCATACCTTTTCAAATTAAAGATAATCAAACATCACTAGAACATCGCTAGCGCAAAATAAAATAAAACATTTTATCCTTAATTGAGTTCTGAAATCTTGAGTTTAAGATCTATTCACCAGTAATATAGTCTTAATAAGCATTATTATTATTATTATTATTATTATTATTATTATTATTATTATTATTATTATTATTATTATTATTAATATTATCATTATTATTATTATTATTATTATTATTAATATTATCATTATTATTATCATTATTATTATTATTATTATTATTATTATTATTATTATTATTATTATTATTTAGGATACAAGAAAAATAAGCAGAGCATTTATTTACAACCTTCCAATTTAAAAAGTATAAACATTAAAATAAAAGATAACTTACGCATTAAAAAAGTTATGCTGGTTCCCTTTAGAAGTTATCAAATAACAAGCTACTATTAATTACTTTCTTGAGTAATAAAACCATTAGCCAATAATTGAATTTTCCAAGTAATAAAAATTAATGGAGTCCATTTGGAATAATGATCAAAGCTCTTCACGTGTTCCCCCAGAAACAGAGCAAACTTTCTCCCAACTTTGGAAACATTAGAAATTCAGTGTAAATAAGCAGACTTGTACAAACTGGGAGATATAATAATGGGACAGATTAAAAGGAATGACGCCTGGGTCATAATGTCATATCTACGGTAAGAGGTCCACATTATCCCCAGCTCCGGGCCCCAGTTACAACTTTGATTTCATGCCCTAGAATTAATTTATATTTCTCCGAAGCATCTGCCTCTGAGGAGGTAAGGATAGAAACAACCAGTAGGCCATGTGTTCTATTATTTATAGCGAAACATACTTTTTGAGCAGTGATAATGCAGGAATCTGGACATCGATTTCCATACTATTTTTATCGTGTTATCTTATGCCAGGCTTATTCTTATATGAGATAAGGAAATCACTTCATGCTATGTTGCATGGAAGTTATGTCCCAGTTTCATTAAATTTTAGTTTTCAACTTCAAAATAATATATGTACCATGGAGAATGTATCCCAATACCGGCTAAGCACTAAGTGTCCAATATGCATTTCATATGTATGTCCAAAAATTGCGCTGCAAGAATGTCCTGCACACGAAAACAGAGTTTTGCAAGAAAAATTTAATGAATTATTGTTCAACTTAGGTGGTGTAGAACTTCTATCCACGTTGTTTTGTTAATTATTTGAGACAATTATTTCCTTGTTGTTTTATATGCAACGATATGAAAAGCAAAACATTGATGTTACATAAATATTAAGTAAATATATACGGGTATAATTAGGCCCAATAATAATCCTAACTTTGTTTTAGCATAATACCTTCTCTACATTATATTAAAACGTACATGCCTACAGTTATAACTAACCTGGATTTTAGGTTTCATGCCCAATTTAAAAAAAAAAATTTTAATTAAAAACTACTGATATAGATACAAGTGTCATGAAACGTTGAAGTACCAGAAATAGTTTAATTGTGCCTAAAATACCTACTTTATTCTTTAACACGTATGTTATATTTTTAATCTATTTTTTTGTTATAAAATTTACACAATTCGTCTCAGTTCAGCATTACTAGGTCCCAGGAATCTTCCGGAGATCCTCAGAATTTTATCAAAACGTTTAATGTAAAACATGTGACAATTTTACTTTGAAGTTAATAAATAGATTTATTATAATTAATTAGTTTCATTTACTTTATTAATTTCACATCCATTTTTATTAAGACTAATAATATTATGTGATTTTAAAAAAAAACTTAAAATTAGAATTTGTCTTGACGATTGAGGAGAAACAAAAATTCAGGCAAGTTATTCGGCACATGGATTTATCTTGGGAACTCCAGAGTACGATTCTCAAAGGATACAGCTTCATAAAACTTCCTCGTTGTTTTATCTTAACTAAAAATATAATGTAATGTATTTATATAATTTACACTATTCCGTTTTTTTTTTTTGCTGGAAGATAAAGAATGTAAATATAAGATAAAGAATTTATGAAAGCTGTTAGAAATCATATACTGTAGATGTATACAACCATTGGAAGTCTTGTACATTTACATTTTATGATAGACTGAAGCATTCATGAATAATTTCGCGCGTCACCTCATCATCTTACGCAGAGAAAGAAAAAACTCGATTTTATTTGAATTCTGTTGAATGCATCTCCATAGGGAACTGATCTAAGATAGCAAGAAAATGAATGTGTGAGAAGAAAGACCTGACGAATATACGAAACTGATTGTATTTCATCCTTAGTTATTTTTGTAAACAGTAAGTCGTTTTCCGGAAGCTCTAATGCTGACATTCTGTGACAGTGAGGGTGGAAAGAGGGCAACACAAAGAGTCCAAAGAGCCGAAAGTAATTCGTGTCAGACGAGGGAAGACATCACTCGGACAAAAGAAAACGTCACAAAGGTAAAGTGCGGCTTAATCCTGTGCGACAAGTTTTATAAATGCTCTGGACAATCTACCCACCAAGGAGATGCATTAAAAATTTGTGTGAAAAGAAATCGCTTCATTTCTGAAAGAGCCTTCCCCAAGTTCCATCTACCAGAAGAATCAATACCATATACAGTGCATATGCTTTTATATATTTTTTTTGAACTCTTGCGGAAAGAGGGGACTTCAGCAAGGCGGAACCGCCTTTAAAATACATATTTATGCGCAGGAGACAGAAAAAATACAAAAAGAGACATGGATACAATTTTTCGGTTATATCGAGGTAACAATAGAGAATAAAACAAATACTGAAAGCACTTACATAGTGCATTACTAAGGGCGTTTACAGATCAGAAGCTCGTCCACTCACTAATCGTCCGAAATCCAAGTAAGATTCTTGGACAAGGGCACATATTCCTCTTTATAGCAGAACTTCGGAATATCTGAGCAAATTTTTGTCTGATTTAGGAGAAAACGAAATTAGACATAAATTCATGGAGCTTGTTTATTTTAACAATTAAAACTCATACAGTAAAACCTGTTTAACTCGGAACGTGAATAATGCGGAAAAATGCCTAATGTGAACAAATTTATTGGTCCCGGCGAAATAATAGTAATTTTATGAGTATTTATTTTGCATAAAACGTAATCTGTCCAACGCGGAAACGGAAGGATATGTCTATGCAATTCATGAAAAAAGTTATAAATCGGAAAGACAGAGAGAGAGAAATAAATAATTTTCCACTTCATTGAATACCCGTTTAGGCCAAAAAATAAGGAATGATTCCTACCGCCGGGTTAATTCGTCATGTACCTGAAATGTTATATCGGCCTCACTGCACACCCATTGTGCGAAATACAGATACTGTACCTGTCTTACAAATAGCCATTGCACCGTAAAATCTTAAATTAATTTAAGTTCTGAGACCGATCTTTCACAGTAGTGTCCTGAATTTACGGAATAAAGATGGCTAAAATGCATGTTTTATTGTCATTAAAAGAAAAAGTGAAAGTGATTGAAGATAAAAAAACTCAGTGCCCGAAAATAATGTCTAAATTTAAATGTGGAAAACTCAAGTTTAGGAGAATTTAAAACAATGAAAACAGTAATGAATGAATGGATGCAAGGAAATGGTCAAAAGAAGATAAAGTAAAAAAAGGAAATAAAGAAATCAACGAAATGTTGTGGGAGTGTTTTACAAGTGCACGATCAAAAAAATCTCCAAATTTCCGGACCGAAGTCAAGCTCGCTCTAGCTGTTGCTAAATCCTTACGGAATAAGTATTTCAAGGCATCTTCAGGTTGGCTAGAGAGTTTTAAATGACGACACAATGTAGTGTGGATTGAAACTTGCGAGGAATCAACGGATGTGGACAAAAGTGTAGTTAGTGAGCGGAATTCGAAACTGCGTACTTTAATATCAGTATACGCGCCTAAGAGACAGTTTTAACGCTGACGAAACGGGACTGTTTTTTCGCGCGTTACTGTCGAAGTCGCTCGTACATACTATACTTCGCTTTTCAACGGCAGCGGAACTACACTTAATCCAAGATACGTAAAAAAGACAGATACGGTACTCTATAATCTACGAATAATAATAATAATAATAATAATAATAATAATAATAATAATAATAATAATAATAATAATACTTTTAGTTTTTTATAATGCGGGAAAAAAATTGGTTCCATGCGGTTCCTCTTTGAGCAAACTTTTACTGTATATATTTCACATTCTTTAATTTTTAACTAGATTCTGATAGGCATATTGCCCCACTTTTCAAAATACAAGACAAGACACAAACAACAATAGAATTAAACTTCTTACAAGAATTTTTCCTAACAATGCCATTGAAGTAATATTTCCCAGGTTTGACACATGGAAATTGGACAGTCTTCGTATTTTATACTGTTATCTTACATTCATAGGCAGCGGACACGGGATCACTACCCGAACGGAAAAAGTTTCTGGAGTGAGATTTCTTCTGTGTATTTTTTTCTCCCACAATTAAGGCAAATTTCGAGAAGTCCAAATAGTTTCCGGTTTCCGTTCGGCCATCATAACCACCCTTTGATATTCGCATCCTTTGATGTATGAATTTATGAGTGAATGGCGTTCCTTCACTTAAATGTTCATGTTATCTCGAAGGTGGCCCTGGAAATTAGCAGATCACTCATCCAGGGAGAATCTCAATGTTCTTGTATGGACAGAGCAGTACGTGGGTGATCCAGAGTTTAAAAAATTCTCTCGAGACAGGACGTGTCGCTGTAAGATCTAGCAGGCGTACAGTACGCAAAGATATTACAAAGGGAGACGTTAATCTAAACAAAAGAAAGAAAAGAAATCTTGCATTCTTGGAAGAACGATTTGTGTAATGTCTTACATTATTATCAATTCTTATCATGATAAATTATTTTAATTACATAATTTCACTGTTAAAGTGGATTAAACTTGTGCTGCAAATTATTTTGATTTATATATTTAATAACACCTTTCACAATCATAAATTCTTGGAAGATAAAATGGCGATTGAATTTATCATTGTTTACTTAAAGATATGTGATCATTTCTGTGAGAACTCTTCAGCCTATCTCTTGATAGACATTATCGGATCATAAGACTGAGCTTATCAATGGCGCCTGTGACTTCTCTGTGCCATTAAACTATATTTAGACAACGTTTGTAGTTTATTTTCATGGCAGTTACAACAAATTAATTAAATTTCAAGAAGAAAATTGTTATTCTAACTGGAAAGAACATTTTGGACCTGACTTGAAATTTGAACCCAAGATCTTAAGCTTCACACGCCGGCGCTCTAACATTGAGCAACATGGGCACACCACTAGGAACAGATATTTCTCTCTTTTAACCCTCGCATGTCCAGTAAGTAGTCAAACATTTTTCACAAGACTTAATGAGGGACCTTCCACTCTGAAGACTCGATGAGAACTCGCTGTAACATGAGGTGATTATGAACATGATAAGGGAATTATTTTTCCAAGACAAGCCGTCAGTAGACCATTGTTAACGTAACTTGGGACGAAAAAAGTCAAGAGAATGAAATTAACTTTTTTTCTTATTTGATGTAACATTCCCACTCTGTGAGGTACACACTAATTCAAAGAAACAACAGAAAGGAAATTAACAAAAAATAATACTTTGGGGCTGGAGGTTCTGGAAAAAACAATTCTTCAAAACGTATATAACTTAGTCAGTTTTAAGCATAAATTAAACATTCTTTCAAAATTCTGTAGGTAAGTTGATTGTCATAAGTAATGCCACGAGTGATTTCCAAATTATCGATAAATTCACGACTCACGAAGTGAGGAGTGAATTTATCTAGAGAATTTGGAAATCAAGAGTGGCATTTGTTAGGACTATTTAACGAATAAAATAAAGCTGTTTACTCACAAATCATTATTTAACTACAGTTATTTAAAAATATTTTTATATTTAAAGTAAACGGTGATGTTTGAAAACTAATGAGAAACGATAGGTAGCCTACGCTTCTACTGCTTCTTTTGTTTATCACTGCAACCAGATCATACTATTTATTGCCAAAGGAACGCAATATTGTAAGAATGCTCTCTAGTGGAGAAAAAATGAAACACATCAATCTGTATATTAATTCATTTTTGATGTCGTATACATTTAAGAAAGTGCAAACAGTGGTTTCTTTTTTTGGTGGTATAATCAATTGCTACAAATGTTGACATGTAAGCACTATTATATACAATCTGGTAGCCGTATTTGTTATAGGCTCAGTCACTGCAAAATAACGGTCAGACCTGTTCAGAATATTAAAAAGGAGGAGCTTTGCTTAATATATGATAATCCTAACGTTGATAATTATTTCGTGAAACACGTCTCTGATTGGTTGTAATACAGAAATCATTGAAACGTGATTGGTCATTGACTCCCATTTGGGGCATGAGTTAAATAGTCTATATAATATGTCGTTTTCACAAATTTGACTACTTTTACCAAAAGTAAGATGCAATTAGTAAACTTTTAAATTTGTTTTGCAATAATAATTTTTAATTATATACATCCTCGACTTGTGTCCAACTCAGGGTCGGGTCGAGAGATGAGATGAGATGTAGCCCTTTATATAGAGGTCTGTGAATGACAAGGGTGCCGGCCAACCACGCCTGACCCAACATCACAGGGACATACGAACGAAATGAAACGAAAATGGATTAGATAGGTATGGAAAAATGGTGGAATGAAATTTGTGGCAGGGGAAAACGGGGAAAAAACACCCGAGGAAAACCTGCCCAAGGTCCTTTTGTCCACCATGAAACCCACATGGCGTGACCGAGACCCGATCTCGAGACCTCAGCGGTGAGAGGGCTTGCGCAACGGAGCCGCCTTTAATTCCGGTGAGGACAGGCGTAAACCTTCTGACGACACGGTGGCTCTGGGATAGACTCGGCCTCTAACGGAAATTAGTGTCAGACGCTTGTTTTGGGGGTAAAGGCGGCCGTCACGCAGGGCTGACAATCCGACTGATTGTCTAGACAGGAGGGAACCTTCAGCATCCACTGTCCTTCAGACCTCCTCACCACATGTACACACACAAAAAATATATATTTAAATCTTGGAAACTTAGAGGAAATTTCAATTTGGATCTAAAAATCGCATCCCAAACTTTATGCTGATGTTGCTTATGCAGGATTTATAACAATGTTTGTGCTATCATACAATGGAAATAAACATACGGAAAACTGGAATCAAACAATAATAATATTGGGGAAAAACATATTTCTTCTTAATGACACTAAAAGTCTTGTGAAGTCATATATACATATTCTGAAACAATATCATAATCAAGATTGCAAGGAGAAAATTTAAATCAAAAACGGAATTATGAGATATTATAAAAATTCACCATTTCAGACTAATGTCTTCCCTATAGACATTTTGTCTGGAATAGGCCTAATTAACTTCCATAAAATTAGTATCACAGTATGCATATTCCCGATTCGTCTCACCAATAAAAAAGTCACGAGGCTACTTAATACAGCGTTAATTAATACTATAAAGTATTTAATGTTTTATACAACTGGGCTATACAAATCATATAATACTCTACGAAACAGTTCATTGATGTCACCCATAATATCCACATTAGTCAGAACTCCTTACTGCAAAGTTATATTTCATTGTACAAAATGTTTCAAAATTCCTAATACAAACTTCTAGGCGTTATAGAGGTCACTAAGTACATAAAGTTTTGATCAGGACCCATGTCCGGAAATGTATCGTTTCGATGCCAAATATGTTTGAAGATTTAGTTTAAATCGATTTAACATCTCCAAATTCACGATACGCAAAGAAACTGAGCTTCGGATGACTTTTGCATTTCCCTCCTGCACTCAGAAAGAAGTTGATCCGAACGGCCGGAAAATTTTTGGCTAAGAGTCAATTTATATGCATGGTTTCTACACCGGTGTGATAAAATTCCTGCATCTTCAAATTTATTTGACATCCAAACGATATCTCCGGACATGGATTACTAATCTGAACCGTATTACTTAGTCCCCTGTACAAGCCCTAGAAGTTGTAAAATATTAGCATTAGGCCTATGTACAACTATTTTATTATAAGGTTTTGCTAAAAAATGCAATCCATTTAAATGTTTTGTATAAAAATTAAATACAGTTATAAACTAGTATTAGAATAAAAACATGACTAATTAAAAATAAATGTTAATTTATGAGTGTCGAATTATTTAAAATTAAACTAAACATAATTCGTGGGGTTAAATTTAAAGTTCTTTATTAGAAATTAATATAGCGCAACATTTTCTGTGACTATTTAACTCATGCCCCAAATGGGATTCAATGGCCAATCACATTTCAATGATTTTTTAATTACAACCAATCACAGTCGTGTTTCACCTCGAATTTATCAAACAAGTTCATCATATTAGAAAGCTCCTCCTTTTTAACTTTCTGTATAGGTCATAGCTTCATAGCATTATTTTGGAGTGTCCTACTGTCGAAGAAATACAGCTACCAGATTGTATATATAGTGCACGAATGTCAGCTTATAGTGCTTGCGGGAGATAATATAAAAACATTGTAACAATTGATTGTACCACAAAAAAAACTACTGTTTGCACTTTTTAAAACGAATTATTTCCCAGGAAATAACGTTGCAAAAAAATATAATTGACACATTTGCATAATAGGACATCAGAAATTAATGTTGGTTATAAATTTCTCCACTAGGGTGCATTCTTACAATATTGCGACAAGCTTAACGATCGTTTCTCATTTGTTTTCAAACATCGCTTCTCATTTGTTTTTAAACATCGCCGTTTACATTAAATAAATACATATTTTAAAATAGCTATATTTAAATAAAGATTTGTGAGAGTAAACAGTTTAACTGCATTCGTTAAATTGTCCTAACAAATGCCACCCTTGATTTCCAGATTCTCTAGATAAATTCGTGAGTCGTGAATTTATCGATGATTTGGAATCACTCGTGGCATTACTTATGATAATTTCAGGGAACATTTTTTACTGTAATGTTATCATTTAGGAGGTGCCACCTGGATTCAAATATATTACAGAGGCTTGAATATTGTATAATAAACACACTTACACTACTGACAAAAATTACTTCGCATCAAAAATAAAAACTAGGCGCGACAGGGCCCTGGCCTATAAGCCGGCTGGTATCCTCACATCTAACAAATATGTCAGTCCCAGAGAGAGACGAACGTCCACTCGGAATAGGGTCAGTATGTCGGCCCCTAGCCGTTATAACTTATTTTTTTAGCGTACAGCTTCTACTTGTACTTATTCAAATTCATCACGATGCTGGGTGGGCACCACCCCTTACACTAACCAAAATTGTATGATAAAATATCTTCCTCCAGGGACTCAAACCAGCGCACGTTTCGAAACTCTGTGTTAAGTGTATGGGGCCGTAGACCGATCGGATACAGTGCAGGACATTTCGTTATATTAACATTTTTTTAAAAGCATCTGCCAGTAATTTGGCGCTACTCTAACGTGACTGGATTACGGAACAGAACTACTTTCTGGTACCTTGAAATTTACTTAATTAAAAAAATCTAAGATGCAATTCATTTTATTTATTTTAAAACTGAAAAAAATCTACAGTCAAATATATTATTATTGCTATGAATATAATATACTTTTCTAACAATTGTTAGCTTGGATCGTAAATAAATATTGTGTAGGTCTAGGGTTTTATATTGTATAATATTTGTATTGACAAGAAGATATTTATTTATGTTTACTTCCATGAACATCGGATAATACGGAGCATGTCATTTTACCGAACGCTTGTTCAAACTCTGTGGACCTAAAAGGAGAAGAAAACTATTAGACTGTGTGTTTATGGTCAACACTGTAAGAAGTTTTCTAGAGTTTCAGTATCACAATAAATTTGGACGGAGCAGTAAATTGTCAAACCACACGCTCCGGAATCAGATTACCCGAAATCACTAGCTTGGTACTATCATTTCCACGGGATGCACATACAATATTCTTTACGGCCAGTGCGGTGGTGTAGACACGTTCTGCTCGCTTTGCTTGATGAGATATGGCAAATTTGACAACAAGCAACCAAAATCCGGTCAACACACTACCGGAAACCGTCATATATTTTGTAAATCCGATATTCCTTCGGGACACAAAACGACTTGTCACCTATCTTACGTCTCCTCCTCTGCTGGACCGTCCTCAGAAAGGAGAAAGAGAAATATAACATGAGAGTATTCTTGTAATAAATCGCAGTCAGTCGCTTGCAGAATATCCCAGTCTGTAACTTACCTCCATCTTCGTCTCTCATTTTATGTTCTTCATTTCTCTCCTTATCTACTCGTTTTTTTGCAATTTACTATCGCTCAAAACCTTGTAGCACTGATGCCTTAGATTTTTTTTCCAAGTGTTCCCAAAGCGCTGCGTAACGACACAGCATTACATCAGGGACATGTCACATACTAAACAGGTCTACCAACCCTTACCATCCCGCTTCATCACTTTAGTTCATCTGCAATGTGATTACAACAAGAATAACTAACAAGAGAGTCATCAAACTAAAGTTATGTGCGCGTGTGTAATACACACACACACACACACACACACATATATATATATAAAGGTTTCCAAAACGTGCATACATTATATTATTTTCTTGCCAAATCATATAATGGCTAAAAAGTGCAGTTGTTTTCTAAAATAAGATGTCTAAACCAATCAATCTAGTCGGTGTATTTTTTTACAATATACCACAGTTTCTTCAAAGAAAAATCGTTAGGGAATAAATATTTTATTTTACAGTACCGTACACTGAGATAACATTATTCCATGAGTAATAAATAAATAAATATATATATATATATATATATATATATATATATATATATATATATATATATATAGGTATATATAACCACGGCTAGGGTCTCGAGGTAGCGTTGCTGCCTTGTCACGCAGCAGGCCAGGATTCGATTTCCGGTCGAGACAGGTGAGGTTTTTTCGGGGTTTTTCCTTACCTGTTAGACAAGTGTCTCGAAAATCATCTGGCTATCATCATCATTATTATCATTATCATCATTATACTTCATCGGTGTGAAAAGCAACGGGAAGCTACCGCACCTATAATCCCCTAGTAAAGCTGTAAAGCAAGGTATGAAAATGCTATAATTGCAGTGAAAGACCAGCCCTCGGGCAGAATTACTATAGAATATATATACACACACGCGGCGATCCTAAATAATTGCCCTGGTTTGGCAAACCGTGAATAATACAACACTGGTACTAATATTATGTAACACAATCTCTCTCACAGTTTTATCAACAATTACCAGCGCGGCGTAGTTACACCTTATACCAGTGTAGGACATGACTTTACAAAAATGGCGACTAGTGTTAAGCGTACATATGTAGTTTCATTCAACTAGGTCTGTCGTAACTGGGTAGCGAAATGTTCAATAAAGATCCACCAAAGAGAAAGAACGTTAGACGATGGTACAATCAATTAGAGACTACAGGATGCCTGAGTAAAGGATTTTTTTTGGTCGCCCGCTCGTACCACAAGAAACATTTGATCGAGTACGGGCAAGCTTCCAGCGCGAACTAAAAAAAAAGTGACACCAGAGAGTTACGTGCACCACAAACAACTTTATGGCGTGCAATACTCAAACGATTGAAGTTCAGCTCTTATCACAGCCCCCACGTTCTCCTGACTTAACACCATGCGACTTCTATTTGTGGAGGTTCGTTAAAGATTTTTATACCTCCATTGCCGTAAAATCTGCCAAAGCTACACACCCATCCCTGCAATCCATAAGGATAAGCTTCGCCCTGTGTGGGACGAATTGGACTTACCAGCTTGACGTAAGCAGTGAAACAAAGGGGAACTCATACCGAGCACATGTAAAAAAATAGCGTGTTTCCTCATACATTTATGTTTATAAAGTTTGTCCACGTTGATTATACTCTTTGTAAGAAAAATCCAAACCAGGGAGTTAATATATATATATATATATATATATATACAACCTATTTTTTCTGCACAGTATGAGGAATTCCCAAACTATGTTTAATATTTTGTTGTAAGTTCAGTAACTCTTGAGTTCAACAGAATTTGGATGTGTAGATCTACTTGACATGTATCCCGAATGGGGGATAAATTAGGGGGTGGAAACTGTTTGTAGGAGAACTAGAGGGTAAGCGGGCCAGTATGTCAGGCCAAGAATCAGGTAATAGAAGTACATTACTAATAATTTCAGGGATGATTGGAAAACATTAGATCAGGATTGGGATGTATGGAGAACTTATGTCCGCGCGGGAATTAACCTAGGGCTCGATAGTGCCAGCTAGTTAGAGAGTTCGTAAGTCAGACCTATTTGAATCTTTGACAAAAAATAATTCTGAGAGGAAGTAAGTGAATCCATCATGATTCGTATAGGCCCAAATTCTGTATTATTACACTGATTAATAGAAAATCCATAACAGTTGCATAATTTCTAAGAGACTGGCCATCATAAAACGCCACTGCAATCAAAAACAGCTTATCAGACAT
This sequence comes from Diploptera punctata, assembly GCA_030220185.1. NCBI lineage: Eukaryota > Metazoa > Arthropoda > Insecta > Blattodea > Blaberidae > Diploptera > Diploptera punctata. Next base: position 78,303 of record JASPKZ010007436.1, read on the forward strand.
CTTCCTCCCGGTGATCATATTCCTGTTAAAAGAGGAGATAAGATGATTCCATTGTGTGATCAAAAGTTATTGCTTGTAGTAAGTAAACAATGTTTTACTAATACCATTTTTAAAATTGTGTTTTAGAGAATTTCGTAGGATGAAAGTACTGAGGTTGTTCTCATGAAATCAGATATTTTAAAACTTTTAAAGAACAAAGTAAACCCCGAAAATGACCACGATCAAATCTTAAGCATATACTCATCTGTGTGTATTTGTGGAGTACTTTAACGATCCTGGGGGTGCAATATTTTGAAACTAAACTTGAGATATAGTAATAAAAAAAAGTAAGGTAGAATTCGTTAACCAGAAAAATCAGACCATTAGATATAGGAGTTCACCCGAAACGAAAATATAAAAATCGTTCTAGCGGTCGCAAATTTCTATGATTCTCAGGCATATAAATCGAGGAAGGTGTTTTTAAAAAATAAGTGAATGTGAGAGTTTACCTGAACCCTTAAATTAAATATCGCTCTTTGTTTCATTGTGGTCCAATACCATTTAAATGAGCTTGACATCAAAATTTGCATTTCTTCAATTTAACAAAAGATATATATTCCGTTAACCAGCAAAATTGAACCATAAATTCAACTTACTGAGCAATTTAATTAATTTCATCAGTCCCGTGTTACGGACTTTTGGGTACCTTGCTAGTGGTAGGTGATCACTGTGCTCCTTTTCCTAATCGTTAAACACATTTGATATTAAATTTATCACTTCTCACTCAATGACAAATTAAATTTGATATGCCTAAATCGGGATTTGAACCCAATATCTCTGTTTTCTGTACACCAGTGCTTTAACGATTTAAGCTATTAGGCATCACGATTTAAACAGATTTTTCTCTTATACTAATACGATTTCCGTGCGCCAGGTAGCAGTGAACTTTAATTCCACTAACGTCATCTAGAGGTCTCTTAAATAAGAGCACTTTAATATGGAAATCAACGCATTATATTTCTAGCAAGTAAAGCTAATTAAATTTATCACTTCTCAACGAAAAATTAAATTTGAAGAGAAAAATATATGCCTAAATCGGGATTTGAACCCAATATCTCTGGTTCTGTAAACCAGTGCTTTACTTGCTAGAAATACAATGTGTTGATTTCCATTTTAAAGTGTTCTTACTTAAGAGACCGCTAGATGGAGTTAGTGGAACAAAAGTTCACTGCTACCTGGCGCACGGAAATCGTATTAGGGCCGGTTTCACCAACAGAGGTAACTGTATTACGCAAGTTTAAGCTATGCATTATACAAGGGGAAATTGACCCTTAGTATAAGAGAAAAATCTGTGTTTAAATCATGATGCCTAATAGCTTAAATCGTTAAAGCACTGGCGTACAGAACCAGATATATTGGGTTCAAATCCCGATTTAGGCATATATTTTTCTCTTCAAATTTAATTAAACACATTTGATCGATTGGCAATACTAAATTTTATGTCGAAAAAATGAATAAACTCATGTAAAATGAATAAACAACAACAAAACCTGTTTTTATGACGTGAAAGTAAATGAATTTCTGAGGAAGCAAAGAATGGTGTTAATTTTAAAACACGTACGCCATAATGTAAATAGTTTAACGAATCTTTCTTCTGACTTCAGTTGAAGCTATTCAACAGTAAATGAAATAACTTCCTTTAAAATCCCTCTATAAAGTTCTCACTAGACCCATAATCTGTTATGGCAGTGAAGCTTGGACCATCAGAACTCAGGATGACCGTCATATTACAGCCACGGATATGAAATTTCTGCGACGAACTGCAGGTTATAGCCTTCTAGACCACCAAAGAAATTCAACATTAGCCAGAGAGTCAAACTTCGTACATATATCTGAATACCTCCAAGAATATAGAAACAATTGGCTAACCCATATTCAGCGCATGGATCGTCACAGAATACCAAAACAAATTCTTCACTACAATCCTCGAGGCAAAAGATCTGTGGGTCGACCTTTTCGGAGATGGCGGGAAACCGTAACGGGCCACTGGGCCTAATACTTGAAAGGCAGATAATGATGATGATGAAAACCCCTCACCTCTTTGTAAAAGTTAATTTAATAATACTTAAGACGTCCATTATAATATGCATGTCTATGGAAATAGTAAGGCTTCGTTTGAAATATCACAATATCACAGTACATTATTTAAGCAATAAAGCTACACGCATGCAAGCAAATCAAGAAATAAAAGTTTTTACCTACATTATTGTATAGAAGCACAAAATGACGTATCTAATGCTTGCCATTTTATTGCCTTAGGTTTACTGATGCCAAACATCTCTGCAATTCTAGTTGAACGTCTGCAATTTGTCGGTTGACGATTTACACAATTTACGATATCTACATTTTGTATTTAAAAATTCGCAAATTAGTGATAATAGGCCTACATTTACCTTATTAGCACTAAGTGTCCTTTCAGAAGGTCGAATAAAAATTGCACTTGTTCATTTGTATCCTCTCAATTTGTCCCATTTGTATAGTCTTTCATGTAAGTTTTTGTTTTATTATTTAATTCATTTTTCTCGTGGTCTTACTTGTGGTCGTTTTCCTTGCACCATGAGATTTAACATTGTCTGTAATAGTCTTCCCTTTTCCATATGCAAACATTTTAACAACGGATTTTATTAGAATAGAAGTAGAATATGGAATTTATTGCCTTTTTTTTCAGAATAAAGAAAATACATATGCATTTACATTGCGCACGGGCCTGCTTGGCCGTACGTGCATTATTTTTCCATGAATAAAAAAATAAAACTAATAATATAAACAAATACCTACAAATACACCTGTATCAAACAACAATAACAGGCTACATATAAGTAAAATCTATGTCTGCACTAAATCAAAATAATACATATCTACATTCATCCACATTCCGTACATTAATATTAAAAAAAATGCTAGAAAACAAATTAGAAAAAAAAGCACACACACATACACCCACACACCCCCACACATATACACACCGCACGCTCATACCCCCCTCCCCCCGCCCCTGCAGACATTAAGTGCACTATCATGATTAAAGATCGAAAACAAAGACCATATTGAGATTCTTCTTATTGTTAATACATATATCCTTAATCTACAATTTTGTTATATCTCAATTTTCTTACTGTACCCAAAAATTTGCATGTTTTTGATTCACTCTCGATCCGTCCTAAAAGATCCCAACACGCCACTCTCCCTCGATCCGACTTGAGAAATCTCTCTTTTTTCGTTTTACCAACCACTTTCTACAAAATGTCAGTTAACATTTAGCGGTTCCCACAAATGTATCAAGTTCAGATGGCGATTGCACATTGCTTTGATTTCAGCGCACTCTGAACTTAATTTTTCATAAGTAATGCCACGAGTGATTTCCAAATTATCGATAAATGAATTTTGTCTAGAGAATTTGGAAATCAAGAGTGGCATTTGTTAGGACTGTTTAACGAATAAAATTAAGCTGTTTTACTCACAAATAGTTATTTAAATATAGTCATTTTAAAATATGTATAACTATATTTAATGTAAACTATATTTAATGAAAACAAATGAGAAACGTTATGCTTCATTTGTTCATCAATGCAACCAGATCGTATTATTGATTGCCAGAGGATCGCAATATTGTAACAATTCACCCCAGTGGAGAAAAAATGAAACGCATCAAACTGTTTATAACCAACATTAATTAATTGTTTATGTCCTATGATGTAAATTATATTTTTCTGGAACGTAAATTCCTGGGAAATAATACGTTAAAGAAAGTGCAAACAGCAGTTTCTTTTCATTGTGGGAAAATCAATTACTAGGAATGTTTTTTCTATTATATCACCGCAAGCAGTATCTGTTTACATTCGTGCAATATATATATATACAGCTGGCGGTCGTATTTCTTCTAGAATCAGTCACCACAAACTGATGCTGTGGCCTATTCAGAATGATAAAAAGGAGGAGCTTGATTTTAAAGTGATAAAATTAAACTGATAAAATCGAGGTGAAAACGACTGTCAGTGGTTGCAAATCAAAATCCATTGAAATGTGATTGGTCATCGACTCTCATTTAGGGCATGAGTTTAAATAGTCAAATTAAATAACAATAACGAGCCTATGGTAATGAGCAGATGAATGTAGTGACAGCTCAATTTATTTTTATTTTTCCTCAAATTTGTGATAAATTTTCAAAATATGAGGTAGGCTATATTTTTCTAAATTCTAGTTAATTTTGATTTAGATTCTACGCTTTTGTTTGTCTCGGATACGGGATACCGATTTAGTGTTTTTTTCTTCCAATTTACGAGTTTCGTATGATGTACTGTGTAGTATAGAAGGTATATGTGGTTTCAATGTGACGAAGAGAAGTTTCGATTCGGTAATAATTTCGAATAGCATAACACACTTCTAGGCTTAATATTCTCATGCAACAACATTAACATATATTTTTCTTACAGTAAATTCAATATTTATTGTTTAATTTAATGGTTATAAATCGTGCACGTCACGTTAGGTAGCTTTGAAATAAAAAAAAAATAACTCAATCTGATCAGGACTCGAACTCAAGTCTACAAATCACAAAGACCAGAATAGCTACCATCTGTAATAAAATCACGTCCTCACTCACTCTAAATATGGACGGTCGGTTAAGACTTCCTTATTCCCGCTTTCATGACAGATGATATGGAACATTATCCCAAATCCAGAAGTAGGAAATTAAAATACAAAACTTCTGGGTGCCCAAAAAAGTAAAAAAAAATATCTATGATATTGGAACTACTAATTAGTGGTGTGGGACAATTAGATTTCTTGTGGCGACTGTGTTATAAAAATGTTTTTCTCCGTTGCGATATAATCGAAAAGCCACCACACTTTTATCATAATATGTGTAAATATACCAATGACGTAAATCGGCATTAGACGCATAATTTATGGGCAGCCGTCTCCGAACCGATATCACTCTAGTAGCATGTGCGTTTTTAAAAATGAAAATTACAAGGGGGAAAAGAGTTATTTATAAACATATTGTTAAAAATAACACTTGTAAATGAAAAGGATTTTTGTTAAATTATGTGTTAAAAAATATACACATATATAAAGATTAGTTAAATGGTTGGTGAAACCGGGCCTATATATAATCTTAATATATAAAAATTTCGTGTCATGTTGTTTGTCCGCGAAGTAATCTAAACTACTGAAATGATTTTAATAAAATTTTACACACTGTGTGCAGTTTGACCGAACTTGAGACTTAGGGTAGTTTATAACTAAATTTATAGTCGCATTATTTTTTTATTGCAAATTATTTGTTTATTATTTAACAAAGAGTTATAATTATCTGTGCGTTCCATACGATTCTAACAGATGGCGGTGTAATTATCTGTGAGTTCCATACGATTGTAACAGATGGCGGTGTAAGGTAATTTGGTAAGGTAATTGGTTTATTATTTAACAAAGAGAGATCCAGATGGCTGTGCTTTTTGTTGCAACCGCGAATTTCAAGTGAATTACAAATATTGATTATTTCATAATTAAAGTGTTTTCAGTGTTTATTTTATTTTCAATATTATTAATTTCGTATGTAAGTATTAGTTTTAAGTAATCTGGCTGAAAGACAGCAACTTAATTTATATTTTTAACGTATACCTTAGCCACAGCAACGCGTGGCCCGGACTTCTAGTATATATATATATATATATATATATATATATATATATATAAGTAATTATTTCTGGGAACACTATTATACCGCAAACAATGTGATATATATATTTAATATCATAGTGCGAATTCCTAAAAAAAAAAAGTAAAATTATACATAATTTTAATGAAGTTAAATTTTAAAAAAACACACAAAAATGGTGGGCACTTATGTTTTTTTTTAATTTCAATGCTTAAAAGAAGTACTTTAAAGAAGTACCCAAGTAACAATTTACAACAACTAAAGCTAGAAAATACAAATAAAATAAAATCGTATGAATATAAATATCCTAACCTCCATTTTATGAATTTTTAATTAATAATTATTTCAAATATCTCTAAATTCTTATTTGCATCAAACATCAGGGCACAGGCAAGACTTCTTGGCAAGATAATTTAAGACATATTGAATGTTAATTGAGAATGCAATTAATTACGTATGAGTCCTGAGGGGCACAAGTTGATGCTAACTGTTCGCATTAATTAATACCTCAGACAATCACAGTCGACTGGGGGATCGACGACAGATAGGCTAAGTGATAATGTAACACAACACCCCTTGATAACACAGGCTATGTATATACATCTTATCGCAACAACATCATTTTAACAGCAGATATTATTTCCCAAAATAATTACTTTGGCTCAAAATTAGGTTTATTTGTATCTACATTACACAAGATACTGTAGCGAGGCCAAGACGGGAGCCACGAAAATCGAATCTGTAAATAGAAACTGTCATTGCCCAATGCTTCAGCAACTGCTTAGCTCGATCGTTCAAATTTGAAAATGGGACACGTGTTGCTTCAGTTCGGAGTTTGCTTCAGTATCATATAGATGTGATATTCCGAGACAAGAGTTGCAAGATCTGTTACGAAATGTATACTGCAGTTGTCGGACATGCAATTATTATAAATCTCAGGATAGACTGAAAGATTTTTATCCACTGCAGAGTTGCATGATTGTTTCCGGTCGCACAGGAATACTTTTTAATAGAAGGTTACTGAGGTAGGGTCGCCAGCTTTCCTGACATTGAAGCAGTGTGCATATTTACACATTTCAACATGTATCATTACTAAAGTCAGGATTGGTAATGTAGTTACAAAACATTATTTCGCTTTGCTAATACACAGCTAAAATGATAAAATATTTCCACGAATTAGCAATAATCATATATGAAAATTGATCGTTACATATTTTTACATAGATCATAATTATATACTTTTACATTTCTTTTTGCTTTTTTATGTAAAACTACATATTATGTCTGTTTTTTTAAAAACAATATTTCATACGTACAGTATTATTTAACAGAGCCTCTATGACAATAGAAACTCAGGTGCCTGGCTGAATACTCAGCTATGGGCCAGGGAATAATTTCATTTAATCGACAACATAAAGATAGATAGATAGATAGACAGACACAGAAAGACACTCAAGACTTAGTTAATGGGTGCCACTCTGCAAGATCTTTTTTAAAACCCTCAAATATCCACTGGTATAAGACAGATTTTAGAAAAGAAATGGGAATATAATGGCACTGTACATCAACTATATGTAGACTTCAAAAAAGCATATGATTCAATTAAGAGGGAGAAGTTATATAGTATCCTGCTGGAGTTCGGAATTCCTAAAAAGTTAGTTAGACTTATACGAATGTGTCTAAATGGCTCAAATAGTAGGGTGCGTGTAGGCAAACAGTTTTCAGACACTTTTGAAATCCAGAATGGGTTGAAGCAAGGAGATGCACTATCTCCTCTACTATTTAATTTTGTACTAGAGCATGCCATTAAATCTTTAGAGAATGAGGAAGGCTTACAACTGAATGGTATTAATAAGCTGTTAGTTTATGCTGATGATGTAGTACTATTGGCCGATAGCGAGGAGATACTAAAGGCCAACACGCACACACTATTGAGTAACACTAAGAAATTAGGACTGGAAGTAAATATCAGTAAAACTAAATATATGGTCACAGGTAGAAATTCAGTATATAATGGAAATGGACAGCTAATGACAAATGAGGGAAATTTTGAGAAAGTGGCTGAATTCAAATACCTAGGAACAATAATCACAAATAGGAATGAGACGCACAAAGAAATTAAACATAGGCTCAATTCTGGAAATGCATGCTATTATGCATTGCAGAGACTTTTGATGTCCCAACTCCTTTCAAAAAACGTTAAGCTGAAAATATATAAAACTATTATTCTACCAGTTATATTATATGGGTGCGAAACATGGACTCTTACTTTAAGGGAGGAAAGGAGATTACGAGTATTTGAGAATAAAGTTCTTAGGAAAATTTTTGGACCAAAGAGAGATGAACAGACAGGTGAATGGAGAAGACTACATAACAATGAACTACATGGTCTTTATAGGAAGCCAGATATAATAAGAACAGTTAAGTCTCGTAGACTGCGATGGGCAGGACATGTTGCACGTATGGGGAATGAAAGACGTGCATGGAAGCTTCTTGTAGGAAAGCCGGAGGGAAAACGCCCAGTTGGTAGACCAAGAATGAGGTGGGAGAACAACATTAACTTTGATTTGAGGGAAGTAGATTATACAGGGAATGATTGGAAAGCATTAGCTCAGGATAGGGATGTATGGAGAGCTTATGTCCGCGCGGCTATGAACCTACGGGTTCGATAGTGCCAGTGAGTAAGTAAGTAAGTAAGTAGTAATATCCACTGGTCACGCCGCCGTAGGCGAGAGCGTTGTTCAGGTAGGGGAAGGAAGCCTTTGCGCGCAGAAGCTACGGGACTTGCGCTGGTTCGAGTCTCCATGGGGGAAGAAATTTCTCATGGTATTTCGGCCAGTATGGGACCGGTGCCCACCCAGCATCGTGAGGCAATTGGGTAGCTACAATAAGTAGCGGCTCCAGGTTGAGGAACCAGCTATAACGGCTGGGGGACTCGACATGCTAACCACATGTCACCCCTACACTGGCTGTTGATCATCTACCTCTGTGATTGACACATGTGGATGTGAAGGGCCAGCAGCCGGCAGGTAAAAGGGCAACCGCTGAAAAGTTGAAAGACCCTCAATCGGAAATATCCACTGACTTTATGAATGAATGAGTAAAAACATGGCAACATCTCAACTCCAACCGATTCGTGAGTAGAATAGAATTTACCTTTCTTACCACGTTATCAAGCATTTTGAAGGTCCCCTACCCCAGTTCTTAACCGTAGTATGATAATAAAACTCAATTTATAATCTAATACGGCCATACATATATAAGAATTAAATGTTTGTGTGCTTAATATATCATATTTTGAGAAACTGTTATGTACTCTTATATAATGTGTACATATTTTGCATGTTAGTATATAAAAACAAGAACATAAGGTAGCACACCACTTGTAACGCACGTTGAATCTCCTGGAGTTATTGAATGCTGCGAGTTAATAACAGTCATATGCATTGTAAATGTAGCTGCTACATGTACATTGTCGGAATAATTCATTACAGAGATATCACTCAGAGTTCTAGTTCAAATTATACACCAATGGGAGAGCGTGTAATGAACATTAATTACATTCCCAGCGTAAATGGACACAATTGCTGTATTTGTTTTGTTTATCGACAAACTATTTACCAAGCGTTAATGTGCAGTTGGCGTTGTTTAAAAGATAATGAAGGGGATGTCATATAAAAGATGCAAAACTTTAGCATTTCATAAAACATCAAAATAAAATGTAGATACAAAGTTACAATTCTTCCAGTTATATGCTGTGAAACATAACTTCTCACTTTAAGGAAGGAGAAAATATTACGACTATTTGAAAATAAAGTCCTTAGGAATTTTTTTGGACCAGGAAGAAATGAACAGACATGTTAATGGAGAAGAAGGGGATGTAACAGTAAGCTATATGATTTTCATGCCATAACATATGTAATAAAACAGTTAAGATTCGTTGTCTGTGATAGGGTGGGCATATGGCACAAATGGGGAATGAAAGTGGGGGTTAGAAAAAATCAAGGAAAACCAGAGGAAAAGCGCCCAGTAGGTGGCCTATAATTAGATGGGAAAATAACATTAACAATGATTTGATAGAGATGAATTATACAGGGAATAATTGAAGAGCATTGGTCAGGATAGGGATGTATGGAGAGATTATATCCGCGCGGCTATAAACCTGCGGCTTCGATAGTGTTAGTGAGTTAGTTACAAATTTACAATAGGTATGCAATATTTATACTGATGATTACTGATCACGAAGTATATTACAAATGGGAGCGTCACATTGGAAAAAAATATCCTGCAGAAGATTAAGACTAATATGGGCTGATCCCTCATAGAATGTACAAGAAATCGTTGGTCAACTAGAGCGAGAAGTAGGAAAGACTTAAGAAGACAACATCAAGTTAAAACTAATTAAGTATACAAAACTAAAACAAGTGTAAGTGAATAGGTACCGATCGGTATCTCACACGTGAGTCATGTAAAGCTTATTCACTTTGAAGAAGGCTTTACACTTAATAACACATTTTAGGCCAATCATTTCAATTAATTTTATAATTCTCCATAAAGGAATATCCTACATTCAAACAACGTCCGTCTACTGATACTACTTTTTTTATACAGTCAGCACAAGAAATGCTGGAAAACATCTAATCAGGAAGACCCATCTCACTGCTCGTTTATTCTCATGGCGACTGCAGAATGAAACACTGATCATAGAACATCTACAGAACTTATAACTTCAATTATGTTTGTGAGTCATGTAAGTACGGTCAACAAGTAATCTGTGATGCTCACCTCGCCAATCAGTTATTCTCGTGCTCAGCAATACTCATTCCCCAGGTACAAAACTGATCTATCGCTTATATAGTCTATACCATATATTTGGATTAAATTTAATGATTACATATTTTTGTTGCAATTTTTTCATAAAAACTGTAAATATTAACTATTTTAGTTACAAATATAATGTAATTCCTCACTAGCGTTTCCGGTAACCGACGAAGTTCGAAATTTTAATTTTAATATCGGGGTTAGGTGAATTATTTTTAATGGTAGATTTGCACCAGGTACCTGGATTAAATTCAAAACCCATCCCGCAGGAAGATATATGGTACCATTGATATCAATTCGTCAATCGGATGGAGACCTTAAGCCTGGCGTCCACTAGGTGTTTTTTAGTAATAGGCCTACGCAACACGCACCTCGCCGCTCTTTGTACGATATTTTCTTTAAGCCTATATAATACAAATAGGTCCTACTCATCTATTACGTAACTTGTATTCCGAAGTGGGCGTACATATAAAACGTGTCATCCTAACGCCGCGTCGTATAACCGCCTAATGCTAAACCGAAGTACGAAAAAGTGTAAGGGGTGACATCAGAAAACACTATCCAATTAGAAAACATGGATCAGGAATTTTAGATATTATACTTTATTCTTATGTATATAACTATTAATGCAATAAAAAAAACTTGTATAAAATGCCTCAGAAGTGAGTTACAAGAACGACATGCCAGGAGAGAATACCAGAATGTCGAAATAACAAAGTGGTGGCACTGAATAAAAAATGCATTACTATAAACAATTTCCAATTGTTTATTTACGTTGTAGATGACAGCATTAATGTAGTTCCATTTGGATGTGGCATAAAATAAAATAAATAGTATTAGTATAAGATAATGAATATTATTAATTCCCTCTAATTTTGTCAATAAAATTCATGTAAAGAAGAAAAAATTAACACATTTTATGATCTTGTAATCAAGGATAACTTATGTTCGTTCAAAATTATAACTTCTTTATATTGCCAATATTAATAAAGTTTATGGTATAATTCCGCTGAGACATTGGTCAGATAATATAAAAATTATAATATCAAATTATACCTTATTATGTAGTCTCATTGACTGTTAAAATTATTAAAACAATTTAGGTATTTCATCCAGTTGGATCATATATGGACAGTAGCAAACTATCTTCTTCTGAGGGTGGCACTGGTTCCGAAAGGCCTACAATAATTTAAATATTTCAACAGTTGAGGAGAAAAATAAAGTAAAATTTTATAATTTTATATTATAATGTTATGTATATTTGAATATTGTATATTATTGTACCGAAAAGTAGATACAACTAAGCTTCATTTGTGAAACTATAGGACTAAACAAAAACTGTAACGCTGCATGAACGTGTAAATATAATGCAAACAAATAAGCCTGTTATGCTAATAAGTTAAGCAAGCATAAGTCATTACGCAAACAAAGCAAATGTCAACATGAATGTTTAACTACAAAACTTCATGAGAAAATTTTGAAATAGCAATGTATTCATAAAACAATAGTTAGGCTATTGATAAAAATCTACTAAAACTTGAAATTGATTCGCTATGAGTCTAGTGAGGTGTTTTTAATATTTTATTTAGATTTTCCTCGACCAGTTCTGGTATTTTATCAAGTAAATTATATATATATATATATATATATATCAATACAATTGCGCACATTTTATTTCAATATAAACCTAAAAGGGAAATAGATGTTTGTCTTCCCATAACTCTTGACGTGGAAACAGGAGGCAGAACAAGAAGATGATATTAATTAAGTCCCGAAATGTATTTGCTAGTATACATCGGAGGTTGGGGATATTATATCTTCGATTAAATATGGTAGGTAAATAAGCCTACCCTCCACGTTGTGGAGTGGCTTCCGTGTTTGAATGGCCCCCTAGAGCTGTGTCGGCCCTAGCATTGTTACCAAAAAGGATTACCGATGACCGACAAGTCGAAGACGATAAACCAGACAAAAAAAAAGCACCTTGATAGAAAGGGTGACGATATTTCACCGTAAAAATACAACCGTCAAGAAACGCGGACATGGGTTCCAATAGGTTAAAATTTCCGGAGGTAAAATAGTCCCCCATTCGGTTCGGGCGGGGACTACTTCAGGGAATCCATACCAAAGGCTCAAACACAGGGACATGTTTCTAGAATTATGGAATGTTAGAAGAGTAGTAATAGAAGGACACTAAACATATTAACGCGGGAATTAAATAAATCACCCTTGGACATAGTCGTTTTACATGAAGCTAGATGGCCAGGATAAGGTAATCGGGAATCAGGAAGCTTCACATTATATAACGGGAATGCAATGGAACTTGGATTTGAAACTGGCTTTTTTGTCCGAAGGGGATCCTCTCCGCTATCCGAGATAATACATTTCTCAGAAATATATAATACATAATTCTAAAGGGGAAATACACGATTTTGTAATCGTACATGCACATGGTCCTCAGAACATAAGGATGACAACATCAAGGATGAGTTCTATTAAGAATTAGAATGCATATTTGATACTCTTTCTCGATATCTTAGGATAGTTTAATGCAAAAGTGCGACAGGAATATATATTCAGAACAATAACAATAGGCAAATTCAGACTTCTTAAAGATAGTAACGACAATGGGGTTAGATTAGTCACCTTTGTCACTCAAAGAATCTTATTGTTATGAGCAAAACGTCCCAGAATAAGGATATTAAAAAATGCACATTGATTATCCAGATGGTGAAACTGGAACCAGATAGCCAGACTGCAATTTGGAACATAATTTGGCCAGGGTGAAAATCGGAAAACGGTTATCGCTTATGAGAGGATGATTCGAAAAAAAATGAATTAAAAAACTTGAGAAATGATGAGCTACGGCAAGAATGCCACATCAAAATTGCTAATATATTTTAAATACTGAAATATTTCTGGCAAGAGCCCCTGTAATTCATAATAGCGTGCATTTCCACACTTGAGCGTACGATTAATTTCTTTCTGCATCTCATTGCTATTTGCAATTTTTGTTCTTAGGCATTTTAATTCAGCTACAAAACTGATTGCAATAACTATATGGGCTTCTCATTGCATGCAACTTCGTACAAAATTCTAACAAACACATTAGTGTGCAGACTTACTCCCTACATTTAAGACGTAATAGGTGGATTTAGAAGAAACAGGTCTACAGAATATGAGATTTTTAGTATAAGACAGATTTTTAAAAACAATTAAAATATAAGGCATACGATTCAATTAAGAGGGAGTTCGAAATTCCTAAAAAATGATTTAGACTTATTCGAAAGTGTTTAAATACCACAAAGAGTAGGGTGCGTGTATTCAAGCGTTTTGAAATTCAGAACGAGTTAACAAGGTTATGCACTATCTTCTCTACTATTCAATTTTGTACTAGAGCATGCCATCAAATCTGTAGAGGTTGAAGAAGGTCTATAACTCAATGGTATTAATATGCTGATAGTTTATACTGATGACGTGGTATTATTAGGCGAAAGCGATACGATACGAAGGGCAAACATGCACACTTTATTGAGTAACACTAAGAAATTGGGACTTGGAAGTAAATATCAATATAAAACTAAATAGGCTATATGGTCACACAGAGGAACGCAGTATATAAAGGAAACGGACAGTTAATGACAAATGAGGTAAATTTTGAAGAAATGACTGAATTCAATTGCCTAAGAACAATAATTGCAAATAAGAATGAGGTGCAGAAAGAAATTAATCATTCGCTCAAGTCTGGAAATGCACGCTATTATGAATTAACAGATACTCTTGTCGTCCCATCTTCTCTCAAAAAACGTTAAACTGAAAATATATAAAACTATTTTCACAGTTATATCACATGTATCAGAAACATGATTACGAGTATTTGGGAATAAAGGTTTTAGATTTTTTTCTTTTTCTTTTTGGAATAAAGAGAGATGAACAGACAGGCAGATGGAGAAGATTTCATAACAGTGAGCTACAAGATCTTTATAGGAAACCAGAGATAATAAGAACAGTTCAGTCTCGTAGACTGCGATGGACAGGGCATATGGGACGAATAGGGAATGGAAGAAAGACATGGAATACCTACATGTAGGAATACCAGAGGAAAAAGGCCCAGTTGGTATGCCAAGAATGAAGTAGGAGAATAACATTAACCATGATTTGGAGGAAGTAGATTATACGGTGGATAATTGTAAAACATTATTTTAGGATAGGGATGTATGGAGAGCTTCTGCCCGTTTCAACAGAGCCAGATAGTAAATACCTTTTACCAAAACTTTATACACGGGTTCATACCATTATTTCCTGGATGATGTATCCAAAGAGGCATCTATTTGGTATAATCATTTTTATCTAATAAAATATTTTACATATTATTGAATTGTGAGTAGTCTATAAATGTATATTTTTTACTTATTCTCAAGTTTTTTTAGTGTCTTTGAGATCATTCTGAGCTACTTTTAAGATTGAACAGCCAATCTCCATTGCATTCTATTTTTCCTAGCCCCTACATCCAAGCATCTTTCTTCCATTGTTCTGAATACATATTGTGCGCATTTCAATTTTGGTCTTCCTGTCGGATTCCACTCGTAAATCTTCTTCGTTAATCTGCCTTCCGTCATCCTTTTCAAATGTCGAAATCTTCTTAATCGTGCTGTTCCGATAGTTTTTGTACTGGTAGATGTAAATTGTGTTTCGTCTTTCATATTTTCTCTTATAACATTATTTCTAATTATCTCTTGCTAATCGTCGCCCAAAGTCCATTTCTGTTGAATGCAATTTACCTATTGTTCTTGTTTTCTCTCAGCCATATGATACTGTGTTTTTAACAATTGTATTTAAAATGTTGTTTTTGTTTATTGTGACATTATTATGCCACAAAATATTGCTACCCTACTAATCATTGATTCTTCAATTAATACTATCTTCACGAATCGCATAGATATTGTGATCCATAAATATGCCCATTTTATATATTCATTATCACCAAAATAATTATCAACACCGTGTTCTATTATTACTTTATTACTACACCCAACTTACGTCCTTCTGTAAACTCTATTATTACTTTATTACTACACCCAACTTACGTCCTTCTGTAAACTCTATTATTACTTTATTACTACACCCAACTTACGTCCTTCTGTAAACTTTACCTGCACAACCATGAAATATCCAAACACTCACCTGAAAAGAAAAGACAAAAAACATTAGTAATATTATTCTTAATTAAGTTTGCTGAAATGTTCTATTGCGATCAATTATGTTTCGTCTGCCATTCTCATCCAGATATAGTTTTGTAGGATAATAATGAACACAAATGTTATTTCAGGTAACGAGGTATTAAATGGAAAGAAATTATGTTCCCGATCATTATTGAATCCTGTAAAATATTCTTTCTTTCAACCAAAAAAAAATGTAGGGACTACTGGCAGTGTTATTGTTACTATTAGTATTGATAATAATTTACGTTGGAAATTCATGTTGTTATCCTGTTCAATGTGTCAGACTCTATTAAAATTTATAAAATGATAATCTTACATGTATGCTAATGCGTGTGAAAATGGTTTCTTACATTAAATTTAAAAGTTTTCGTGAACTGGTTACTCGGATGCGAATAAAGAGTCCACACGACTTCACCGGTGCACCCTATAATTAACATTGCCATCTTAATTTGCCAGGAACAGAAAATTGATGTGGTCTGGTCATTTACCTGTAATGGGTGGCAGTAGAAATGCTTTATAATTTTTATTGAGAAACACTTGGGGTAAAGACCACAACGGAGGTTCAGGCATAGATGGACAGATAATATTAGGATGTATTTTAGCTCAGAATAGGGATGTTCGGACAGCTTATGACCGCGAGGCCATATACCTTCTAGTTCAACAGTTCCAGTGAGTAAGTGAAACTAGTTATGCTGCGAAAAATAATAAACATGGTGGTTGCTTGAGAGATTTTTAAATAAGGTTTTGGAGAACCCCCCCCCTCTCATATTGGGCTGATTTAGCTGATTCTTTAAAAATATATTTGCTTTATTATAATGACACATAGAGCGTTTTATTGCGAAAAATCGAAAATTCCTGTCGCTAGAGCGATTTTTCGATTCGTAGATTAATTTGTAGGGTCTATACGTCAAACTCATTTAAAGCCCGTAATTGCTTACTCTTCAGTAAAAAGATTTTCTCTTTGAAGTTCTAAAAGGTATTAATTATTTTTGGCTTAAAATAACAATATTTTATTATTAAACTAGTACAACATCTTAATTACTAATGTTAATACAATTTTATGTATGTGTATAATTTGTGATAACTCCACTTCTAATTTTTTTTTTTTTTTTGCTGCTTAGCGAACTATACGTTATTTTTCCTAATGATGAATAATAGTTCGTTACCGAAAAAAAATTGCGGCCGTTAGATCCATAACACATACATATTATTTATATTGTCATTTTCAATTTTCCTACGTAGAATGTTTTTCACGAGATAAAGTCAATATCTACATTTCCTAGGAATCCGCTAAAATTGTGTGATATGCTTGAAAATGGTGGAAACTTTTAATGGGATGACTATGAGTGGAATATTATTCCCGTCTGGTTCTGCCTAACACTTCTCTTGACGCACCTTTAAAACAAGATCTCTGAGAGCAAATCTGAAGAGTTTACAAAGATTGGGAAGAGTAAGTTTGTAATGCCACAAACGGTCATTGGGGCTGGTTCTAAGAGACTTCTTATCTATGTGGCCAACGTCTTGCACAACTGCCCATTTAAGAGATCTTTGGAGTAAAGAGGCGTTATTTAGACGCGTCTAAAGAGGCGATTTAACTCTAACCCCTTCGACATCTTCCCCACCATACACGTCTAAAGAGAAACTTACGTGAAACTCAGCTATCATGACACGAACTCTGAAAGGGCTATATCCATGGCATGACGAACATCATCAAATATAAAGCACAACCTTTTACAGAAAAAAATCTTTCTCAACACGTTTTCATATTATTAATGTTTAACTCACATGATTCAGTATTTTTTTTGTACACCTACACTAAGTTCGTACACCAACGCAATATGTGTATTATGAAGGTTTGGATTGAAATGCGAATTTAATACTCACGGGATACGTTGGTTTGATTTTTGGGTGTTAAGGTACCTACACATTTGCGCGCCGCGCTCCATGTTCGTCCAATTTGTACGGGGTTTCAAGGTGCGCGCGCGCGGCGCACCACGATCCAATCATTGTCGGTTTTTTCCACGAACACTTTGATGGTTCGCTGTTCAGATTTGGACGGGGGCGTGTGAGGTTCGTTGTTTTCCGCGCGCACCCACAGGTTTTATTTTATGAGTTATTATGGAGTGGTCAGGAGGAGACATGTTAACCCTTAAATTCGCAATGTAGGCCTATTCTGTAGGATACACCAATTAGTTTATTTAATTTAATATTTTAATAAAACAGAAGAAAACGAATGAGTAGAAATTACTTAAATGAAATTAGTGCTTTGTCAGTGTAATTTAATTTGCCATAAGGATAATTAAAACAAATGAAAGGAGATGTCTGGAGGGCAATATGAGATCAGATGGATTATTTCCGGATATATGCAACAAGAAGGTGATTTCTTTACTTTGTTCCTACCGGCGTGAGAAAAGTAAACTAAAAAGCAGCCAAGGTACAGGAAAGGTAAGTTGTAATATATAATATTTTTTCAATGTTTTATTATTATAATTCGTAAATACAATTGGATCAACCGACTAAGCCCCATTAAAAACGTTTTGATGTCATCTATTGCACTGGCTCATCAAGTACACGCTTTTAGCGCCATATCTTTAAATATAGTCTATTATTAAATCAAAATGTAAACGCCATCAGTCCTATCTGAGATTCTGCGTTTGCAACAAACGCGATAGAGATATGGTTGGTTACAGCTGCTCTGCAAAATGTCTACTGAAGGTTTGTGAGTTTCCATGGATCGCAGGAGGTTCGTTGAAATTAAAAGTTTCGACGAACACAAGAGGAGTGGCGCGCGCGCCGTGCGTGTTCGCGGCGCGCAAGTGTATACGCACCTTTAGCCTGACAGTTAAAGGGTAAGCCATGGAAGTCGTTATACGAATATGATTATGACAATCAAATTCGGGATAACTAGACAAGTGTGAAAAAAGACAGTTTCAAATAGTTTCATATTCAAATGCATTCATTCAATTGCCTTGAATGCAGCGAATCTGGGTTCATCGCCGGTAGATGAAAACTTTCATTACCATCATATATGCCTTGTTTAATATGAATGCACGAGTGACTAAATGTTCAAATTGACTTGGGGGGTTGGCTAGGCATTGGGAATCTGGGGAGGTCCGCCACTATGTGTGAAGTCAATAAGTGTATGAACTACAGTTAAAAATCCTCTCCCAAGAAGCCGTGTCCCTGCAACATCAGAGAGCAGAGGGATACCTAAAACCTCCTGCAGAGAACATTAGGTCAAACTAAGGCTAAACATGGAGAGAATCCTTTAAAATCACAAGAAAATTTTAATAAATTGATCATAGATAATGACACCTATGCAGTTTATTATTAGAGTCTTTACTTCCATTAGGTATAAGAATCTTCCAATGCAGAAGCAGAAAACAGCTCTGAGAGAGAGTCCGCCTTATCGGTTACATCTAGGTCTATAGACTATACTTACGTAATTCCAATTTATATGTGAAACTGGGTGAAAATAACTCTACCAAGCGAGTAAAGATATTTGGAAGAATGTGAAATATTTCAATTTACTCCACAGAACAGCTGGAATGTCCTATATTCTTAATATTAAAAGATACTTATAAACAACATGAACTGGAGGTTTTCTTACGATTTACTGAATGAATTCGGTTAAAATTTTCGGTAAATTCTAATACATTCTTGCTTACAATATAAAATTGGAGAATCTCTTAACAGCCCTTCTGAATGTTCTTTTTTTTCCGAAAAAGCAATAAAATGATATATTCCTAGGAAAGAAAACACTATATACATACATGGTACATTATGCCTAATTAAAGTATATTAAAAAAAATGTTCCGTTAAATTAGAACAAAGCTTCCATAAATAATCAGCAAAAGTTTAATCTTCTTACTATGAATAGATTGTGACGGAAAACGCACTTCGTAATTATTTTTAACTTCAGCGCTATAGAGCATTCAGTTTCCCTTAAAAGTGTTTTATAGAATACTGCTAAATTATTTACAGCTCAATGTTCATTATTGAGAAATACTTTATTAACACTTGTTATTTCCGGACGTCGATTATCCACGGTTATGTTGACATTTATGTATTCATTTCTCCGATGAAACGTAGTAAATTTGAGTAATCATTCAAGTCCCTCCAGGAGGACTTGTTCTTTGATTCGTTCCATCCTAAATAGTCATATACTAAGGCTGGGTTTGAACACGCGACCCTCGGGACTAGAGGCAAGGAACATAACCATTAGACCACCGCTGTCGGATGTGCATTCTATTAATAGAGGAAAATTCGTGTAACAAAATTTTCTAGTACTGAAAAATAAAATAAAAATAAGAAATAAGACTAAAAATATTCCTTAAATTTACATCACAAAATACGAGAATTAGCCATTTTGGTTGTTTCAATGTATTGCTTGGTTTCGATATTTTTGTTATGTTTTAATAGTTCGTCTATTACATAATCAGCAATATACCTGCCTGTAATAGTAAGAACTGTTTCAAACCTGAGATAAAGAGTTACTAAAAACAATTTTAAGTAATCATTTCTTACATTAATTTTCTGAAGGAACATAGGCATATCACAATGTAGTTATAAAAAATCAAAGGTCATGCTAGATACCACATGAATGTAGTGATTTGAACACTCATAATCAATTTTACAACAGACGATACAATCGTAAACATCGAAGCAATTAATTATGTTGATAATCTATTTAAAATTAATAACCATATTTATTTGATAATAACCACTTATCTCTCAGTATGTCGGGGGTCATGAGGTCACTGTTTTGGCTGGATGACGCCTTTTAATGAATTATTCTCCTTTCAAATGTCTACTCTCTAAGAGGAAAGAGAACGACTAGTATCCAAGAACTTAAAAAAACCTTTGAAATTATAGGTTAATGACTCAGAAATACATGATAGAGGTGCACACACACACACACACACACACATATATATATATATATATATATATATATATATATATAGAGGCCTATATAACTATTATTAACATTCTCATTAAAATGCTTTTCTGTTATAGAAGCCGTAAGTTGTCACTGCGGACGCGTCCGCGCAGCCTCTTATGATTTGAGAATTGAGAATTATTTACAAGGAAAATAAAATTAATGTTTGATGCCTATAGGGTTAGAGGTTCCGGGTTCAAATCCCGGTTCATGCAATAATTTTTATTTTCATGACACACACACACACGCATTCATACACACACCTGGTATGATAACTGAAGGAGTTATGTGGACCAATAACCCAAGTGACTTCACGTCGTTATTTCACAGATTATATTTTCCTATATACCTAATACTCGAAAATAGCTGAATGGGCGAACGGTGTAGCCGCAATCAAATTTTTAGAAGATAAAGAGACCCCAAAACTCAACAGTAATGCTGTTGGTATGTGCTGATAATATAGAATTATTAGACGACAGCGAGGAAGTACAAAAAATGCTACAGACACATTCTATTAAATGACACAAGAAATGTAGGTCTGGAAACCAATATCAGTGAAACTAGTACTAGGACTTTATTAGACTAAAAGTTAGATACGTATAGTGCGATACGTATAGCACTGGACAGCAGACGCGGGGATTTCACTATACACTGCGGCGGGGAAAGGACAGCGTAGGATCGCGGTGATACAACCACACACATTTTCCTAACTATTTTACAAATTCTCGTGCTTACCAACTTTATTGAAGCAGGTGTTGGAACTGTTTACCTTCGTTGTCCATACATTTTTAACACCTCTTTATAAAATTTATTGTACATATTATGGACTGTTGAACGCGGGGGATTTTACACCGGGAATCGTGTTTCATAAAGTCTTCGTACTTGGCTGGCAGACTGAATTAACAAATATTGATCATAAATAAATACACGTTGTTCAGTAGAAAAATATTAGCCATTATACAGTTTTGCACTTTACACTTACACACGTCATTCAGTTTACACTTACACACGCCTGTTTTATAAGATACAAATTTTAAAATTGAAATAACTTATACACACGCCATTCAGTACACAAGGAAAGCGAGCGAGCACCTTATCCACTCGAAGCAAACGAACTGATTGCGATTGTGAACGCGTGGGATGTGCTTGTATACTGCTGAGTCTGCGCCCATTCCACGTCCCGTGTCTGCACGTGTAAGCCTTCGTCACCGCGTAGCATAAACCCCGCGTCTGCTGTCCAATGTTACACTGACCGCACTGTACAATGTTATTTACAAATATGGTCGCACGTTCAGCACGTCATATGTGCTGTTGACAGTCCGGTACAATAAATTAATATTTGGTAAGAGAATAAAGTAAAACAGAAAGAAAACACAATAATATTACAATTACATAATAATACAATAACAT
The DNA here is from genome assembly GCA_030220185.1 of Diploptera punctata. Lineage (NCBI taxonomy): Eukaryota > Metazoa > Arthropoda > Insecta > Blattodea > Blaberidae > Diploptera > Diploptera punctata. The sequence continues at coordinate 100,393 of JASPKZ010007436.1, forward strand.
TATACATTAATTAAATTACGTAGAATTATTAAGAATTAATGGTATTGCATTTTGATAACATTCATTTATTCATGAATGAGTGTTGTTCTTATTTTCCGTGTTTTATCCAGAAATTTACTGAAGTTTATCCAATTTTCTGGATTTACCATTAACTCGTAGCATGCTAATTTTTCACGATTTGAATTTCGAGTTCTTTCCGGTAATAACTGATACCTCAAATATTCTAAATCATTACATTTTTCTAATATATGTATCTCATCTTCAAAGCTCCCGCACATTGGACATATTCACCTATAGTGAACGTCGCTAATTTTTAGATATTTCCATGCCCTTAGCCTAAACCAAGCAATCCCTGATATCTCTTTAAATCCTAGGTTGAGTATATAAGATTCCAGTGAAACTAAATATATATGGCCGTACGAAAAATGTATTATTAAATCAAATAGGTTTGAATGATAACAAATAGGAATGAGATACATAACAGAAACTAAACATATGTGAACTCAGAAACGCATGCTATAATGCATTAAGGGATTCCTGTCATCACAAATTGTCTAAAGTAATTGTTAGACTAAAATTAAATGAAACGATGTTATGTTGATGCGAACCATGGTATCTGACTTTAAAAGAGGAAAATCGATTACGATTATTTGAGAATAAAGTGCTTAGGAAAATTTCTGAACATGAAAGAGGAGAAAAAACCAATGTAAGGAACTGAAAAACAGTTATTTATGGGAAGACAGATTTAATAAAAGAGTTTAATCTCCTAGACTGTGTTGGACAGAACATATAACAATAATGGAGAACAGAACAGGGACAGAGAAACTGTAGGAATAACAGAGTGAAAGCGCGCACAAGGTAGGCACTATGAGACACGTGAATTGTACAGTGAATGACCGGAGAAGGAGAACACTAGTTGAGGATAGCGATGTATGGAGTGCTTATATCCGCGCGGCCATGACAATGTCTGTTATTTACTACATATTTGCCGTCTCATATTACGCATGGTTTCCCCGATTGTAATTTCAGGTCTGAATTCTTGGGGTTCCACAGAGGATTTTTTTGGGGTGTTCTCGGGGTTCATCCGTTTCCCAAATTTCATCCCGCCAAAACTTTATCTTCCTCTTCATGTCATTTCATTTCTCATTAATTAATTTCATATCACCCTTCTCCACATCTCATGTTAGGGAAAATAGTTTTGACACCCACAGCTGTTGAAAATGTGTGGTTGTGGAGTCTCATGAACTCTGAGCCTGAGCAATAAAAAAGGACAGAACTGGCCAACGGTAAGGTTTGTAGTTCCTCCCTCGGACCAAACTAAAAATGGCAGTATGGGTCATGAGAGAAGAACCCATGTGCCGGACCATCAAGTTGGCCTACAACTTAAATGACATCGTAGAACAGGCTTTCATTTCATCCACACTTAATATATATATATATATATATATAAAGATTTATTAAACACACTCGGTCTTACTAATAAAAATCTCTAATACAGGCTTTCATCAGTTGTTTAATTATACAATATATAAGCCTTATGTAGATCACGTATAATTTCCTTACTAATAAACGTTGTGCCGGAGCTATATAACAAAACAGCAGTTATACACAATACGTTACATATTCGTCATCATAATAACGTCAGAACAATATTACTCACAGTTTGTAACAGAAATAAAACTACATCAACTAGCGATTAATTGTGTAAGAAATGAATATGGATAAGAATTAATAGAGATTCCCTAATTGAGGAGGTACGGAAAAAATAAGTGTGTTTTAATTTATATACATTTCCCTTTACGCTTTGTCAAATAAAACGTAGAATTGGTTTCACAGATAATGTGCTGCCATCTAACGTCAAGAATTTCGACCAATTCTTGGAAACTAATAAAGGCTGTCCCCATTACTTATGAATTATATGCAGTGTTTTAAGATGCGTTAGAAAACGTTCAAAATAGTAGGAAATGTTACCGACAACAAAATATAATTTCAAGCGGAAAAAAAATACTATAGTCTGACCGGGAATCGAACCTACGACCTAACGCATCGCAGTCAGAAGCTCTAACCACAAGACTACCAAGTTAACATGTAGCTTCTTGCAATAATAGTACCTGTATACTTAAATACATTTTTATATCGGTGTGTGTGTTATGTATTATAGATGCAAGAAAGTTTTCTTAAAATAATATTATGAAGCATTTAAACTACATTCAGGTTAAATCTTGTCTACAGCAATTATTGTAGAACATATCCTTTTGTGATTCAATGTTCAATTTTAAAATATTTTTAGGCCTAATCGAGAATGAGTGTAACGAAAGGCATTTTATGATGCCTTTATTTTCCTACCCAGAGCTTTATTAATATTATTTATGCCCTGTGCATCCATCAAACAGTCGTTAAAGTGTTGCATTTTGGGTTAAATTTAAGGAAACTTTCATCAATATCATAAGAAAACAATCAGTTGATCTTGATGTCCGACATTTTGTCTAGTTATAGAATCCTTAAACAAGGCTGGAGGCATGTATAACGATTCCCATGTAAAGTTGTACACCTCTTCTACACTGAACAGCTAATACAGTGTTTATTAGTAAGAATTTTCAACTGAGATGTGTATAAACCTTGTAGAAAAAGTTATATATGGATTATTAGTAAGAGGGACTGTGTACATTATAATACAATTACTGGAAGTTATTGTCATCAGCATAGAATTTCAAAGGCTTACTTCTTGCTATGCAGTCAATAAGGTGGTATTGACATTTTTGGTCGCATAGTTTGCAGGGGCACTGGTGGAACCCTTTTATGGTACATACTCTCTTCTCTCTCTCTTATGTGTGCTTCGTAGGCCGGGGTGTGTGGCAGGTTATATTGTAACGCTATTTCTCTGATGAAGAAGTCAGTCTTGGTTAGATGGTATATGAGTCGTTGACCTTGAAACCCTAAGTACTCTCCGGAGGTAGGCAATTTTCACCATTTCCAGTCTTTTTAGATTCGCTATGGTTAACCGAGTCCAGAATGTGGTGATTGCATAGCACGCTATTGGTGATATCTTAATATGAAATAGTCTTATAGCTGTTTCGATTGACAGCTTTTCGACATTTCGAATGTAAAATGTGACCTTTATTGCTGAGTTGCATCTTTCCTGGATGTGCTTGGTGAATGATTTTCCTGTGACTTGCAACGTTAGACCGAGATACTTGTAGCAGTTGGCTAATTCTAGTTGGGCATTTCCGTACTTGAATTTGTCATCCCTGTTTACGTTTCCTCCTCGTCTAAATTTCATAATCTTAGTTTTGCTTGTGTTAACTTCTAGTTCGTTCCTGTGCGCCCGGTCGTGTAGTTTATCCAGGCTAGTCTGAGGAGCTACTTTATTTCTGGATAGGATGACTATATCATCTGCATAGAGGAGGACCGTGGCTTCCGGTGATGCTACTTCTTGGACTACGTCGTGGGTTAGCAAGTTGAAGAGGCATGGGCTAAGAGGATCCCCTTGAAGCACTCCGTTTCTTTGCATTATGTGATCAGATTGGCTAACTTTGTCATTTATGGCTAGTAGGTTGAAAGCCAGTATACTTTCAATTAGTTTCAAGAAAGGGTCCACACTTAGTATACTGGGAACGCGCTGTAGATGTTTCAGGTAGCAGTTCTCAGGACAGTCTGTCCGCACAATCGAAATAAAGAATTGAAGAACTACCACATATTTACATTTTAATATACTCTTACATCAATTTTAATAATATATATCTGTGCAAGTGTGTTCCACTACATTTTTTATCTTTGGCTGCCACTCTTCAGTGGAACTCGGTGTTTAGATTATAGTCTACATTTTAAATTTGTGCCATTTCGGCTGGTTGCGTATCTCAAGGGGGCAATCGAGAATGATAGTAACGTATGTTTGAAATTATATAATGTTGTGAGAGGGGTGATGATAATCAAGAGTAAAGAGGCGAAACTCTTTGTTTATTCACGAATATTTCACTCAGCTATTCGTTCATCTTGCAATCTCATGTCTAATGGGAATGCATTACAGTATGCACAATGTGCAGTGCATATTCTTAACAAGTAGAAAGAAAGATAATTAAAATCCATATTAGTGAATGTGAAAATTTTCCTAAAAAATCATTGGGCCTATGGTCTACTAGGCGATTCCGAGTGTTGCACCTATTCCTATATGAAATTCTGTGATTTTTACCGATCAACCTTATACTGTAACGCAAATAAATACTTAATGACCTCAATTAGTGTTTATATCAAATAATATCGCTAGTTGCTATTTATCAACTTTTTTTTCTGATGAGCTGGATACGCCTATGTAATTACATAATATATAAACATTCATTTGTTATTTATGAATTGGAAGATTTCACATAAGTTATAGCAATAGGCCTACATATAGAATGTAACAACTTACATATTGGACCATAATAAAGTGCTTAGTATCACGCAAGTTCGAATGTGAGAGAAATATTTTATATTTAGATAATGAAATTCCTTTTAGAAACAACGTGTATGCATTATTATAGTGCTACGTTTACCACATTGTGAGGCAGTTCGGAAACATGGTCAACATGGAAGGATCTATTGTCAACATTGAATATAATTCCATGCATGTAACTAGCTATTTCAATACTGAGATAATAAAAATTATATTAAAAATATAATAATATAAAAATAATATTTATGTAATATATGTTATATCTTAAATTTGGAAAATTCAAATCATCTGCAATATTGTAGGGGAATAAAAATAACTCTGCTTCTATTGTTGATATTTTCTTCTTTGTTGCACTTTGCTTTCTAAATAAATTCAATATTGTGGAACTCTAAAGAAGTGAAGTGCATGTTCTGTTAATTCAAATTTGCCGTAAGTTTATAATTCGTATAATTCAATGTTCCAACAGCATGCCACGTTTTTCTGATGGGAACAAAGAAACTTGAAACAAGTTATGAAACTAAAATACGACCTTGTTTCTGCACGCTTCCCCGCTATTCCTTTTTAACCCGTTTAATCTTTTCTTGAAAATATTTGTTGTGTTTTCTCCACTCCCGAAAAGAAAGTTGTATTAAAGTTTTCTGGAAGAAGGGAAAGGCGGCTTAGAAAGATTTTAATTTCCGCAGAAATTCCTGCTTAATCGAACATTAAGAAAAGGAACATCTGTGTTGCACAAGATGAAAATTAAAGGGAAAAACTGCTTGTGAAATACAATGACTCTAAAGACATTTAGAAACTTGGTTAACAGAAAGCGGATAGGTGCAGTAATGAATTTTTGTTATCATGAGTAATGGCACTATTATTATTTATACAGGTCCTAATTAATTTACATCATTATTCACGTAACTAATTAGCCCTGCTTTATATAACAAATCATGTTAATTAATTAATTTGATTGTAACAGTTACACTACAAAATTAAATACATTTTCACATTTCATAGTGAAATTTTAAAAATTCATGAAGCGAGCTGAAAACATTCTAGCTAAATAAATGTTAAAATAATTGTTAATTTACCTACATTCACTTCAATATTACAATAATCATAATTTGATGTGGATGCTAGTTGTGTACAAAAACACACTTGCTAGGCTTTTACTTTTTAAAAATGTGATACTTTACATGGTACAGGACAACCTGACTGCACAATATATGTCATCTAACATATAAAAATGAATGTTCGTTTGTTTGTTCGCACTTTATGCGCGGTGATACCGTTGATCCGATTGTGATGGGGCTTTTTGTAAAATGTTCAGGAGATTCCCGGGATGAACATAGGCTATAAGAGAGTTGCGATACTCAACTCCTACACCCTTGAAAATCGCGCTTTGTAGTGGAAAAACGTGAAAAAAGTAGCTATTTGGACGCTTAAACGGCTTACTCTGCCTAAACCCTAACAAATACACAACATTAATGTACTTACTTACTCACTGGCTCTATCGAACCCGTAGGTTCATGGCCGCACGGACATAAGCTCTCCACACATCCCTATCCTGAGCTAAATGCTTTCCAATCATTCCCTGTATAATCTACTTCCCTCAAATCATAGTTAATGTAATTCTCCCACCTCATTCTTGGTCTACCAATTGGGCGTTTTCCCTCTGGCTTTCCTACAAGAAGCTTCCATGCAAGTCTCTCATTCCCCATACGTGCAACATGTCCTGCCCATCGCAGTCTACGATACTTAACTGTTATTATATCTGGCTTCCTATAAAGACCATGTAGTTCATTGTTATGTAGTCTTCTCCATTCACCTGTCTGTTCATCTCTCTTTGGTCCAAAAATTTTCCTAAGTACTTTATTCTCAAATACCTGTAATCTCCTTTCTTCCCTTAAAGTAAGAGTCCATGTTTCGCACCCATATAATATAACTGGTAGAATAATAGTTTTATATATTTTCAGTTTAACGTTTTTTGAAAGGAGTTGGGACATCAAGAGTCTCTGCAATGCATAATAGCACGCATTTACAGAATTGAGCCTATGTTTAATTTCTTTGTGCATCTCATTCCTATTTGTGATTATTGTTCCTAGGTATTTGAATTCAGCCACTTCCTCAAAATTTCCCTCATTTGTCATTAGCTCTCCATTTCCATTATATAATGCATTTCTACGTGTGACCATATATTTAGTTTCAAAATTAATGTACACAGAGATTAATATCTCAAAACGCTCTACAAAAAAGTCCGCGACAGCATATTATATTTCTCTCTTACGGATAACTCACAATAACCATTTTTGTCTTTCATTGATGCCAAGAAGATCGAGACAAGTACGTAGATTCCTGTGCAAGCATAGCAGCACATGGCGGGTATTCTTTTACGGATACCTCACAATAACGAATGTTGTCTTTTAGCTCATTTATGCCAATAAGATCGAGATAATTGGATTCCCAGACAACACCGGGTAATCAGCACGGGGAATCTTAAAATAATTACGACATACATTTATAATTACTTTTCAGTTTACTTATTCAACTAATAAAATGAAGTGCATTAACCTTCGTCTTTCAGCTCAGTTATACCAAGAAGATCGGGAGGAGTAGATTCCCGGACAATGCCGGGTAAACAGCAAGGGATATCTTAAAGTAATTACGTTATAAATTTATCCTCATATTTATTTAAGTAAACATAAAACACATTAATGTTCGTATTTCAGCTCATTTATGTCAAGAAGATCGGGATAAGTAGAGTCCCGGGCAACGCCTGGTAATCAGCACGGGATATCTAAAAAATATATAGTTATAATTAGTTTTCGTTTTACGTAGTCAACTAAGCATAAAAACACATTAATTTTCGTTTATTTAGACGTAGCAGCGCACGCCGTGTATTAGCTAATATTACAATGTAAGTAATGTATGTAAACCTGTACAATCAAACACATAGCTCTTAAAGCGTTAAGTGGATCATCGTAAATATTTCGACACAGCCCTAATTACAAGTAATAGGTTATAGGACTTCACGGAATGATGGCCTTAGCTTAGATGCCGGTAGTCTTTTTAAGTATTAAAAATAACTAAAGTTTCTTACAGCCATCACATATGGAAAACCATAGAAATTAGTTTCGTTTTATAATTAAGTCTTTCTTTTTTAAATGTTTTAACAAAAATTAATACTGATTTTCATGTTTTCTGTGACTGATGGCAACCTGCATCGTTGGAGTCAGAAAACATTATATTCGGAGTTTAAGTTGAACTAAGTTGGGACATCAAATGAATAAAATAATTGACTATGCTCGTTTAATGTGATTTAGACATTTTAAATAGGCCTAAATAACTAAGAAGCATCAAAAATAGTATTTCCCAAACAGACAGATATAATAACTTTTGTGTTCCGCCCCCCCCATAAAATTGAGTTTACTCCAAATATCTGTCGAAGTGCTGTACACTAATGAGTTCATAGCAGCATTCTCCTTGCACATCATACAATCAGATGATGTTGACCTAATACAGACACACAGCTAGATAGTTATGGTGGATACTTATGCGAACTCCTGCAAGTGCCTAAAAATGTTAAATATACTTTATCTCCAAAACTGTAGACTTATACTGTATAAGCAGGAATTATGTTTATATGACGCTTGGAAATGTTATACTTTGTAGAAAAATTTGGTAAACTGAATATTTATTTATAAAATGTTATTTTTAATTTTAATTAAGTGAAATTTTAATATATCAGAATGCAATTTAATAATGTTTCTTGTGGTAATCGGAGAAAGTAATGAAAAATGTATATTTGTACAACGTGACCAGTACACATCTGTTTAGCTTGAATTCATACTCTGGCTGTAGGATATCATTTTCAAAGACGCATCAGATTTTTAATAACAGATGGAGAGGAATTCTACTCGATGATAGAAAATAGCATGTCTACAGAAAATCTCTGGCTGATTAAGTGTGTATCGAAGCCAAATCCATCCTATGAATAATTCAACCTTGTTTAATTAATGCAAGAATTACTGTGGTCTTCAAACATAATATAAATCGTCAACGTAATAACTGCATGTGGTTTTACAGTCACAAGTAGCTCTCACAGGACACAAGTATCAAATTATCAACCTGAGGCCTGTGCACGTCTGACGCACAGTCACTGGGTCGGATGAACGAACTGGATCAGATGAGTTTGGAGGAATGGTGGGATGAAATTTGTTGCCCAAGCTCCGATTCATGAATCACGAAACTCGCATGAAGTGACCGAGACTCGATCGTCTAACCGCTTGCGCCACGGAGCAGCCTAAATATGGAATTAAGCCGCAAATTATAATTTTGACAAGTTGTTAATTGAAATGTGTGTTTTACACTGGGTTCTTCTCTATTAGAACAAACCCCAGTGTAACTAGAGCGAAAAAAAAATATTGTGAAGATGTAAATTTGAAAGACACATACATTTAAATTCTTGCAATAATGATACACCTTTTATGTGATTGTACCAAGCGATATCAATATCGTGACGAATATTACGAAGATAATATAAATTTTATTTATATTTATATATATATATATATATATATATATATATAATTAAAGATGTGGCCAAACACTGAACAAATTTAGAAGGACGTTTTACTCTCAATAAACTGCTTGTATCCTCAACACTTACGGCGCAAGCCAAACCTCAACCTATACGTAGACAAACAAGCAATTGGGATTGTTGTTCGATTTAGCTGAGTGATGTAATTCCACCCCTACCCCCTGTGACAAATCAACCCTTCAATACAACCCCATGGGTACAAATGGAATATATATATATACGCCAACCTTGTAACACTCTAACCCTCCACTCATTTCCAATCCGGCAAATAAGCCTGTATGGCACGTATTCCCGATCTAGCAAACATTGTATAAGGCCCGAGTCTGCCAATAAAATCCAAGCGACTAGAATACAAACACCTCCCGACGTCAGGTTTAATGCGCTTTCTTTGCCTCTCCTATCTCCAATGGACTTTTTTTTCCCCTGCAAAATAAATCTTAATTTCCAGTCCATTAAAGCGTTGCTTGATATGGATTCCCTTTGCACTATACATCAGTCAGTGGTGTAAGTTCGCAAAAATAAAACGGCTCATAACTTCACGTTCCTCTCTCTTACACTGCCAAGGATATACATCAGTCGTAACCCAACTCTGGGACTGTCTGATTAACTCAAACTTGATTTCATGTTCCTAACTGAAACTGAAATTCCATGAAAAAAACTACGCTGATATAAAAATATATCGTCTTTTCTTATACAATTATAAGCTCATTTTATACAAAACAACAATCTGTCCATATTCTTTCAAGAAATGTCGGAGTCACTGATCTTTTCACTTTTTCTATATTAGTATTAAAATACTTTCTGTCGTTTTTCAAACATCATTATTTCATTCTTACACTAATAACCAAATATCTAGTAAAATGTTTTCAGTACTAAATGGCTCACACACACAGATAAAAATAACGAAGTTTTCCAGACAGTTGGCATAATATACATATTAGACACTGAAGGACCCAAAAAATATATTCCTAAACCAACAGTTTTAATTTTTTAATAATATTAGTGATCCTATACAATTAAACATTTTATGGCAGTGATTACTGATCAATAAATAGCATACATAACGAAAAGCGGGGGAAACTTCATGTCACGTATCTGTGGGTTTACAGTTTATTTCAGACGCACAGAAGAGAATAAGATGTTGCATAATATTAGTCATGAGATAAAAAAGCCAGTATTATTTATTTAAACGACACATATTTAGAACTGAAAATGGACAAGATTTTTTTATGTTTTGATAAATTTATCTTCAATTTATCAAAAGTTATTAAGATACTAATTTTTCTCTTATTTTAGTGAAACCTTGAATACTGGTCAAGGATTAATTAATTAATATATTTGAATGTGGCCTCATTTAGCTTCATATTATGAAAACGTTCCAGAGATATAACCTCATTCCCTTTCACGATGATTATTTTATTCTAGTACATTACATAGGAATCTAGACATATTTTGATTCAAATAAAAAATCGAGAGAGAATATCAATACCAACTCATGTATGCTGAGCGACATATTTCATAGACAGAGAGCTGATACCAACAGAAAATGTGTCTCTGTTTCCCTATACATCTGTCTGTCTGTCTCTCTCTCTCTCTCTCTCTCTCTCTCTCTCTCTCTCTCTCTCTCTCTCTCTCTCTCTCTCTCTCTCTTTCTCTATCTTAACTGTGTTTACAGAAAAGTACATTTATCTAATATATAAAAATGAATATTTTTTTTTGTTCGTACTTTATGCGCGGCCATACCGTTGATCCGATTGTGATGGGGGTTTTTGCAAAATGTTCAGGAGATTCCCGGGATGGACATAGGCTATAAGAGAGTTGAGATACTCGACTCCTACATCCTTAAAAAGCACCATTTGTAGTGAAAAAGTGGAAATGTTCCTTTTTTACCCTTAAATGGCTTATGCCGCCTAAACCATAACAAATACACAAAATTAATGTACACAGAATTGAATATCTAAAAACAAACTCTACAAAAAAGTCCGCGACAGCATATGTTTATCTTTTACAGATAACACACAATAGGGCCTATCCATTTTTGTCTTTCGTTGATGCCAAGGAGATCGGGATAAGTAGATTCCCGGGCAAGCATGTGCTGCCATACCATTCATTTTTAAACTAGTTTTAATGCTCAAGCCCTTCACCCTTAAAAATCACCTTCTGTAGTGAAAAAAACGTGGAAAATTTCGCTTTTTGTAAGCTTAGATGTCTTACACTGCCTAAATCATAACAAATACACAAAATTATTGCACACAGAATTGAATATCTAAAAAAAACTACAGAAAAGTCCGCGACACCATATGTTTGTCTTTTAAGGATAACTCACAATAACCATTTTTGTCTTTCATTGATGCCACGAAGATCGGAATAAGTAGATTCCCGGGCAAGCATAGCAGCGCACGGCGAGTATTCTTTTATGGATAACTCAAAATAATTAATTTTGTCTTTCAGCTCATTTATGCCAAGTACATCAGGATGCGTAGATTCCCGGGCAACTCCGGGTAATCAACACCGGGTATCTAAAAATAATAACGATATAAATTTATATTTATTTATTTTTACTTATTCAAGTAAATGCAAAAATACATTATCATTTATTTAGGTGTAGCAGCGCACACTGTTTATTAGGTGGTTAAAATGAAATACTATTCTGAAGTTAAGATAACGGCATTTTATAAATTCATTAATGTTATTAAAACAACATCATGTTATAATGGTTTATGAAACGGTGTAGCGATAAAAGTAATCATACACATACGATTTATTTTATAGGGAATTTTGTTAACTTGATTAAACATACGAGTACTCAGATAATGGACATATAAGTCTTAATCAAATATAGATAAATTAATAATTTCTCAACTATTCAACCTGTGGATTTTGACAGAAATTAAGGGAAAAAATAGCTCTTTCCATACATCACCAACCCAACACTCAATCTTGCGAGCGAAACGAATAAATTGTTATACGCCGCGGCCGGTATGTATCTAAATCTCAACTGGAAAAACCGTGGTAGGCGGTGCAAGGAAGCGATTGGCAAATGCGTTTCTCCCAGGCACTGCCTCATTGGCTATAATATGCCGCTCGCTGTTGAAAAATCTTATTTTCTTTGTGTGACTTTACTTTATTAATTACTGGAATATTTTACGTGTATCAGCTACGGCACATAATGAGCATAAAAACTTTAAACAAGGAAACGATATTTTCTAATAATTTTTACTCTGTTTCCAGGCACTGTACACACTTAAATGGATGGTGTAAGTTACATTTATTTGTTTTACAGAAATTAACATTACACAAACCATACTGTAATAAGTTGTGGGGATTTTTTATGTAATGTTATTTTCAGTGTATCGCCTGAATTCAAATTTAATATAGAGGCTTCAATTCAATTTCAATCTAACTTGCAGGCTTACAATGCATTGGTTACAATTTTACTGCTCACGAAGTTTACTTAACCCGTCCAAATGTAGCAAGTTATCAATTAATAAATAGCCCATTTGTAAACAGCAGCTACTATAAAATAAATAATATAAAACATATAAAAATATGTAATGCATATACTGCATATTTGGTAGAATATAAAATTGTACACTCGACGTTTTTCAACGATTCTATTAATTTATAATTTGCCATTTATGTAGACATTTCTGTACTTGATAGATCATCACGTTCCGGCGATAACTCTGGAACTACCGAACTCGCAGTGTTTATGATAGTAGTTAAAAGAATAATAAAAGTGTATCAAGGACATTTAAACCAGTCTTAAAATTAGTTATTTCCGAGGAATGATCCAACTTGAGTCAGAATTATTTACGACATTGATACGGCAGTTTAAGTATATCCTTGTGTGGTTTAAAAATTTTCTTTTTCCTAAAAGAAGCCTAGAGCGAAACATTAAGGTTGAGGGGGTGGCAGAGAAAGTATGTTTAATAAAGCTATTGAGGAGAATATTCAAGAATGCGTCTAGCAATACCAAGACGCCCTGCCCTGCATGCCTTCGGAATGAAAGAGTTGAAGGCAAGTCGAGAGCAATATCGATCCAGAGATCGAACATATATGTGCCATTCAAAATTACTCTCTGGGTTTTTTAACCTGAGATAATGCCTATTCTTTGACCCTGCGGTATGAAACGCATATTTTAGCACAGAATTCAGCTTGGAAGAGTTCGAAGAAAATTTGGAGAGAAGTTAAATGTGTAGTGTAATTATGTTCTCTCCAATAATTACAACTGCTAGAATATTGTAATTATGTTCTCTCCAAGAATTACAACTGCTAGAATATTGTCTCTTTTTCTTCTAATCTAACATCGAGGAGTTGAAGATATTATTCTAGAAGTTAATTTATTGTCATATTCTTACTTTCACTACACTTTATGAGTTACTTATAGTCTGGTGTAAAATGTGAAAATTAAATTAAAAAACAAAACAAATATTCATTCGCAATTGTTTATAAGAATTCTTAGTCAGAATGAATTCATATACTAATCCGCAGACTAAATGAAAGTCTTTATAAAAAATGTTGACGTTATAAATATACAAGCATAATACTAAGATTTAAAACTATTTTTAGGCTTTTTATTGAACTGACGTCCTTTCATAATCGGTAGAGTCCCTATATTTTACTCTGGTGAATCTAATTTGATTCGGGTTATGAGAATTTAAAATCAGACCTTAGTCTGGGTATCTTCCTCGGAAGCCAAACACTTTGCTAACCAGAGATCCAAAGAAACCGTGTGTGCTTGATGTGTATCCTAAATAGTCAGGGTCATTGGCTTCGGTATGTCTCACCAAAGGAAGGAAGATAAAGTGAGAGAAAAATAAATAAAATAATCGCATTATTAACTTCCTAGAAAAAAAACTACAATAATAATTCCTGAAATTAACATTTTTTTAAAAATAATAAAGACAATTTTATTTTAAGACCAATAAATAACGATAGACCAGTAAATACTTCGTTCGCTGTTAACAGTCGCCATGAGATGTGAAACAAATGTGTTATTTTTTAATGTATGCTTAATTGCGTACGCCTATATGAATTACATAATTCTCAGTTTACCTTTTAAGGTGCTAGAAATCAGAAATGTTCCTTATACGCAAACAATATTTTTCATACCTATTTTACTACATTCAATTATACTTCTCTAATTTGGTTTTAACTATAAATTACGAAACATAAATGATTCGTATTTTGCTGTTTACAATGCTTATGAATACATGTGTTATATACAAATGACTCGTGTTTATTCTCATTAGAAAATAAGTGTTTATTTTTCAAGACATATTCATGGGATTTAATGTTAAGCGTCCTTAAATAAGAATAATATAAAAAAGTAACTGTATTTAACATGCTATTGTTTTTATAAAAAATACCTGATGCTAAGACAATAAATCTAGCCCGTCTTTTATATCATAGGCTACATTGAAAATTCATGTATCAGCTAGGCCCTCTTTAGTATCATTTCTACTGACATGACATAATTTGGTGAAACTGAATGTAAAGATTTTGTTTCAAGTAAAATACATGTTTACTAACTTTCTTAACTGTTCAGAAAAGTGCTTATTGTTTTAATACAATAACTTATTTACTGCAGGCTTTAAGTAACAGGATCCCTCCACAGATGGGCTGGCAATACACACAAGGTGTACAGCGTATCATCATTTCTTAGGGCCTGCATTTTCATGCACTAAAAACCTAACGTTTTAATTGTAGTGCTAAAATATCGAAAAATATAAGCTCAAAACAGAATACTGTTTTCAAAACATTAAAACAAAAACCAGTAACTTGCTATAAAAACCAATTCATCAATTACAGCTTTACATCAGGGTTTTACCCGATTGCTCAAATTATCTGATTTTAACTGGCAATCTAATACAAATACGAAATTTTAACTTTACAGTTAGTGTAATATGTTACATTAAGAGAGAGGTGAAGTATATGACAGTCTCCGACACGTGCTATTGAATCGCCAGAAATCAAGTGATAAACATACTGAATTATTTTGAGATAAAGTGTTTTGTTATGCTATGAAGGAAGTAATAAAATATTTACTTATAATGAAGTTATGGAAAATATTTATTTATAGAAGTTTGAAAAGCACTAATACATGTATTTGTGGCGAAAATGTGGAAAATATTTATTCACACCCACTTTATTTTATTTAAAAAAAAACGTTTTATGTTTGATAATTCTTTCAATGTCCACCTGTCGGACTTAGAAAGGCATGGCAGATTTTGTTTCAGGATGTACATATTAAAAGAAAAGCATTTGCATAAGTATAAATCCGGCCCATTAATCACCGAAAACACGTGACGAAACTAAGAAAATGCAACTACTTTAACTTAACACGTATGAAATGTATTGACACTTAATGTGTTTTTAAATATCGCATGTAGGAGCGATGATAGTGTGTTCTTGGTTGTGATTAGGAAGAGCGGCATAATTGTTTAGTAACTGAGCTCTCTCAGTTGCTCCTTGTGTTATGTATTATAGTGTTGTAACGTGTTGGGAGAACCACGTACTCTGGTGTCACTTACCACACGCAAAGCTAAAACTCGCGGCCTTAAAGCCCGAAAGAACTTGAATACCTCACAAGTACTGCCATGAAAACGTATGACAAGATTAACATACTTTTGGAAAACTTCAGTTATTTATTATTGTTAGATATAAGTTACATCATTTATTAATTACGATAGATTTAGAAAAAGCTTATGACTTAATTCCGAGGAACAAATTATGGGAAGTATTAGAGAAATACAATATTGATAGAAAACTAATTGAAATTATTAAACAAATTTATAAAGATAACACGGCTTATGTTAAATTTGAAATATATCTAATCCTATAAAAACCACAAAAGGACTGAAACAAGTGTACAGTTTACCATCAATTTTATTTAATATTTTGTAAAATGAAATGGAAACAACTTGCAAAGGTATGGGTATGTCAATAGGCAACATATTTTTGCTGACATTACAATTTGCTGATGATCAACTGGTTTAAGCGCAAGACAAATTTGATGTGGATTCATGACAAAAAGATTGAAAAACACATATGAATCATGGGGTCTCACAGTAAATTTACAAAAAACAGAATATTTGGCAATAAATAGCAATGGAAGAGAAAATAATATTGGAAGAAGGAATTCAAATAAAGCAAGTAAAACAAACTAAATATTTGGGAATAATTATAGATAACATGGAAAGTATAGGCAGGGAGAATATAAAGCACAAAATTGAATTGAGTAGCAAAATAAGATCATCGCTAAATTCTATACGGTGGGATAAGCGTATTTGGTAAGACGCCAAAAAATATATTGTTAAATGAAACATCAATGGAATCTGTTGCAATAGGCCTATATGTTAGTGAGGTATGGAAATCAATAAGTACTATAATAATAGACTAATAGCTCTAGAAATTGATTATTTACGCAGAAGCGCCAGAAAGTCAAAATTAGAACATGCCACAAATAAGGAAATTAGAAACATAATGGAAGCAAAAGAAATCACAATTAAAAGAATTGAGGAGAAGAAATTAAGATGGTTAGGGCATATTTTAAGAATGGAAGATGAACGATGGCCGAAACAACTATATCAATGGCAACCGAGCAGAAAAAAGAAAAAAGGAAGAGCAAAGTTAACATGGAAGGAAAGCATGACGATAGCAGTGCAAGCAAGAGGGTTAATCATTGAAGATGCCCAAGATCGTAGGCTTTGGAAGTTTGACACGGGAAGACGGCGCAGCTAGCTGTAAAAACCCGAAGATAGATCATTAGTAATTCACTTTTTGTTTCACTAAAATCACGCGTATGTAATTTCACTCTACATATTTTATAAGTGAAAATCTAAAAGAGAAGGAAGTTTTTACATTAAAATATTTAAATATTGATGTTCGTTTGATAAGAATTTTTATCTCACGAATTCATAAAAGATCAAAATATACTTCAGTTAAAGCAACAGAGAAAAATTAATTAGATGTTAAAATGGAACAACCCGGTGAAAGCGGCAGCCATACGATATGGTTTGTAATACATAATCTCATGGAAGCACATTTTTAAATCATACACGAGTTTTAAATTATGATCATGTACACACAAATGTTAAAACACACATCACATACATAAAATAAAATAATAAAATGCTACTTTTGCTATAGTTGCCATCGCAGTAACACCTTCCTTTCACCTTTCCAGAGTTAAATTTAATATGAAATTATGTGAACAAAAAATGATATGTTATCATTATATTTACTTTCCTTCTAAAATGTTGTATAATGTTAACTTAAGAAGCTTAAGCTTAATCTTGAAAATGTTTTAGGGGAAAAATAATAAAGGCACGAAGCGGTGGCGTTTCAATTTTGTACTTTACAGGTTCCGTGTTCATACTCCGGTACCGATCAATCTAACTGAGGTTTTTACTGTCTTAATTCGGTAATAAAATGGGAATGCTGGGTAATAATTTGATTACCAGGATTCATCAACAAAATTAAATTAGTGAACTTGAGAAAACATTACAAACACACTGCTTATTTCTGGATGCATAAGAATTAAATAAAAATTGTAAATGAAAAATAAAGAATAATTCTCAAATAAAATACAATAAAATGATTGTGTTTACATGATTCATAAATAATTTAGACACGCTCATACAACACTCAGTCAGGGAGGCCGTCCATTTCCTTGTGTGGTCAAAAATTGTGTGTGTCTATCCACAGTTTAAAATCCCTCTCCCGACAGGTCGTGCCACCGTGAGGTCCGTGTGGCGTTTAAAGTACCTATAACGTGAGAGGTTAAATAAAGTTAATGGGATGGAATTATGCCACAAGTAACACAGTTCTCCCGGTTTGATTTTTGTTTAATTAAATTGGGTACCAGTAATGTTAATATATGCAATCAGGCTCTACTTTTTGTATGGTATGAAAGAGTGCCCTAACCTTGTTTAGTTGTACCGGGAAACACACACTTTTCAAATTTTATGAAATAATAAGTGTATATATCCGGTCACTCGTAAAATAGTAACAACATAATAATAATAATAATAATAATAATAATAATAATAATAATAATAATAATAATAATAATAATAATAATAATAATAAACGAAACTAAAGCTAACAAAAGTAGACGCCAAAAAATGTAAACAGCAATTCTGCTTACTCATAACGTCTATAATAAGAAATGCTTATCTTTACATACACAATTAAGCCTATAACACTGTAATTAAACCTGAGTGACACTATGGAGCAGAAACATTAATTTGAACAGAAAAAAAAATAAATATCGAAAATATAGCAAAAATAATGCAAAATTATAAGAAAAATGTTAGGTCCACAAGTCAAAGGTGAAGCACATAGACTCAAAGTAAAGAGGAAATAAAATTATATACAGACAATCATGGTGATATTAGAAAACAAAGGTTAAAATTTTATGGACATATCAAACGAATTGACTCAAATAGACTTTCAAAACAAATAATAGAATTCTACGAAAATAGAAGTAAAGAATTAGTGGATATTATGAAATGGATTGAACTTTAAAAGGACTTAAAATTGTCAGGAATGCTCAAGAATAAATCATATTAACGTGCACGAGTGGCAGGTTGACCAAGAGCGCAAACCCAAGAAGAAATGGAACAACATGGACAGAAAAGAGAAAGAAAGCCCATAGCAAAAAATGAAGGAAATATGGAGTAAAAGAAAACACATCTAAGTATTTTGCGTAGTCCTACATGCGCTGATCCGCAATAATAATAACAACAACAATAATAATAATAATAATAATAATAATAATAATAATAATAATAATAATAATAATAAAGATTTTATTTAAACTGGTAGAGTTAGGGTGTTATCTTCAACTCAATTAGTAAAGTGATATACCTGTAACTATATACGTAATCTGTGATAAACAATGTTAATTAGTTCTATTTTCGTATAAACGTTGTTATGGAACCAACGTTTGTAATAAGAAAAGATAAATCGATGCCACTAGAATTTTTCGAAGGCCCTTGGGGTAGTACGAGTTTGAGGCTCTCCCAATCTAGGCAACCGGCATTAGTTGTCAGCTCTGCTTGACGACCGCCTTTACCCCAGAACAAGCATCTAATACTCATTTCTGTTATAGGCTGAGCCAACCTTAGGATCATGGCGCAGTCACAAGGTTTAATAATTCTGACACCACCGGGACACGAACCTCGGATATTCCAAGTTGTAGTGTATTGTCCTAAGTAACTACGCCATGGTGTGCTCCACGCTCTTTGATACTCTGATAAATACAGAGATTAGTTTTGTTTAATTTAATAGCTAAGGCCAATGGTGTATCAATTTAAATATGGGCGTGAAAGAGCTAATAAATTTAGCACAGAGGCCTCTTTTTCAGTCATGACGTCTAGTTAACTGGAGTAGTGCTACGTTAGATTTTGTTTGATTGGGTCGGAACAATGAACGTAGTTTCCTTAACCCATACTCACGATTTTTATACCAACGACTTGAACTTGAAAACCTTGGAAACAGAGACGGGCTTAGGAACTACAAGTCCACCAGAACTGGCTGAAATGTAGGGACTAAGCTCTTTAACAAGACATTAAGAAACATAGCGCAGTAAATTCCTTATTTTCATGATCTGCTTCTGTATTTGCGTTGTATTTCATTTGAAATCGTGTCGACGTATCAATGGTAGAGGATTAATATGGCATGAAAATATAAAATTTGATATATTAATATATAGAACTGAGATT
The DNA here is from genome assembly GCA_030220185.1 of Diploptera punctata. Taxonomy (NCBI): domain Eukaryota; kingdom Metazoa; phylum Arthropoda; class Insecta; order Blattodea; family Blaberidae; genus Diploptera; species Diploptera punctata. The sequence goes on from JASPKZ010007436.1 coordinate 120,140, forward strand.
AGCAAGAGCAAATAGAAATACTCTGTACACAAACGATATACCATGTGTATCTTCATCGAATAAAAATTTCGGAAAAACTTGTATTTGCAGGCTTCATATATTTACACTCTCGCACCACGGAGAGTGTGTGTTTTTTACCTCCATGATTCATTTCTTCTGCCTTTCTCGGTTACGTAATATTTCCTCGGTTTTCATCCCATGCTGAAGTATTCATATTCTGTTACGCTCCACATAGCTCCACAGAGATGAGGGGTGAACAAATGAGAGGGGAAAAAACTACTTACATATTTAACTCAATATTCTCAGAAATCAAATGTAAACCTCAAGAGGTTGAGAAACAAGCTTGCCGAATTGTTTATTTTTTAACATACCTCTTTGAACAATGTAAAAAATGTCCAATACCATCGGGATGTAATGTTAACTGAAATGAATACAGAATATCTAACATTTTGATATAATTTATATTGCGATCAGGTCTTTTGGTTTAAATAATACCCAGTGAGTTCATTCATAAGCTAATACGGTTTGTTTGCTGCCCATTAATTCCTGAACTATATACAGATAAATGTCCACCGCTGTGGTCTCGAGGTAGCGTGCTGCCTTGTCACGCAGCGGGCCTGGGTTCGATCCCCGGTCGGGGCAGTTTTTCTGGGTGAGGTTTTTATCGGGGTTTTTCCTCACCTGTAAGACAAATGTCAGGAAAACTTTAAGGCCCAAACGGTCCTCGAAATCATATGGCCATCATAATCATCTTATCATCATCATCATCATCATCACACAATCATCCTTCACCGGTGTGGAAAGCAACGTGAAGCTACCACACCTACACAATTCCCTAGTAAAGCTGCAAGCATAGCATGAAAATGCTATGATTGCAGTGAAGGACCTGCCGTCGGGCAGAATTACTATGGATGGATACAGATAAATTGATTCCATTACAGATCTCACGAAGCCCTTGATGAAGTAGGAGGTGAAGTCTCCTCCCTTTAAAAAAAACAGTATAATCCTATTCCCCGATACTGGGTGTTTGTCAAGAAGATAAAATAAAATTACCCGAACTGGGTTTCTGCCAATATAACTTAATAAAATATATCAGTCGGATGTTATGTTATTATTTGCTATAATAACATGAAACATGTTTTTAGAAAGTTTAAGTTTTGTAATATTTCCATGTTTTGTTTTAAAATGAATTCATGAATATACTCGTGTCTTATTCCCATCTCTATTATGACAATATTACACTGCACACTTTACTATATTTAAGACACTTTCGTCAAGTTGCATGCAGTTGCCCAGTTTTTCACGTGCAATTGGTAAAAATGTACACGTTTTCTGTCATTACCCCCTCCCGAAGAACATGTAACTGGCACTCATATCAGAGGCTGAGTCGACCCCAGGACCGTTAATCTGCTAACGGATTCGATCTCGCAACCTTCCAACTAGAAGAATATTGCCTTAACGACTACGCTAACGCGTGTCCCTAGCACATTGAAGTAAACTAATACGCACAATTGGAAAGCTGAACAACTTTTGATAATTATCTGACGAACATTAATTTTATTGCCATTAAAATAACATCACATTTCATCCTCTGGCTGAATTGAAGCTATTCATATCTTACATAAACGTACAAAATTATTTAATTCGCTGTTCGACAGTAGTTTAACTCTGTTTTCTTACTAAATTACCTAATTCAATAACAACATATAACAATAGTGGGCCTATTTGTTATGTCTTAACGATAAATATATTTAATTTATTACATATCTTCCTTTTTTCCTTTTGCAAGAAAAAAGAGTCATTCAGAAACAGGTACGTTGAAATTATGTTAAAAACAGAGAACAGCATGAAATTCATGCGAAAAACAGATTTAGCCTAACAAATAAATAAATAGGAAATAAACATGGCTCCGATGTAAGAGAATTGGTAGAATATTTACAAGAAAGGTTGCTTTTTCACCCTAGATATCGCCTTTTCTCAACAGACCATGATTCAAAGTTTGATAGAAATTTCAATTAAACTTGTCAGGTATAAACGAAATATAGCAGATCCATTATAATTCAGACCATAACTGATATAGTTTTGAATAATAAATGAGAGGTTACAAAATTACAGTAACTAAATTATTTAACTGGGGGCCCAATGAGAATGAGGAAGTTATAGACTCTCTTCCCCAAGTGCCAACTTCAGCTTCGCGTGATGGGTGTCTATTCATGACTAACGAGGTATAATGTCGACAGAGTATCGACCACTTATTGCCTTAATCGGTATTCACTACTTGCAGACAAGCTAAGCAGACGGGCAGGTATCAACTCTATCTGGTTACTCAGATATTGAAAACCAATCGCTCACACTCGCCACACTAAAGAATCATCATCATCATCTTCATTCATGGATTAGGTCTGTTGACCCGTTCCGACTTCAGTCCATCTCTTTCTAGGTCTGCCCACATCCCGGGTGCCTTTAGGTTTGTATTTTGTTATTTGTTTTGGATATCTATCTTCATTCATTCTGTCTATGTGTTGCTTCCATTTTTGTCTATATGTATCCATTTTATCAGTTATTGCAAATATTTCAAGTTCCTGTCTTATTTCTGTGTTCTTGATTCTGTCTTCCTAGTGCACCCTTTAACAGATCTCAAAAATTTCATTTCTGCCGCCGTTATCCTACTAAAGAATATAAATAATTTTATATAAGAGAAAGCTGGACGGAAATATGGTTCCACTTGGCATGAGAAAGGACACTAAAATAGGATTTTGGAATGTGCGTACGATGTCTGGAAGAACGTGAACAGAAGTCAAGGCTATTGTTGCGCCAATCATGTCAGATGGACATCTCTCATTTACGACCTGTGCTCCACCAAAGGATGAAACGGCTTAATACTAGTACCTAATGCAAGTTGTATCTGCGAAAAACAATATTTGATGACTATTTAACTCATGCCCCAAATGAGAATCAATGCCCAATCACATTTCAATGATTTCTTATTTACAACCAATCACAGTCGTTTTTCAGTTCGATTTTATCAGTTTAATTTTATCACTTTAAAATCAAGCACCTTATTTTTAACATTCTGAAGAGGGCATAGCATTATTTCGCAGTGACTGCATGTGGCTACCAGATTGTGTATATATAGTGCACGAATGTAACTATATCGTAGTTGCGGGAGATAACATAAAATATTTGTAGCAATTGATTATACCAACAAAATAAGGAAACCACTGTTTGCACTTTCTTAAACGTATTTTTTCCCCAGGTAATAACGTTCCAAAAAAAATATAATTGACATATTTACACCATAGGATATCAGAAATTAATTAATGATGTTTGATGTGTTTCATTTCTCTCCGTTAGGGTGCATTCTTACAATAATACGATCCTTTGGCAATAAATAACATGATCTGGTTTCAGCGAAAAGCAAGTAAAATATAACGTTTCTCATTTGTTTTCAAACATCGCCGTTTACATTAAATATATAAATATTTAAAAATAACTATTGTTAAATAATGATTTGTGAGTAAAGACCTTGATTTTATTCGTTAAATAGTCCTAATAAATGCCACTCTTGATTTCCAAATTCTCTGGATAAAATGATAAACGATAGGTACGCTTCATTTGCTTCTTTTGTTCATCACTGCAACTAGATCATAATATTATTTATTGTCAAAGGATCGCAATGTTGTTAGAATGCACCCTAGTGGAGAAATTTATAACCAACGTTATAGGTTTCTGATGTCCTATGATGTAAAATGTCGATAATTTTCTGCAACGTCATTTCCTGGAAAATAATTCGTTTAAGAAAGTACAAACAGTGGTTTCTTTTTTTTTTAATGGTATAATCAATTGTTACAAATGTTTTTATATTATCTCTCGCATGCGCTTTCTGTTGACATTCATGCAATATATATATATATATATATATATATATATATATATAATCTGGTAGCCGTATTTCTTAGGGAGTCAGTCAGTGCAAAATAATGCTATGACCTATTCAGAATGTTAAAAAGGAGGTGCTTTCTTTATTATGATAAACTGTAGTTGGTAAATTCTAGGCGAAACACGACTGTGATTGGTTGTAACTAAAACATCATTGAAATGTGATTGATCATTGACTCCCATTTGGGGCATGAGTTAAATAGTCATAAGTAATGTCACGAGTGATTTGCAAATCATCGATATATTTATCTAGAGGATTTGGAAATCAGGAGTGGCATTTGGTAGGACCATTTAACGAATAAAATTAGGTTGTTTATTTTAAAAAATCATTATTTAAATATAATTACCGATATTTTAAAACATTTATATATTTCATGTAAACGGCGATGTGTGAAAACAAATCAGAAATGTTTGGCTATGTTTAATTTATTCATTCAATGCAACTTCATCTTATTATTTATTGCTAAATTCTCGTAGGATCGCAATATTGTATAGTGGAGAAAATATCAAACACATCAAACTGTATATTGTAACCAACATTATAGGTTCATTTTTTTAGTAAACAACTCAGTAAAATCATTATTTAAAAATAAAATTATTGAATACACAATTATCAAATGTGAAGTTCGAAGGAATATGTTCATTATTTGCTACATTCAACGTATTTGATGAAGAGTCAGTTATTGCAAAATAATACTCTGATCTGTTCAGAATATTAAAAAGGAGGAGCTTTGTGTATCACAAAAACAGGAGCTAGTAAAGAGGAATCGACAAAGAGCGAGGTGAAAGAAGACTGTCATTGGTTGTAAAAAAAAAAATAATTGAAACGTGATTGGTCATTGACTTCCACTTGGGGGATGAGATAAATAGTCATACTAAATAATATTCTAATAACGTATTGATAATCGTATGCAAATAAGATATACGTATTTTTTTAGTAGCATATACAAAATTTGTAATATCAAAATAAATATTCTAGTTTTGCGAAAATTTATGTTTCATATTAATGAATGACAGGATTTTGATGCCAGATGACCTCACCAAGCCCCCCACTTTTTTTGTTAGAAAAATAGAGGACATAACTTTCTTTGGAGGAGCAGTTAATTAAAACCTTTGGTCCAGGATTGGAGATGTGAGGCAGGTATTGCAAAGCATAGGAATTACCGCTGGAAACATTCCGAGTCCTATTTGAGATGAGTCACTATAAAAATCGGTCGTGCTGAGTTACTAAAATAACTAGTCAACTAAACACTTAATTATATTCAAACTAAATCGTCTAACAAACTGTATTATTTCATAGGATTTTAAAAGAGGAAAACCTAAGTACAACATGTGCATAACACTCATTGGACATCTATGGATAAATGAGCGTAGCTAAATTAACTTAGTCAATACGTTCCCATAAGGGAGCGCCCTAGTCCCGGCACAGGGAAGGAAAAGGCGAAGAAGAAGAAGAAAATTGTATCAATGAAGCTATGGAAAGCATGTAGTTGAACAGAACAGACTGGTAGTGTGTACACTGAGAAATATAATATGAGTGTAACCTAAAAATTGGGTTAAATTAACCGTCTGCGTCTGAAACTTGTATTTTGGATGTCCCGGATTATATTGACTATTATGTTAGTGTGTGATTTCTATTTACCTTTGAGTTTTTTTCACAACAGTTACCACTGTGTCACCGGAAATGGGTAGGACTTTAACAATTACTTTCCTTTAATGAAGATAATAATGATAATGATGATAATAGTAATAATGCTTACTTATTCAGTGGCACTATCGAACCCGTAGGTTCATGGCCGCGCGGACATAAGCTCTCCATACATCCCTATCATGAGCTAATGTTTTCCAATCATTCCCTCTATAATCTACTTCCCTCAAATCATAGTTAATGTTATTCTCCCACCTCGTTCTTGGTCTACCAACTGGGCGTTTTCCCTCTGGTTTTCCTACAAGAAGCTTCCATGCAAGTCTTTAATTCCCCATACGTGCAACATGTCCTGCCCAACGCAGTCTACGAGACTTAACTGTTCTTATTATATCTGGCTTCCTATAAAGACGATGTAGGCCTAGTTCATTGTTATGTAGTCTTCTCCATTCACCTGTCTGTTCATCTCTCTTTGGTCCAAAAATTTTCCTAAGTACTTTATTCTCAAATACTTGTAATCTCCTTTCCTCCCTTAAAGTAAGAGTCCATGTTTCGCACCCATATAATATAACTGGTAGAATAATAGTTTTATATATTTTCAGTTTAACGTTTTTTGAAAGGAGTTGGAACATCAAGAGTCTCTGCAATGAACAATAACACGCATTTACAGAATTGAGCCTATGTTTAATTTCTTTGTGCATTTCATTCCTATTTGTGATCATTGTTCGATAATAATAATAATAATAATAATAATAATATAATGCTAAACTAGGTGCAGTTAGCAACTAGCTGATCTTCGCAACACAAAGTAAGTATTAAAACCATTAAATCCTGTAATCTAAATCCTTAGAATTTGATATCAACAATTCATCTCCAGGCCATAAATAACAATTAAAATCCAGAGATAATCGTAATATTACGTTCAACTCGCTATTCCATCCCAGATAAAGTGTTCAACGCTATTTTACTAGAAAGAAATAATAGTTGACCAGTAAACCAATACTTACAGTACTATTTTGTATATAGAATATTTAGGAAACTTTTCAAAACACATAGCGCTAATAACTGTTTTAATGTTTTTTAGTAGGTTTTCATTTTTAATTATTAGAAAATTTACTCCCTCTTATGGGTGAAAAATTCTTCGAAAAAAAAATCTCACCTGATTCGAATAATTTAAATTTTAAACGCTAAAATAGGTATGTTTCGTTATATTGTGTCCGGCATGAACTAGTATAATCTACTGTTATTATGCCTTGTGTAATTTTATTAAATTTAATTAATTATACTGATTTTAATTTGGTTAATTACTAAATTAAACTACTGGCAAGTGTACAAGCAGTTTCCTTCACCGAGGAAAACATTAAAAAAATATCCAAGTCAGATTAGTTGACAATGTGACATGAACTCAGGAACTTCCCAAAACGAGTCTCAGACATTACCGTTTGAATTAGCTTTTTCGTTTTAATGCCAAATTTTCATTCACCTACTGCTAGTATTTTGTATAGTTTGATGCACCAAATCAAATGTCGGTATTAATATTTATTATTTTAATTACTTTGGAAGATTGGATGTTTTATAGAAAAATAGAACGTATCTAAATCCCACGCACATTAAAAGTAGTATGAAACATTTAAATTAGAGCCAAATAATGGGCATTTTTAATTTATTCCTTTGAAAAAATTGGTATTTCAATTTTGAAATTTCAATAAGGCACAATTTGTTTCAAACATCAAAGTTGTGTGATGTTGTTTCTACACCCCTGTTGAAGGCATATTCAATCTGTAGTCATCACAATCTACTTTCCTGACAAGTTTGTATATGCGAGTTTGTTCTACCGCACTCTCGTTTTGATATTCAATTCTCTGTGGTGGAAGTGAACTGCGGCGATTTGTAAAAGCCCTTTTCTGTTGACAGGTTGTGGCTATTTGGTCGGCAGAACAGTTTTTACTTTTCCATAAGGTATGTTTTTACTGTTTCTATCCAATGAATATATTTGTGGACCTGAGGCAGTATTACTCACAGAGGAACGTAAACTTGCTATAGCTTCAAACCTGTTATATTTTATTTCACACCACAGGTTTTTGAATAAGCTGCTAACAGTAAGTCAAATCTCAGTGATTTTTTCCCTTTTTGAACAAGAAAAATCTGGGTTTAATTCCAGAAGTAAGTATATCCATATCACCTAAACGCGCCCTGCTAAACGCTAACTTTCATTTTCTTGTTCCACGAGTGTTTCTGGGTGTTTTTTATAAAATTATTCTTAAAACAGAAAAGCATTGGAATTATAGTAATATTTCAGCTGAAGATTTATTAAAGAATCATCTGAAGTTCCTGATGTTCTAAACTCCAAGATATATTAGTCCAAATTATATTATTTTATTTAACGAGGCTCAACTAGCGCTATTAGCGTCGTAATTCAAACACAGAGACTCTTGTGCACCTACATAATAGTGAGTTATACGATAAGTACGGGAAGTCAGATCTAATAAGAACAGTTACGAAGATGGGCAGGGCATGTAGTACAAATGGAGAATTAAAGAGGAGCATGGAAACTTCTTGTAGGAATTCCAGAGGGAAAAGCCCCAGTTGGTAGACCAAGAATGAGGTGGGAGAATAACATTATCCATGATTTGACGTAAGTATATTATACAGCGGATGATTGGAAATCGTTAGCTCAGGATACAGATATATGGAGAGCTTATCTCCGCGCGGCCACGAACCTACGTGTTCGATAGAGCCAGTTAGTTATAGATAAAACAATAATTGGAGGAAGCATGAACAGAAAATAAAATACCTAACGTCAAAAATTATTTTATATTGCAGGCCAGCAAGTAGAAGAAATAACAGTAGGTTGAATAAGAGACGAGTTCAAATCTATGAGACTGGAACGAGCCTTAAAGGCTTCATTGCTTGATCGCTTGATAATTATAATTTCCTACAGAAAGAAGGGCTCTTAGTTCATAATAGTGTAATTTCGCATACTCGAAATATAGATTCAAAATCAGGCCCTATGCCAACAATGATATTGCAAACCGTATACTTCACATATGTGTTATGTATGACATCGGATCATAACAAACAGAACCCATAAATTTATTAATTATGTCACATCCTTTGAGGTCATTGTAGGTATTGACGAGTCGCTGCTCCCGCAAGCGGTTATGGGATCGGCTGCAGTGTGGTTTGGGACCTCCATCACAACATGTGCGGTATTCAACACAGAAAAAGTAAAATCATTTCTGGTACATATTAGCTTGTCATTATCGGTAACGGTTATCGATTCTCTGGCCAGGACGTGAAAACCCCACTCTCTTTACTATACCAATCTTTAAAATTCTGTCATTTAGCCACAAAACAAATTACTGTATACATAAAACAGTTCATTTTTACTTTGTTGCGCTATATTAACATTGACTTCAATTTTAGGACCGCATATTCAACTATTTCAATTAGTTTTTTAAGACCACATGTCCATTTATTTTTACTCTTTATTGTCACAAACAGACAGAACTTGTCCTCTGTTTGCTTTTGATTTCAGAATCAAAACTCAATGATTTTTTTACTTTTCTCAATCAACTGCGATTGGTATTAAATTAATGAAATATAAATCATCACATAACTTAGAGAGTTCGGGCATTGTTAAACTGTTCCGAACTCAATTCAGACGTACAAGTCTATCTTCAATGGTATTCTTTTATTACTCGTACTTGATGGGGTGTAATTCTTAAGTACCTTATTGTGTTGTATCCATCGTCATTTATAATTTTGGTTTTTGTCGAGAAGTGAGTGCACTCTACGAGTATTTCCTACAAAATATCTGCATTTGTTTTAAAATCATCCCAGTTATAATCCGATGTTCATTTCATATATCTCATCTCTACTGTAATTATTCCCGCGATTTCTTGGATAGTCCAATTCTTACAACCGTATAATAAGGTACGAATACCTAACACATTGAATAATATTATTAAGCTTTTATTTACAATTTGTTATATTTCGAAAACTAAACTGGAACAAGAAATACGGAATAAATATAAACGGGAGCAGGCTATCCAACTTAAGATTTGCTGACGACGTGGTATTGTTCGCCAGATCCCCTAAACAACTCCAATCAATGCTACAAGAGCTCTCAGAAACTAGCAAAATTGCAGGCCTTTCGATGAACAAAAGCAAGACACAAATTATGTCTAATGGTCCGGAAAACCCTATCAAAGTCGATGGAATGGATCTTCAATATGTAAGCGAGTACATATACTTAGGACAACTACTCTCCTTCCATCAGAAAGTAGAGAAGGAAATAAGCAGAAGAATAGCTCTCGCCTGGAAGGCGTTCTGGTCACTGAAATTTATACTGCTGGACAAGTCACTCAACCGGAAACTCAAAATGGAAACACTACAAACCTGTGTTCTTCCAACACTGTTATATGGCTGCCAAACTTGGAATCTTACTGCCAAACTGAAGTACACACTCCAAGTATGCCAAAGGAAAATGGAGAGGAAAATCTTAGGCATAACTCTGAAGGACAGAATCTCGAATACAACACTTCAAGCGATATCCTCAACAACTGATCCCGCACAACAAGCCATCAGAAAAAATGGAAGTGGGGAGGCCACGTCGCAAGAATACAGGACGACAGGTGGACAATAAAAACAACCATGTGGGACCCGTACACAGGCAAGAGACAGCGCGGAAGACCAAGACGACGATGGGCTGACATCTTCAAAGAACGAGCAGGGGCGCAATGGTCCAGAGTCGCCAGATGCAGGAAAAGCTGGAGAACGATGGAGAGCCAACGCTGTGTATTAACTAATCACAGAACAGACAGTGTATACAAACCAAGTGCTACATCCAAGTCAACTTCTCACCACGGAGTAGCTCACCGGGTGACACTCTCAAATAGAGCTTAACCCCTGTACAGGGAGGCCTTTGCCCTAAAGGGACATATCAGGCTTTATTTATTTATTTATTTATTTATTTATTTATGGTTTAAATGTATTATTTATTACACTGATAATATTCATATGGTTATTTAACTTGTGGCTTAGGCTATATTCAGTTCATTTTATGTGAAATTATGTTGCTCAATCATTTAAATTGATTCACTTGTCCAATAATTTGGTTGCTTAAGACTAGTTTAGTTCTTACCGGTATCTAATCATTCAAAGTCAAAATAATAAATTATATTAATTAATATGGGAATAGAGCTGAAATATTTTAGTAATACATACCAATAAAATAAAGAATGTAAATGGACAGATGAGGACGCTTCACTGCGAGAGATTTCATATCCCAGTCAGATTATTAACTCGAAATGATCTGGTCATCAATCTAAGGCCTAGTCACTAGTAAGATCAGCCTGGATGGTTCTAGATGTTACGTTCCTTCCCTCAGGTCTCGAAGATCATGGGTTCAAACCCGGTGGAGGTTTGTGGATTTTTAGGGTGAAAAAATGTAAGGGACAAGTCCTCCGGGAACGGCTTCAAGCCGAGAGTCCCGAGTCTGAGGATTTCGGTATCGTATAATAACCTCAAGTCTAAACTAGAACATCTAAGCAATATTTAATCAACCTATTGCTCCCAAGTAATAACTTATTTGCCGAACAGGCGTTTCTTTGAAGTCATGAACTTATCACAAGCTGATAGCTGTACGGAAATAAGCGAAACTAAATTAGCTTGGTTAACTAGTTCCCCAAAACGATGCACGGGTATAGACATACAGGTACTGGTGAAAGTATAAAACGATCTTCGGGTATAGACGTACAGGAACTGGTGAAAGTATAAAACGATGAACGGGTATAGACGTACAGGTACTGGTGAAAGTATAAAACGATGTTCGGGTATAGACGTACAGGTACTGGTGAAAGTATAAAACGATGAACGGGTATAGACGTACAGGTACTGGTGAAAGTATAAAACGATGAACGGGTATAGACGTACAGGTACTGGTGAAAGTATAAAACGATGTTAGGGTATAGACGTACAGGAACTGGTGAAAGTATAAAACGATGTGCGGGTATAGAAGTACAGGTACTGGTGAAAGTATAAAACGATGTTGGGGTATAGACGTACAGGTACTGGTGAAAGTATAAAAAGATGAACGGTTATAGACGTACAGGTACTGGTAAAAGTATAAAACGATGTTCGGGTATAGACGTACAGGAACTGGTGAAAGTATAAAACGATGAACGGGTATAGACGTACAGGTACTGGTGAAAGTATAAAACGGTGTTCGGGTATAGACGTACAGGAACTGGTGAAAGTATAAAACGATGAACGGGCATAGACGTACAGGTATTGGAGAAAATATAAAATGATATTCGGGTATAGACGTACAGGTACTGGTGAAAGTATAAAACGATGTTCAGGTATAGACGTACAGGTACTGGTGAAAGTACAAAACGATGTTCGGGTATAGACGTACAGGTATTGGTGAAAATATAAAACGATGTTCGGGTATAGACGTACAGGAACTGGTGAAAGTATAAAACGATGTTCGGGTATAGACGTACAGGTACTGGTGAAAGTATAAAACGATGTTCGGGTATAGACGTACAGGTACTGGTGAAAGTATAAAACGATGAACGGGTATAGACGTACAGGTACTGGTGAAAGTATAAAACTATGTTCGGGTATAGACGTACAGGTACGGGTGAAAGTATAAAACGATGTTCGAGTATAGACGTACAGGAACTGGTGAAAGTATAAAACGATGAACGGGCATAGACGTACAGGTATTGGAGAAAATATAAAATGATATTCGGGTATAGACGTACAGGTACTGGTGAAAGTATAAAACGATGTTCAGGTATAGACGTACAGGTACTGGTGAAAGTACAAAACGATGTTCGGGTATAGACGTACAGGTATTGGTGAAAATATAAAACGATGTTCGGGTATAGACGTACAGGAACTGGTGAAAGTATAAAACGATGTTCGGGTATAGACGTACAGGTACTGGTGAAAGTATAAAACGATGTTCGGGTATAGACGTACAGGTACTGGTGAAAGTATAAAACGATGAACGGGTATAGACGTACAGGTACTGGTGAAAGTATAAAACGATGTTCGGGTATAGACGTACAGGAACTGGTGAAAGTATAAAACGATGTGCGGGTATAGAAGTACAGGTACTGGTGAAAGTATAAAACGATGTGGGGTATAGACGTACAGGTACTGGTGAAAGTATAAAAAGATGGAACGGTTATAGACGTACAGGTACTGGTAAAAGTAATAAAACGATGTTCGGGTATAGACGTACAGGAACTGGTGAAAGTATAAAACGATGAACGGGTATAGACGTACAGGTACTGGTGAAAGTATAAAACGATGTTCGGGTATAGACGTACAGGTACTGGTGAAAGTATAAAACTATGTTCGGGTATAGACGTACAGGTAACGGGTGAAAGTATAAAACGATGTTCGGGTATAGACGTACAGAACTGGTGAAAGTATAAACGATGAATCGGGTATAGACGTACAGGTATTGGTGAAAATATAAAATGATATTCGGGTATAGACGTACAGGTCCTGGTGAAAGTATAAAACGATGTTTCGTGTATAGACGTACAGGTACTGGTGAAAGTACAAAACGATGTTCGGGTATAGACGTACCAGGTATTGGTGAAAATATAAAACGATGTTCGGGTATAGACGGACAGTTACTGGTGAAAGTAATAAAACGATGTTCGGGTATAGACGTACGGTACTGGTGAAAGTATAAAACGATGAACGGGTATAGACTTACAAGTACTGGTGAATGGTATAAACGATGTTCGGGTTATAGACGTACAGGTACTGGTGACAGTAATCTAAACGATGTTCGGGTATAGACGTACAGGTATTGGTGAAATTATCAACCGTGTTCGGGTATAGACGTACAGGAACTGGTGAAAGTTCTAAAACGATTCGGTTACGACGTACAGTACTGTGAAAGTATTAACACGATGTCGGGTATGGCGTACAGGTCGGTGAATTATGAAACGATTTTCGGGTATAGTGTTCAGTACTGGGAAATATTAACAGTAATGGGTAAGTTGTTCAGTACTGGTGAAAGTATAAACGTGTTCGGGTATAGACGTACCGGTACTGGTGAAAGTATATAACGATTTTGGGTTAGACGTGCAGTACTGGTGAATTCTACAACGATGTTCGGGTATAGACTTGCTGTACTGGTGAAGTTAAACTATGTTCGGTATAGACGTGCGGTACTGGTGAAAGTTTAAAACGATGTTCGGTATAGACGTGCAGGACTGGTGAAGTATAAAACGATTTCGGGTATATACGTACGAACTGGTGAAGTATAAAGATGTTTCGGTATAGACTTACATGCACTGGTGAAATATAAAACGATGTTCGGGTATAGACGTACAGGACTGGTGAAAGTATAAACGATTTTCGGGTATAGACTTACAGGAACTGGTGAAATAAAACGATTTTGGTTAGACTTCAGGTACTGGTGAAAGTATAAAACGGATGTTCGGTATCACTTACAGTACTGTGAAAGTAAAACGTGTTCGGGTAGTACGTACCGGTACTGTGAAGTATAAATATGTTCGGTATATACGACAGTCTGGTGAAATATAAATGATGTTCGGTTATAGACTTACAGGAATTGGTGCAATATAAACGATGTTCGGGTTAGACGTGTGGCAGGACTGGTGAAAGTATAAATGATGTTCGGGGTATAGACGTACAGGAACTGGTGAAAGTATAAAACGATGTTCGGGTATAGACGTACAGGAACTGGTGAAAGTATTAAAACGATGGTTGGGTATAGACGTACAGGTTCTGGTGAAAGTATAAAACGATGTTCGGGTATAGACGTACAGTACTGTGTAAGTATTTAAATCGATGTTCGGGTAAGGTACTACAGGTATGGTTGAAAGTACTTAAACGATGTTCGGGTATAGACGTACAGGTAGGTGGAAATTTCAAACGATGTTCGTGTATAGACGTACAGGACTGGTGAAGTTACAGATGATGTTTTTCGGGTATAGACGTCAGGTATGGAAAAGTATAAAAACGCGTTCGGTATGAACGTCCAGGTACTGGTGAAAGATAGAAACGATGAACGGGTATAGACGTACAGGTACTGGTAAAGTATAACACGATTTGTGGTATAGAGTACAGGTACTGGTGAAAGTATTAAAACGATGTGGGGTTATAGAATTGAGGTACTGGTGAAAGTATATTAAGATGGTTGGGTCTAGACGTCCTGGTAGGGAAAGTATAAAATGATTGTTTCGGTTATAGACGTACAGGTATGGTAAAAGTTTAAAACGATGTTCTGGGTATAGACTACATGATGTTGAATGTAGTTAAAACGATGTTCGGGTATAGGACGTACAGGGTACTGGTGTAAAGTTTAAAAACTATGTTTGGGTATAGACGTACAGGTACGGGTGAAAGTATAAACGATGTTCGGTGTATTGACGTACAGGTATGGTTGAAGTATAAAACGTTGTTGGAGTATAGACGTCAGGTATTGGTTGAAAATATAAACTGATGTTCGGGTTAAGACGTCAGGTATTGGTGAAGTATAAAGTGATGTTGGGTATAGACGTACAGGTACTGGTGAAAGTATAAAAAACGATGTTCGGGTATAGACCGTACAGGTATTGTGTTGAATATTGTATAAAACGATGTTCGGGTATAGACTTACAGGTATTGGTGAAATATATAAAACGATGTTCGGGATAGACGTACAGGTACTTGTGAAAGTATAAAACGATGTTCGGGTATATGACGTACAGGTACTGGTGAAAGTATAAAACGATGTTCGGGTTTATGACGTACATGGTACTGGTTGAAAGTATTAAAAACGATGTTCGGGTTATAGACGTACAGGTACTGGTGATGAAGTATAAAACGATTGTTCGGTATAGACGTACAGGTACTGGTGATGTATATAAGCGATGTTCGGGTATAGACGTACAGGTACTGGTGAAAGTATAAAACGGATTGTTCGGGTATAGACGTACGGTCTGGTGAAAGTATAAAACGATGTTCGGGTATGGACGTACAGGTACTGGTGAAAAGTATAGAAAGATGTTCGGGTATAGACGTTCAGGTACTGGTGAAAGTATAAAAACGATGAACGGGTATAGACGTACAGGTACTGGTGAAAGTATAAAACGATGTTCGGGTATAGACGACAGGTACGGGTGAAAGTATAAAACGATGTTCGAGTATAGATGTACAGGAATTGTGAAAGTATTAAACGATGAACGGTTATAGACGTACAGGTACTGGTGAAGGTATAAAACGATGTTGGGTATAGACTACAGGTATGGTGAAAGTATAAAACGATGTTCTGGTATAGACGTACAGGTATTGGTGAAAGTATAAAAACGATGTTCGGGTATAGACGTACAGTGTACTGGTGAAAGTTTAAAACGATGTTCGGGTATAGACGTGCAGGTACTGGTGAAAGTATAAAACAATGTTCGGGTATAGACGTACAGGAACTGGTGAAGTATAAAACGATGTTCGGGTATAGACGTACAGGAACTGGTGAAAGTATAAAACGAATGTTCGGGTATAGACGTACAGGAACTGGTGAAAGTATAAAACGATGTTCGGGTATAGACGTACAGGAACTGGTGAAAGTATAAAACGATGTTCGGGTATAGACGTACAGGAACTGGTGAAAGTATAAAACGATGTTCGGGTATAGACGTACAGGTATTGGTGAAAGTATAAAGCGATGTTCGGGTATAGACGTACAGGTACTGGTGAAAGTATAAAACGATGTTCGGGTATATACGTACAGGTACTAGTGAAAGTATAAAATGATGTTCGGGTATAGACGTACAGGAAGTGGTGAAATTATAAAACGATGTTCGGGTATAGACGTACAGGAACTGGGGAAAGTATAAAACGATGTTCGGCTATAGACGTATAGACGTACAGGTACTGGTGAAAGTATAAAACGATGTTCGGGTATAGACGTACAGGAACTGGTGAAAGTATAAAACGATGTTCGGGTATAGACGTAAAGGAACTGAAGAAAGTATAAAACGATGTTCGGGTATAGACGTACAGGTACTGGTGAAAGTATAAAACGATGTGCGGGTATGGACGTACAGGTACTGGTGAAAGTATAAAACGATGTTCGGGTATAGACGTAAGGTACTGGTGAAAATACAAAACGATGTTCGGGTATAGACGTACAGGTACTGGTGAAAGTATAAAACGATGAACGGGTGTAGACGTACAGGTACTGGTGAATGTATAAAACTATGAACGGGTATAGACGTACAGGAACTGGTGAAAGTATAAAACGATGTTCGGGTATAGACGTATAGACGTACAGGTACTGGTGAATGTATAAAACGATGTTCGGGTATAGACGTACAGGTACTGCTGAAAGTATAAAACGATGAACGGGTATAGACGTACAGGTATTGGTGATAGTATAAAACGATGTTCGGGTATAGACATACAGGTACTGGTGCAATGTTCGCGTGTAGACGTACAGGTATTGGTGGAACTATTAAACGATGAACTGGTATAGACATGCATGTATTGGTGAAAGTATAAAACGATGAACGGGTATAGACGTACAGGTACTCGTGAAAGTACAAAACGATGAACGGGTATAGACGTACAGGTTCTGGTGAGAGTATAAAACGATGCTCGGGTATAGACGTACAGGTACTGGTGAAAGCTTAAAACGATGTTCGGGTATAGACCTACAGGTACTGGTGAAAGTATAAAACGATGAATGGGTATAGACATACTTGTACTGGTGAAAGTATAAAACGATGAACGGGTATAGATGTACAGGTACTGGTGAAAGTATAAAACGATGCACGGGTATAGACATACAGATACTGGTGCAATGTTCGGGTATAGACGTACAGGTACTGGTGGAACTATAAAACGATGAACGGGTATAAACATACAGGTACTGGTGAAAGTATAAAACGATGAACGGGTATAGACATACAGGTACTAGTGAAAGTATAAAACGATGAACGGGTATAGACGTACAGGTACTGGTGAAAGTATAAAACGATGTTCGGGTATAGACGTACAGGTACTGGTGAAAGTATAAAACGATGAACGGGTATAGATAATAATAATAATAATAATAATAATAATAATAATAATAATAATAATAATAATAATAATAATAATAATAATAATAATAATAATAGCTTTAGTTTACCTGGCAGAGTTAAGGCCTTAAGGCCTTGTCTACCACTCAACCAGGTTTAAAAAAAATACAAACAAAAAATAGTCTTAAATCTAAATTACAATATATATCTATAAATATAAACGATTACAAGTTATGAATACAATACAATTAATATGTACAGGTACTGGTGAAAGTATAAAACGATGCACGGGTATAGACATATAGGTACTGGTGCAATGTTCGGTTATAGACGTACAGGTACTGGTGAAAGTATAAAACGATGAACGGGTATAGATGTACAGGTACTGGTGAAAGTATAAAACGATGCACGGGTATAGACATACAGGTACTGGTGCATTGTTCGGGTATAGACGTACAGGTACTGGTGGAACTATAAAACGATGAACGGGTATAGACATACAGGTACTGGTGAAAGTATAAAACGATGGACGGGTATAGACGTACAGGTACTGGTGAAAGTATAAATCGATGTTCGGGTTTAGACCTACAGGTACTGGTGAAAGTATAAAACGATGAACGGGTATAGACATACATGTACTGGTGAAAGTATAAAACGATGAACGGGTATAGATGTACAGGTACTGGTGAAAGTATAAAACGATGCACGGGTATAGACATACAGGTACTGGTGCAATGTTCGGGTATAGACGTACAGGTACTGTTGGAACTATAAAACGATGAACGGGTATAGACATACAGGTACTGGTGAAAGTATAAAACGATGAACGGGTATGGACGTACAGGTACTGGTGAAAGTATAAAACGATGTTCGGGTATAGATGTACAGGTACTGGTGAAAGTATAAAACGATGAACGGGTATAGACGTACAGGTACTGGTGAAAGTATAAAACCGGATGGATTTTAAGAAACTGAATACCCGGGACATGAACTGTATTCAGTTGACTGACGATAGGGATAAGTGAATCTACGAGTTCCTTAATCAATATAGTTAATTAAGAATATATAATTTATCATAAATTACATTTACCATTCTTTTATAATCAATGTTCATTTCGCACCGATAGCATCTTTATCCTGTTCCTGGTGGAGTGGCTTACGTGTTTAAATGAACCCGCCATTGCTGCTTACAAGAGTTGCGATGCCAGAAGCATTAAGCCACACTGAGGATGCTGCTGTGTTTTATATAAACTAAATTTGAATTTGTCGTGTGCAAAATGTGTAAAATATATATCTGTGGGAAAATTCAATTCAAAATGTAGGCAGTGCACGAGCACTGAAATCGTGGTCAGAATATGATAGTAATTCTCAGGTGAGGTTTTATACAGTCCTTTCGAATTACTCAAGTTTCTCTTAACTCTGGAAGAATTGCGCTCAATTTACACCTAAGAAATAACTATGACTGTGACATCATTGTAAGGAAAATTCCAGAATGTATGTGTGAGCATTAGAATAAACAAATGAACGTTCATTGGGAATGCTGAACAACACTCACTTGGAAACAATGCGAAGGACTTCTAGTGTTTCACAATTTCAAAACTGGACAGTGTGGAGGTTTCTCATGTTATATGAGTTGCTAAAGCGTGCAAATTGCTCAAGGTCTAACAAGAATTCTCATGGCGCCAATACAATGACAGGAAACATCATCAAACTTACGTGTAACATCTTATCATTATAATGATAAATAATACTACGTCTGACTTCCAGTCTACATGCCACGTCCTCTTATGTTCCGCTGTGCTCTCTGCCTCGTACGCGGACCCAGGTTCGATCGCGGTCGGGACAGGTTTCTTGGCTGACGTCTTTCTAGTTTTATTCTCCACATTTAAGACAAATATCAGGAAACTTTAAGGTCCGAACATCATCTGACCTTCATAATCATTATTATCGTATTCGATGTGTGGCGTGTCTTCTGGAAGGAGGCCTGGATTCAGCTGATCACTGATATCTTCTATGTTCTTGTGGTCGTGGCATTGTAAAATACTGGACTGCGTATTGTTCGTGTCATGCTATAACGGCCTCATTTCCTGGAAATGTAAAAAATATTATCAATTTCAACCACCATCCTGAGTGTCATTTAACAAAAGCCGACCGCCTTTCAGCCCTCATTAGAGAGAAAGAGACGGAGATATTCCGAAGTTATCAAATAAACTAACAGGTCTTTTAACAGTTATGTTCATGTTAATATAGCATATAATTGTTTAATTTTAAAATAAGTAATGTGGACGTGGCAACATTGGAAAGTGGAAACATTGGCACGTGGTAGTTTAGGTACTAGCATAGGTTTCTAGAATTGGAATTAAATATGTGCATTGTCACACTAGGATAGATCGTCAGAAACTGCACTGTCAGCAAATAGATAGTACGAAAGCCAAACAGCGCAGAATGAGCCACGCTATTCTAGGCGAGTGGATCTCGTACAATTTAATTGGTAGTCCATCAATGGAAGTTAACCTATGAAAAGATAAGGAGCATTGCCTCTGCATGATCGCTTAGGGATGGAGTACTCATTTGCTGGCCCTGGGTCTTAACAGTGCTGTTTACATTGTAGTTGTGTAAAGAGGTGTTTAAGTGTAGACAGAGTTAAAGTGTCAGCTTATCGCATCAGATGTCACAACACTCTAAGAAGTGTAACGGTGATATCAGGCCTCTTTGAAGTATATTTATTCCATTATGGTAATGTAAAATGGCAGTTAACACCCGGACATCTCTTGTAATAACTGTCAGTTACATTAGGCATCCTAGACAACATCGATGAAAATTAGCAGGTGAGAAAGATTCGAGGATATATCATCCTTTCAAGAAAAGTTAAAAACTATCGGTCTCAATTCAAAGAAATGCGTGTGAATTTAAATGCTCTCGAATGTGAAATGTATACTTTTGTCAAAATTCCACGATAGCGAATACATCCCCTGAATCGCGATAAACGTCATAACAAATGGGCGACAAGAAACTTCAAGAATCGAAAAAAAAATACGTTAAAATTAGAAGTTTAAGTGAAATGTGAGACGCTTCATATATAACAATGGTCTCCGATTTAAAATTTTTAATTTATTCCCTGATTTCTTGAAATTCGGTTGAATTATGAATTTCACAAAGGATGACCTCACAACTCTCTCAGATTATTATGTTTAATAGAAAAAAATTGTATTTTAAATGTATAATTGAACTACATATTAAGACATTTTACCGCAGCAGGACTGCGAAGCTAACTTAAAAAAATAAATTAAAATAGCATCTGAGTTTATTGTTCAAGTACAATTTGTGGATAGGAATGATTGGAGACCCCTGGCTATAGAATGAACCGCAGAGCACCGACGCGTCGTGTCATTTAACAGATATTAACGCGCATGTACACACAGATAAAACAAGATGTAGCAAGAGCGAAATCAAAATCAAACCAATACATGAAATTTTGATTTGTGAGATAAATTCTAAGAACTGACTATTGCACATTGTTCATTTCATTTGTAACTAGACAATGGAATTTAGGTTTTATCCCTTTTTTCCTAAAGAAATGTACAAAAGTCAATTATGTGAGTAGACCTACCATTTCCATAAAACGTTTTACCACCTGCTAGAGTTTTACTGTGCCTAGAAACTTTTGGTACCTATTTTATGTTTTGATCCTAAACATTTTTCTTTAATTTAACTGGCCTAAAATCCTTACTTTATCAACTTAAATACATTTTGCATTTTGTGTCTAAAACTGCCACTTTTTTTAATTACACAAACATAATTGGTCCTAGTTTTGTGTTGCCAGGTCTGCAGAAAATTCCTGAGATATTTGGAATTTTATCAGATCAGCGAAGTAATGTAAAAACACCTTACAATTTATTTTACTTTCTGGTCAGTAAATGGATAAAGTCATAAGAATTTATTTAATTAAATCAAAATAAAACTTAAAGTTTTATATGATTTTCATATTTATTACAATATAAATTTGTAACAGATGTTTCGGTACTTTATTACAAATGAATGAAGTCTGAAGAAGGTACAAAGTACCGAAACAGCTGTTACAAATTTATATTGCAATAAATATGAAAATCATATAAAACTCTAAGTTTTCTTTTTATTTAATTAAATAAATGTGGATTTTCATTAAGTAAACGCCAAATCAATTGATTATCCATAAAAATTGTATTATTAACTTCGTAATATTCTAATATACATTTTTATTTTAATGATAGTGATAACACACGTTCTTAAAGTCTGAAGTGACAAATTTACAGTTTTTAAATTCTATTTCAGGTGCCTAAAACCTAAAAATCTAAGATGTATTTACTTTTTCCTTCGCGTTTTTAGTTAGCTTCATTTTCGAATCCAAGATTTTAAACTGGAAAATGCACTCAGGAATAAATCGATATATCTAGCATAAGACTCGTGTTGAAAAAAAAAAAAATCAAAAGCAGTAAAACACATTGAACGAAATCTGGCACCCCTCTATAATGCGTTGCGCTTGGCTCAGCAACAACCGAATCTATTATAAGATTATTTTATGTAGATTTATAACTTTAAAATAAAAGGGTGAATACCCAGCTGCAAGAATATAACTTTATTTTTACAAGTGGTGCAGAACTATCAGTTAATATGGTGTTGAAAACTGTTTTTAAATCTTATTTTTTATAATTTACCATGAAATTGCAAATAAGGTGATGGCTCTGGTGGAATTATTTCCCGCATCCTCTACAGAAGACCTTACATATCGAGTGTCAAGTTTTTTATTGTTATTTAAATCTAATTACAATTTTATAGAATAGTTGTTTACGGCAAATCTTAAGGTTATTTACTTCTCCGTTTGTATTTACAAGTTATTTTTATTGAACGTTCCGAAAAAGAATACTAGGCCAAAATAAAAATGACGGAACGTATACATCGCTTCTTGAAAGGAAAACAACTTTACTCTAATCCACAGGGAAAAGATTCCTTCAGAGCTTCGTAAAAGCAAGCAACTTTAGATAGAAAGTTCTATTTTGAATTACTGAAGAAACCAATGTACTGTACCTTTGTAACATTCTATATCCCTCTACAAGTAAGCACTTTCCCGATTTCATTTGACAAAATCATCTGATCCTCCCACAGCGATGTTTAAAACAATGCAATATTGTGTGTTTGTCAGGCAAAAGAAATCGAAATAGGATACTGATGCATTTTTCTTTATTTGCCATTTTATAAAAACTTTGATATAACTTCATGGAAGTTATTATTTTAAACCAAGTACATTTATAAATAGTTACCAGAGACTTAAAAAAAATAGCAGCAAAAATAAAATGTAATCTTATAGATCACATGGCCCGTAACAACCTCAGAAAAAAATATGTTCTTAACTGGAATTTGATCCGCTTTATGCGCTACAGCACTACCATTGTGCTATTTAGGGAATCCAGAAGATACACTGCTTTTTCTCTATTTGAAATTCCCGTTTAACCCTATTAATAAACTTCTATTCACATTTGAACAGGTTTTCTTCTATTAATAAGACATGACGGGATTTATTCGGAGTCATATCAGATAATTACCAACGTAATTTTGAAAATAATGAACTCAAGTTTGCTGTTCGCATGAAATAGTTTATACGACTAAAGGGATAAGAGTTATGAAATAAAGAATTTAACTAACTATGAAGATGAAATTCATCATCAACATTATTGATTTCAATTCTTAAAATTTTTCACTGCTGAAATATGAACTGAAGTTGTACAGAGCATCCACCACTGTGAGGGGGCGTCTTTGATCCCTGTCAGCATTAGCCGCCGACTTTAACCAGGCATAATTGTGCGATTTCCTCAGAGGCTGAAAGAAGTATGAATTTCAGTGAATGGAAGTAACAATGAGTTGCCTACATGACGGTATATATTGTTGAAGTACGATCCAGTGTGCAATGGCAGGGTATTATATAATAAGTTACGTAGAAAATTCTAATTTTAGAGCCGATGCTTATACAAATTTATCACCATACTAGTATCCTTCAAATATTAGTTTCCCAGAATCTTCAAGGAATTTAACAGAGCGCATTTCTTTGCAGGTTAAATATTTCAAATTTGCGAATATAGAACTTAACTATGAAGTCACGAAAATTTAGTATATCATACTAGATTGAATAGTTCTTAGATTTTCCCATTTTCTTTAAAACCGGAATGGCTTATTACATACCGTTTATGAAATTCATGTTTTTTTACACGCTTTATATTAGCTTGACCTATATCTATCTATCTAGGCCTATCATCTATCTATGTAACGGAATATTTCAAAGCGATTTTCACCCACTTAAAATCATCGGATCGACTTGAAACTTTGTATACTTGTAGAGGACCCGAAACAATACAATAATTTCATATTTATTTTCTAAAATCCTGGCCATAATCATCAGAAAATTAAAAAAAATGTTTTTGTATCAATGTAACGGAATCTTTCAACGCGATTTTCGCCCACTTAGAAACATTGGATTGACTTGAAACTTTGTATACTTGTAGAGGACCCGTGACAATACAATAATTTCATATTTATTTTCTAAAATCCTGGCCATAATCATCAGAAAATCAAAAAAAGTGTTCTTGTATCAATGTAAGGGAATCTTTCAACGCGATTTTCACCCACTTAGAAACATTGGATCGACTTGAAACTTTGTATACTTGTAGAGGACCCGTGACAATACAATAATTTCATATTTATTTTCTAAAATCCTGGCCATAATCATCAGAAAATCAAAAAAAGTGTTTTTTTATCAATGTAAAGGAATCTTTCAACGCGATTTTCACCCACTTAGAAACATTGGATCGACTTGAAACTTTGTATACGCGTAGAGGACCCGTGACAATACAATAATGTCATATTTTGTTTCTAAAATTCTGGCCAGAATCGAGTTTTTAGTCAATCGTTGTAAGAGCTCAGTTGGTAGAGCAGTGAACTCTTAGTGGTATATAATTTCAGTAATCCATACGTCGCTGGTTCAAATCCGGCTGGGAGGGTTTTTTTATAGAAGAGTATTACTTTTAGCTGATACTACAATAGTATCGAATTTAAAGATATTTACATTTTTATCTTATTCTGTAAAATATTAAAACTAAAAAAATAATTAATAGTTTTAAAAAACTAAAAGAACACGCTTTATTAGAAAACTAAAAAATGAAAAATAATTTTAATTTCCAATACGCTTGGGGTAAAATAAAGTGGTCAACAAAAAAATCATCTCCAACACATATAGAATAAAATTATAGTTATCAACAAAAAGAAAATAATTTTACCATCAAAAGCGTGTGGTGATTTTTATGATTTTTACATTTTCTTCTTAGAGAGGTTACGTTTACCAATATCTGTTTATTATCAAATATATTAATTGATATAGAGCACCCCACGCTTTTGATGGTAAAATTATTTTATGTTTGTTGATTAACTCTAATTTTATTCTATATGTATTGGAGATGATTTTTTTGTTGACCACTTTATTTTATCCCAAGCGTATTGGAAATTAAAATTATTTTTCATTTTTTAGTTTTCTAATAAAGCGTTGTTCTTTTAGTTTTTTAAAACTATTATTTATTTTATTACACACTTGTTTGTATTTACTAACATTTTCAACAGATTTTAACAATCTTTAGGCCTACATAAAATAAACTCTTGGAATTATTTTAGAATAATTAGAGTATTTAGATTATTTAGAGTATTGTTGAATTTTCATGTAAATGAATTTGGAAACGTACATTGGATACTGCTAGAAAATATAGATCACTATACAAATATAAATATTTATTGACATTAAAATTTTTCATAGATTAACTATACAATATTAACCAATCCTCGTAATTTGAAAAAAAAAACTGAGAAAACATATAGACGCCCTACAAACATCATTTTTAACAATATGGATATATGGCATACTAAAGAAGATAAAGCTAATTACATAATTCTTTACGCTTCTCCATGAATGGAAATCTTCATAAAAAGTGTGTATATTTATTTATTTATTTATTAACAGGTGTTGCAATACTCCACAATATGTTCCTGCGCCCAATCAATCTACTGTCATTCTCCTCCAAATCTCTCTCGTTCCAATATCCAACGTGCAATCCTTTTTTCCCTCATGCTGCTCAAAACACCGTCAATCCACGTTATATTTGACCGTCCTCTTCCTATATCTAGTGGCACCCATTCTAGTATTCTTCTTGGGAATCTGTCTTCTGTCATTTTTTTTACGTGACCATACCATTTTAATTGTTTGTTTTTAAAATAAAATATACAATTAAAGTTTGAATATTCTTCTTATGTTTAATTGATCTATTTCTTATTGACTCTTTTAGAAATTTTATCAGAACGCCTCAAAACATGCATTAAGTAGAATTTAATTTGCTTATTCTTCTGGATTTTAATTCCCATGTTTCTGCACTATTTTTCATTGTACTCCATATTACTGTATTAAAATGTTTTTGTTTTAAAATTTCCCATAAAACAGCATTGAATTTTGATACTGATATTGCAGATTTGACCTTATTTATCCTCTGATTTATTTCGGAATCATTACTTCCATCTGCACTAATTTTGTCTCCAAATATACATATTCGTCACATACTTTTATGGGATCGGTCCCCACATACCATCATGATGAATGTGAGTAGCTAAAATCAGTAGCGGCTGCAGATTAAGAAAACTAGCTATAACAGTTAAGCGACCCAACAATGCTGACCACATGTCCTCCTTACACTAGCGAGCCACTAGCCAGCAGATATGTCGAGGACTTTCTAGGATTGTCCAGACATAGAGTATTTTATTGGTGTTGTGTTATCTGTACAGTTCTATTTAAACCGTGATTTGGAACTTTTGTTTCCTAACGGAACAGTAAGCATTTTTAAGTACAAATCGAGTAAATGTGATAAACATCTGAGATAGCATTGCTGGTTTATTTAAAGCTATCCATTTTATAAACTCCTACTTATCCGTAGACTTCACTATCTAAAAAAACTTGTGCTCTTCATATTTAGGGATTTTAGTGTTTAACAATATGTATGCTACTGCCTCAATAGCATAGAAAAGAATTGCAATGTATCGAGTAGCTACAGTCATGATAACCGTTTTTAAAAGCACAGAGATGTAAAAACTAGATACGACGCTCTTATCGTTTTATAAATATTGTGAAACCAATTTATTTACTGGAGTACAGGACTGACATTCCATATATCGGACTGAACCATTTTTACCTTTGAAATAACAAAGGGATGTAATTTCATATCGACTATTGCAGTGTCTCGCATCTATTTTCACACTCTCATCGATCATAAAAACATCGGCTATTGCTTTTAAATTTATCTCGCGCAGGGAACAATATTATTTTATCAAAAAATCTAATTTTTCAGAATGTATGTATTCATCATTTTACATACTTTGTATAAATAAAGTATTTTCTCGCACAGGATATTCCACAATGTGTAGTATGTGATACAATATTAATTTACGGCAGAGAGTTTTTGGTCTAAAAAGTAGCCTATTTTCAGCCCACTATGGGGAGTCAAAATATTTAAGAAAATTTGATATAGTACGTGCAGTTAACTATAAAATCAATTATTATGTTACTGGAGCCTCGTAAATACATTTTTTAAAGTAGTTTGGTGATCCTCAAAACTGACTTTATCATTACACACAGAGAAAGCGACAACTATAAAATAAATATTTGAAATAAATATAAATTCTGGAAAACGCCGACGGAAACATAATGAACAAAAATATATTCACCGATCGTAAGGTTCTTTATAGAATCATCACAGCACAAAATAGTAGTTGACAGAACGTTGAATACGGATAAAAGCAGAAAGGCCTCCAATGCGAATAACATTTTCAGTTGAGGAAAATCGAGTTTGTCAAGAACGTTTGCATAATTTTAACTTTGATATAGCCGAAATGACTTAAAAATATCGCAAAACAACTTTATCGTCCTATAGTATTTCGACATATTGTATAAGAGAGGATATTTGAATTGAAAAATAAACACCCATTTCATTATTGTTTCTAAGGAAATTACTATTTGAGATGTCGCTGTACTTTAATTCGAACTCTTTAATGTAAGTTAAATTGAGACATTATGACATCAGGAAAGTTGAGGTCATTTTTTCATTTGCTACATTTCATTGAATGAATACTTTATTTCACGTAATGTCTATAGGTCACATCATCTGTGTAAGCAGATACGAGGTTGTTGTGATCGCATTTCCAGACAAGAATATGATACCTGACTGGAACTGGAACAATGGTATCAGTTACTCGTATGACGACCTCTGTTCCATCAGAGATTATGGTAGCGATGTTATTCTATTCGATCGCAATCTTTTGCTTTGTCAAACTTGTTCTGACAAACTGGCAGAAGAGAACAAACCACAAATATGAAGTACGCGAGACTTCATCGCAGAATCAAGCACTTCAATATTGGTGGCTTTTTATTTCTATCTTTCAATACGTGGAATACCAACCAAGATTAATCTAAATTAAAACTTGCATTATGTCTGCCATTTTCATCCGGTAACGAACAAAGCATCTAATTTTGTATCCAATCTGATTTTTTTGCAACGAATTCTACAAAGAGCTTCAAATTAATGTCATTCTTTGAGATATCTGAACCATAGAGATTTTTTACGTTCTCATGTTACAATGGTTAGAGATAAATTATGTCAAAGCTAATCATCTATAAATGTTAAAGGTTCCTCTAAGTCAAAATAAATCAAACTGAAAAAAAAACTCATAACCACATCAATCAGCGTTTTAAATTTCCACTAAAATATTTAATTAAAATTGTCTGGTTAATTCTGTCATTTAAAAATACGATTTTCCAATGCCAGTGTTAAGCTTATTACTCCATGTCTGACGAATATCAACTCTCATGAGCAGAATGTTCCTATAAAATATCAGCTATAGAATTACGCTGCGCACTTATCGTTTTAAAATAGCATTACTCAAACAATCTTAAATTCAAAAACAATTTTTATTCATTACATTTTTTTTTTCAAGATGAATATAATATACGTACAACATCAACATCACTCAGCATGTTGGGTCGGTCGATAAACCCATATGCGGAAATGCAAGGTTTGGACGCCGTGGAGCGCCAAAGTTTCATCGAATTATTTTGGTGCCTTCTTGAAGTTGGCATGTCCTGTGATTCCCTACCTATTTTTCCCCCAAGTTTATATACTTGTCTAATATATAAGTCGATCCAAATCAAATTATAAACAGTTATTTTTATTCCAGTATTGCAATTTATTATGAAGGTGTAGGAACTTGATGCATGCGCTGATTGCGTCTTAGAACTGATATCGTGGCGAAAAAGGACGCTAAGCAGATAAGAAGAACACTACCAAGAGTCTGTTTAAACACGAAGTCCTCAAGGAATGTTGATAAAGAAGAGCACGTGATGTGCTGGAAATGAGTGGTAATCAGAATAGTCACACATGGCGAGATAGAATGTCACTTTAAATGTCGTTTCTACACACGTTCAGGTGATGGAGTGCGGACACGTGTCTTACATCTCATCTGCTAAACAAATCCGCACAACTGCTCTCACACATAAACTGACTTACACCTAAGACTACAGATAAAACTATCCAATATCAACATCAGTCAGAACAAAATGGCAAAGGCTACACATGTTGAATTTATCCGTTAACATAGCAAAATATACAATAAATATTTATAATTTTCTTAATGAGTAATATCTTAATACAATATATATTTTTTAAATGATCTCACTGAAACAGCAAAATCTCTAGTCAACTATTTAGTCTACAAGTTAGTATTATATCATGTTTTTTCGTTTCTCCAGTTTTCTATCCCTAATCTCTACGACGACTTTGTATCAGAAATAGACAGACTAACTTATTGTTTTTTTTACTTAAGCTCAAATGCAATTTTCAGGATCAAGAACTATTACAAATATTTATTGTCCTGGATATTTTTACATTTTTTAAATGTAAAATGTAGTTTTTAGAACATGTTACATTTTGATTTCTATAGGCCTAATTTTAGAAAAAATAAAATTTATCACAGCAGTTACATGAAAATGCATCACTTTTAAATTACAATATTGTAATATTCATGTTATGATCATAACTCACTTATATAGGAGTTCTTCACTTTTTCATGTTTATGATAAATAAATAATTGTTTAAAACCATTTCGAACTGGTGAATGAGTGAATAAATGGCAACGAAATCGTTAAATTTGTATGTTCATATTTTCAATTTTCATCAATTACAAAAAAAACTATATTATGCCTTTATTTCTGAAAATATACATATTACATCTCCGAAAATATATAGAGGCCTAAATTACGTTTATACGATTTTATTACCAATGGTAAATGCCCATGAACATGTACCAATTATTTATTTATTTTAATATTTTTTAATGAATAACCAAGAAGGCAATGTACTGATTGTAAAATACAATTTTATTTATGAAAGGATACATAACAGCAGATGAACTTCAGAATGAGAAACTACTGTCTTGTTTGTAATATAATTAT
The DNA here is from genome assembly GCA_030220185.1 of Diploptera punctata. Classification (NCBI taxonomy): domain Eukaryota; kingdom Metazoa; phylum Arthropoda; class Insecta; order Blattodea; family Blaberidae; genus Diploptera; species Diploptera punctata. Next base: position 150,348 of record JASPKZ010007436.1, read on the forward strand.
ATGTTAGAAGATAAAGTATTAACTTAAGGTCCCATGTTTATTAGAGTTCTGTTTCTTGACTTGAAGGTTACCACATTCTCTTTAATTTTCACATTTTTTTTAAACACGGTGTAGCCAACATTTGACAAGAAAAATCTGGAAGAAACTCCCTAAGATTACATGGGATTGGAGAGTATTTATAGCAGCCAGACATCGGACACGTGAGTTTAAATGCCCACAGCTGTAGCAGCATGTGGGGTGCAACAACACGGGTTCTCCTCAAGTTGTGTAAATAAGACATACATCTCAAACACATTCAAATTCTTCTGGAAGTTCATTTGATCAAACTGAATCACTTTGAAGTCTACGTCCTACTGTTTTAATTTTATTTCCTTACATCGCTTCACATGTGCAACAGGCTTGTAACTGTGGATTCAGCCGCAGGCAACTATCGCATTCCAGCATCTTCACATCTCTCACATCCGTCTTTCATCTGCACCGGAACATAATTTTCAATTAAATTCTTCCCGATTTCCTCTAAAATATTGACTTGAAGTATTTTCAAACTGAATACAAAATTCGTGACTACCTGTAAGTCCGGTGTAAGTGTAATAATGATACAGTACATCTTCAAAGTCTGAATAAGGAGGTGGTGCTACCATTATGAACCTTTACAAATGAACCTTAAAAGGAAGGAACAATCACATATTCAAGATCGAGAAAGGTTTTAATAGTATATATGAGAGATTCACATTGTAGACAATTATTATTTGTAGAAATGTACCGAAATGCCTGTAAGTAAGAGTAGAAGTGGCAACTTTAGTGATAGTTGTCGTGGTGTTCGAACACGAACTACTGCCCCCTTTTTTTTAAGGAGAGAGAGGAAACAAATTTTTTTCACGTCTCCTTTATGACTGTTTAAAAAATCAACACCATGTTCATGAATTTATTATGCCACGTTTATCATTATTTATGACTACATTATGGCTGTAAATAAATAGAAAGAGAGAAAGGTTTTATTCTCAACAAACTATCTTTCGTGACATAAAACAAAGAAACTTCACCAGCTTATCTGTGGTTAAAAAATTAAACCGTCGTTCGTTTTATTAAACAGTCTTAGTCTCTCTCTGCCTGTTTTAATATAATATAAAAACATTCACTATGATAGAAATATACTTTTAGAATTAAAAATTAGTGATATAGGTACATTTCAAAGATTTAAAACATGTAGTTTATAATTCACGACTTCAGAGCCTAAATACTTTCTTAAGAATAATTGTATCCACAAAATAATTATGTTATCAGTGTTTTGGTTATACGTTTAAAAGTATTACTACTACTATATACCAACAAACAATGCCTTATTACGTAGCGGGCCCGTGTTCGATTCCTGGTCGGAGCAAGTTTTCTGCGTGAGGTTTTTTTCGGGGTTTTTCCTCACCTGTAAGATAAATGTCAGGAACCTTTAAGGCCCAAACGGTCCCCGAACACCATCTGGCCATCATTATCATCAATATCATATTCGCCTAATTAGATTAAGTTTAGTTTAAGACCTCTCCTGGCGCATCATCAACTCATATCATCGGATAGCGTAACCCCGCCTTACAGGCGCCCCAAAACAGAAGTGGGTCACAAGTACACCATGCCAGGAGAGAACACCAAAAATGTCGAAACGACAACCTGAGGCGCTGGAAAAAAAATTACTTACTGTCATAAAATATTTTTCAGCAATATCAAAGAATGTATTAATTTGTAGTGCTTCTAAAAATGCTTTGGATTGCAGAGATACGAAGTAAATTGCACGTAGTTGAGTTGGAAGACATCAAACTTTAAATGTCAATGTTTCTGGTTCAAATTACCTTTATATATTCTAATGTTTTCATTATATTATTGTGTATAGTGTAATAATATGAGAAAAAGTGCACTGGTGTTATGCAGCTGTATTATTAAAAAAATGACATTTGTAATAACTAAAGAAAGATAAAAAGTAAAAATGAAAGTTTCAACAAGATTCGAACTCACAACCTTCGAATCGTTAAATCATAGCTTTACTGCTGTCCCATAGAATAATACTATTAAAGCATTCCTTATTAAACACCACAGATCACAAACTACTTCAACTATGCATGAACACATGATTCGTGTACAAGTAATGGAAGTCCGAAGTGGAACTTAAGAGTATATTCACCCTTTAAGAGTGCGGCCACTTTCATTTTATCCAGCTGTACATTCAATTAGCTACATAACCACACTATGAAAGAACTGAACGAGTGCTATGTAAAAAATGTTTTTTGACTATAAGCGATTGCGAATCCCTTAACGCAGCCTATAATACAAAGCGTGAAATCATCACTACGACGAATTTAGTTTATAAACCCTTATACTATTTTTTATTATTGCTATGCATCGATTATTATTATTATTATTATTATTATTATTATTATTATTAATCCCGGTGGGGTCAGGATTTTTAAACTGACCCAAACCTTCTGGCGGCACTATGGCCCTGGGACGACTCAGCCTCTAACTGAAATGAGTACCAGACGCTTGTTCTGGGGTAAAGGCGGCCGTCACGCAGGGCTGACATCAAGTGCCGATTGTCAAGAAAAAGTGGGAGCCTTAACCTCCTACTACCCCAAGGGCCTCCTGAGGCCTGTAGTGGGAACACTTTACCTTTACCTTTTACCTTTACCCTTGATCAAAAATTAAACACTAATAAAATAAATTGTTACCTTAAATATTTAAAGATTAATTTAGACTTAAATATTGAACTATATTAATAAAATATATAAAAGCTTATATACATAGTTGATATGTAAACTGAAAACAATTTAAAATTCAAATTAAATGAATGTACATTTGTTCTTAGGATTTGAAAAAAAGAACTCCAAAAAATAATTCTTCGGAAACGCCAACGTCTCTCTGCCCCGTATTCAACGAAGGACAGTAAACGTAATGCCCATTTTATGGTGACGACACCAATCTACCCGGATTGGATGGGCACACTACGACCTCAGATGTAACTTCGAGGAATTACTAAAACTGGAGGAAGCTAATCTCAATGTGAAATAAAATTAACTCGGCTTGGTACTCTATTTTTAAATCGAAATGTGATTCCAACATTATTGAGAAACTCGATAAATTCACAAAGACTGGTCTTACAATAAAAGTATCTGAAAAACATGACAATATCTGTGAAAGATACCATATCCTAATCTGCAGGAATATAAAAATATCAGCGATTAACTTTTGCGCAAATAAGTGACTAATCAATACATGCACAATTTGTGCGCATTGTTATTATTATTACTATTATTATTATTATTATTATTATTAATATTATTAAACATGGGTTTGATACATTATCATTAACCTATTCGACTAAAGATCCATCTTATGATGTTATTTAAGTACTTTATTTAGGATATACTTACACCTCAAAATGTAAACTTGCTAATATAGATTAAAAATAAACCTGACTGAACGGCGCGGCTTACAGAACAGAACTGAAATTTTGCCCGACATAATTTTCTGCTTTAAATACTATTTTACAATTATGTTTGTATCATGAAGTCTATATTTTGTTTTTTCACTTTCTTCAGACCAATATTGTTAAGTTGGGATGAATTTTTATTTTACTATTAATATAACACAGAGGGGAAATTTCAACAGGTTCTAGTAAATGTTAGAGTCAAGAGTAAACAAGAAAATATGCATAAGGAACTAACAATAACGTAAGTTTAAAAGCTACTTCATGCTTATGAACTTGCTTCATATATTCAAGAGAAAAGTATAAAAATCAAAGATATTCCCGTATAGGCCTACAGAGAGCATTTCAAAACGTTTACCAGAAAAAAATCAACTGAAATATTCAGAGGTAAATATTTGAAAACACAACGTTAAGACGAAACACACCATTCACACACATATTATTCATACAAAATATAGCGAATATAATAAGTGTGTTTATGATGGCTAGATGATTTTCAGGGGCCTTAAAGTTTCCTGACATATGTCTTGTAGACGAGGAAACACCCCGAAAAAAAAATCACCCAGGAATCTGGTCCTGAACGGGGATCGAACCCATTCCCGCTGCGTACGAAGTAGCGACGCGACCCGTATTTACAAAGTCAAAGTACATTTTTTTAAATAAGCTCTAAAACATTAATTACTGTTATATCTTATTTTCATACTATAAATTCTGAAGATATTCGTGCACTTTTATTTTATTTCATGCCCAAACTACATGTCTCTTTATTCACAATTTCAGCGTGATATATTAGAATACAAAATGTAATAAAACTTACTAATTAACTGGCACTATTGAACCCGGATGTCCATGGCCACGCGGACATAAGCTGTCCTGAGCTTGTATAATTAACTTCACTCAAATTGTGGTCAATGTTATTCTCCCATATCATTCTTGGCCTAACTATTGACCGCTTTTCCTCGGTTTTCCTGAAAAGTTCCCATACCCTTTCTTCATGTCCTATTCGTGCCACATGTCCTGTCCACCCCAGTCTACAATACTTAACTGTTCGTAAAACTCCTACATGAAGACAAATATAAAATAGTTCAAATCAAAAAATATGGGCATACATAGAACACAATTAAATATAAAAAACTGAATTGGAACCCAGAAAAAAAAAAGAATACGAAGAAAAGGTAAAACAAAATTCAGAGTGCCAACGATGCAGGAATCAATGGTAATCCAAGGAAAAGTAAAACTTCATCCAAGATTATCATTTTTTTCTTCACTATTATTATTATTATTACGATTGTTATTATGATTAATATATTATTATTATTATTATTATTATTATTATTTTATTATTATTATTATTATTATTCAAGATGAGAGAAAATTAAAAACGAAATAATTAGTATACGAGAGTGGATAAGAATATTTTGCAGATGATTGAAAAACGGAAATTGAAATCAAAGGGAAGGAGGTAGTATGAATTCCAAAATTGATCTTAGAATGGAATTCCATAGGCAAAAGATGAAGAGAAAACTACGAGAGCAGGAATATGAACAGGAAGAATTGACAGATGATTAAGATAGAAATTTGAGGAGGAATATAATTACCTTGGGTTGAAGAAACCCTACTGTAGCTTGCAGAAAGGTATTTAATAAGAACAATATTATTACTGTTATTCTTATTATCATTATTATTATTATTATATTATTATTTTTATTATTATTATTTTACAATAGTGCATGAATATAAGAAACGCTCGTAACTTAATATATTTAGCAAATCTATGCTCCAGTATTAAAACTAAAGTAAAGTGATCCCACAACAGGCCCGGAGGCCCTTGGGGTAGTAGGAGGTTAAGGCTCCCACATTTTCTAGACAATCGGCACTTTATGTCAGCCGGGTTGTCAGCCCTGCGTGACGGCCGCCTTTACCCCCAGAACAAGCGTCTGGTACTCATTTCCGTTAGAGGCTGAGTCGACCCCAGGGCCATAGTGCCGCCAGAGGGTTTCGGTCAGTTTAAAAATCCTGACCCCAACGGGACTTGGCTCCTACTTAATAGGAGTTAACTATAAATACAAATTTCCTTAGAAACTTCATAAGCCTGAAAAGACGTACAGTAACTGACGACTACAAGTAAACAATGATAAACCAATACTGAATATTTATGTTTCGCCAGCGGTAGCTTAGCAAACAATCTACAAAGTGGGAAGTTGCAGTTATATGCAGTCTTTCTGGTAGTCTACCCTCAGGGAAACATGTGGCAACATCACATGGCCACGCTATAGCAGTACGATAACTTTTTTGTTTGACCAAAGTTAGTAATTAGAAGCGAAAAAAGCTATGTTTTCAGTAGTTTGTTGTACTGTTGGGGAGAATCAGTTACGAAAGGGGAGAAAAAAAACTCCAGAAATAATGTTATACTATATAGTTATAACAAGTTATAACTATAGGAGTAAACTAAAAAAAAATAATACAAATACGTGTCCCCAGATTGCAGGCTGGTTTACGATTACGAGACCTCACAACCTAACTTAAAAATGAACACTTTTCAAAATTTTTTAATTACAAATTGCTGTTTTATCTGCTTATCTGCATACCCCGTTCTTCCCCGTGTGGGGATTAGGATGGTCCCTAGTGGGACCAAGCTAATTTAGTTGGCGGCACTATTGCCCTGGGGTCGACTGAGCCTCTGAGGGAAATGAGTACCAGACGCTTGTTCTGGGGGTAAAGGCGGTCTTCATGCAGGGCTGACAACCCGGCTGACATCAAGTGCCGATTGATCAGAAAAAGTGGGAGTCTTAACCTACTACTACTACTACCCCAACGGCCTCCTGAGGCCTGTACTGGGATCACTTTTATTTACCCAAACATGTCAGCGAGTGATACGGGGTCGGCCTATCGCCTCAGTGTCCCGCGCCGTAGTCGAGTGGTTAAGGCAGGAAGCCTTGTCGCAGAGCTACGGGACTTGCGCTGGTTCGAGTCTCCATGGCGGAAGAAATTTTCTCATGGTATTTTCGGCCAGTGTGGGACCGGTGCCCACCCAGCATCGTGAGGCATATGGGTAGCTACAATAAGTAGCGGTTCCAGATTGAGAAAACCAGCTACAACGGCTGGGGGGCCCGACATGCTGACCACATGTCACCCCTCCAGTGGCTAGATGATCATCTACCTCTGTGATTGACACACGTGGATATCAGACCAGAAGTCGGATGGTAGGCTAAGGGCCTTCTAGGTCTGTCGCGCCATGGAACTTTATTATTATTATTATTATTATTATTATTTATTATTATTATTATTATTCGTCTCCTATTTCTCGACTTTACGGTTTAGGCAACGGTCCGCCAGTGCCGGTATCAAAATCTTCGTTCATGTTCCCCTTGGTCTGCCCTCTTGATATTGGATACAATTAACTGATGTAATCAAGCTATGCTATGCTGGCAAGAAAAGTAGTATTACGCAGACATCTGCCGGCGCACAAATGGCGCCACATTGAACATCTGTGAATGTAAATGGAAGCTGTAGTGTTAATTATTTTATTTTGAGTCTGTTTATCTTACCTCAATATTAATGTTGATTTGTTCTTGAACATGTTTCGATTGGATCCCAATCATCTTCAGCATCTTGCCCAGACTAGTGTTAACTCTCATCTCATATTTTATTTGTGAAATAAATTACAGCAGACATGAGAATATTACCTGTTTATACTAATGATTTAACATTTAGTTTATAAAGCAAGGCCATGTTCAGTGGAGAAATCCTATAAGAAAAAGTAATCATTAAGTACACATCCTATTCTACATTATGAACTGCACGAAGTGTTAATACAGACTATTTAACTCATGCCCCAAATGGGTGTCAATGACCAATCACATTTCAATGATTTTTTATTTACAACCAATCACAGTCGTGTTTCGCCTAAAATTTACCAACTAAAGTTTATCATAATAAAGAAAGCACCTCCTTAGGTCATAGTATTTTTTGCAGTGACTGACTGTACAAGAAATACGGCTACCAGATTGTATATATAGTGCATGCATGTCAACATGTAGCGCATACGAGAGATAATATAAAAACATTTGTAACAATTGATTATACCACAAAAAAAATAAACCACTGTTTGCACTTTCTTAAACGAATTATTTTCCAGGAAATGACGCAGAAAAATATAATTGACATATTTACATCATAGGACATCAGAAATTAATTAATACCTATAACGTTGGTTATAAATTTCTCCACTAGGGTGCATTCTTACAACATTGCGATCTTCGGCAATAAATAATATTATGATCTGGTTGCAGTGATCGAACAAAAGAAGCAAACGAAGCGTACCAATCGTTTCTCATTTGTTTTCAAACATCGCCGTTTACATTAAATATATACATATTTAAAAATAACTATAGTTAAATAATGATTTGTGAGTATACGGCTTAATTTTATTCATTAAATAGTCCTAACAAATGCCACTCGTGGCATTACTTATAAATAATATTTTTCGAATTAGTACGCTTGTTTAGTGGATTCAAAATTGTCCATTTCAACTAAGAGAATACAGAGGGTGAGCTGGGAATTTTCGTAGGAATATCAGTTTTCACATCAAGAAATCTAAAACACGAGTTCGTGTTGTTTCTCTTCATAATTTAAGAATTTAGGAAATTAACAATTTTTCCCAACATAATGCACATGCTGAATAATAGAGTGAATATACGATCTCGAATGGGATGTGGGTATGGGAAGAGTAGATCCGGTGTACAAGTATAAAATGCAATTTGTGTTGAAATATTATTTTAAAACCATACTGTGACGAATTTCAAGAAATGCTCCGCATTATTCGGGCCTCCTTTTGAATATCGCAGACTGCAACGTTGCCCTGTTTCTCGCCTTATAAGGCATAAAGGATTCGTGAGTCACGAGTCATGATGCACCCGGAGCGAGTATTCCAGATGTCTCTATACATTGCTTTCTAGAACAATCAGCCTCTCGATGCTTCGTTTTACAACGATATATATATATATATATATATATATATATATATATATATATATATATATATATAAATCGAAGCCTCAATGGTTCGGATACGTCAGAATTTCCAGATGTTTCAATCCTCGCTATAAAAGGCAGGTGAGACGACCGCAAGTAGTAGTGAACTAGAAGCTAGAGTGTAAAGGCAATTATTGTGGTTGACGAAAGTTCAGTGCATCTGCTGTCGGAAGAAAGATATTTAAGTGATGAAACTTGAAGAACTTACAGAAGAAGAATAATAATTATAAGTGACTGTAAAATAGGATTGTTGTGCAAAAAATATAATTAGAAGATTTGAAATTTTAGTGAAGCCAGTGTTGTTATTGACAAAATTGTTACTGCAATTAACATTATTTCAACTAGTCACAATATTTCATCGTTGGGCGAACGTCCTACTTCAGTTAGTTAAGTCAATGAGCTATTAGTCGGAAATTCCCATGTTGAAGATTTTTTAACTTACCCAAACCTTCTGGCGGCATCTTGACCTGATTTCGACTAAGCCTCTAATAAAATGAGTATCCAATATATGTTCTGGCTGGAAAGGCATCCGTCACGCTGGAGTGACATCTCGAGCCAATTGTCTAGAAAGGTGGAAGCCTTAACTCAAAGGCCCTTCTGAGGACTGCAATGGGACCACTTTACATAATGTGTGAACATATGGTGTACACGATAAACATAGACCATGGTGTTGAGTTAGCAACACTGTCCATTATATAATTATATTCTATCACTAATAATTAAATCGAAACTAACTGAAGTAAACGGCTTAACTCGAGGAATGTTTCATGCATGAGTCATCGTTAGCTCTACAGCTTAGAGAAATTGACCTTGACTTCCTACACAACAGCTTTCCATTCCGTTCCTCTTGAATTCCTTACACTAAATGTTTCATAAATCTTCCTGGTTGCACAGACGTATTTCCCCGGCAGGGTATTTCGTGTAGTCATATATTTTTTTATTAGGAATAAGTTAAATTATTTTAAAAGTTTATACACATTAATGTAACACTACTCTCGTAACTTAATAGTTCATCAAATTGTTTACTGATTTTTTTCTCAAAATTTTATTTACAAATGTTCAGCCCTGTATTTACCTGGAAGTAAAATGGGCTATAGAAGAAGCTTCACAATGAGGTGATATTTTTGTAGCAATACATCGGGAGACCGAATAAGGTGACAGTAGAAATTCTCCAACTTGTTTTATTGGGAAACCTTTGGGATAAAAACGCTTGCCGTAGGTGGTAGATAATATTCTTAGTCAACTGGATATCATTTATGTGCAACTGGTTTCACTGGGCTGAGGATAGGTAATTATTCCCCCAATAAACGTTTCATTTTAAAAGCATTTCGATAAATGTCATTAAACATTAGTAATACTAATAATGCTGTGAAGAATTAAATATTTTTCAGATAAAGCATACAATTTGAAGTTTCTATTCGCTTAATTTGAGATTAATGTAATCAGACAAGCTATTCACATGCAATAATTAATATAACTGAAGAGAGAAATATATATCTGAACGATATTTGAACTCAAGACCTCTAGCTAAACACGCTGGCGCACTAATCAATGTCTTCTCAGTTGAAGTAACGTATTGTACTATAGGTATATGTGAATTTGAAATAGAGAGAGATTTGTTCTGCTCCTGGATTTTCAACGAACACAATTGGTTTAGTGCCCCTGAGCGTAAAGACGGAGATTTGGATTCAATTCCCAGTTCAGACATAATTTTTGCTCTTTATATTATTCTATTCGCTTCTCTAAATTGAATTTCTGAAAATATATTTAATAGCAGTTTGAGCAAAGAGCGTATGTAACAAAATATTAATTATCTGAATGCACACATGCTCTTTTGCAGAGAAAAAATATATAAAATACAGTTTGACCAGCATTTGTTTGAATATTTAATTTCTTTTGTGTCTGGAAATAATAAAAAATATAAAATGTTGACCGTATTTGTATTTTGCGCTTGAAACTAACTAAACAGTCTTACGTTCCCTATAGCATGAATTGTTTAAAAATATCATGAAATTCAAACAGATGAGAGAGTTGCAGAATGTGAAAAGACAGCTTCTATAAAATAGCCTCCTAAGCTTTGTGACGACGTCACAACAAAAGGTAAAGCGCTACAATTTCATATCTGGCAAAAGCTTGCAGTATGACGTGTATGTGGAAAATTTCGCATGGAATGCTACAAGGTATCTGGAGGGCCTTTTGTAATATACGTACTTGATGACATGACCAAAATGCAACTCGGTGCGGTTTCCGCCTGCTCCTCCTAACAATAATGATAATGCTGCATAAACTTAAGAACACGTGGAAACTTTCAAGTTTCCTATTATGCACAACTTCAGAGAGTTCATCTTCTTCCTGTTACTGCCTAGACATTTTGCTAACAAACTTATAGTTTTTACTTTACTTTCCAAATTCAAGTCCTTTGAGAACAATATTGGCCTATATAGCCATAATAATTTATATTCATTCTTTCATCTAAAACTACGATCTCGCTACATTTTTTTTTTGTTAACTGCATTAATATATTGTATTTCTTATAATTATTATTGATGGCCGTTAATGTAATTTTTCAAAAGTTATATTCTCTTCATTATGTTCGTGGATTGCCCCGAAAGCTTTCCGTGTTGGACCAGTATCATCTCAGAGCCAAATTGCATCAATTTGTTGCAGAGTTTTAAACTTGTTAAATTTATTTATTAGAATTTCTACATTCGCTTCTTAATTGTCATTAATCGCTCTTAAAATTTAACATTTTGTTTTGAATATTTTTTTTTTATTCAATGACACCCGGTTGTCTTACGTCATTTCTGGCATTCTCTCTCCTGACATTGGCGGAATTGTAATTCTCTTCTCAGGTTCGGGCGTCTGGAAGGTGGAGTTACGTTTCTCCAATAATAACATGGGTGATAAATGTTAAAGAAGTACCAGTAGAGTTCTTTAATCTAAATTTAACTTAAATTCCCAGACTATTTCCTTGTAAGGATATTCCTATGGTCTAACCACGAATCGAGCACGAGACCTCACGAACTGTAGACAAAAACACTGTCCACAATTCCATGAGGCTGATTATTATCTTCTTCTTAATATTCTTCCTTTCCAGGATAAGGTCAGTGCGACCTGTTCCGGTTTCAAGTCCATCGTTTCCTTGGCCGTCCCAAAGATCTCTTTCCATGTGGTTTGTAGATGTTGATCTTTTTGGGTATCTTGTACTGTCAATTCTGTCTGAATGTTTTTTTTTCATTGGTATTTGTGCTCTTCTAGTTTATCGACTACTGAAAAATCTCCAGTTCATTTCTTATTGATTCATTGTGTAATCTATCCATGCGTGTACATCCTTTTACGGATCTTATAAATTCCATTTCAGTGTCCTGAATGTGTGATATATCTTTTTTGTAAGTACCCAAGATTCAGATCCATATGAAAGAACAGACACAACCGTTATTTTATAAAACCTCAGCTGAGTTTCTCTTCTAGTCTTTCGGAGGGTTCTTCTTATGGTGCCACACATAATTTGATATCGGTTTAATTTATTATGTATATCCCATTCGTAGCTGTTATATCTGATCCAAGATAGTTGCAGTGTGCTATCTATTCTATTATTTCATTATTATTACTATTACTATTTTTGCCCTGAAAAGCCATGATTTTAGTTTTTGAAGTTGAGACTTCGAGATATAATAGAGTCCTAATTGATTCAACATGTGAATAAATGGCTCTTTGTAAATCATCCTCTGAATTCTGTATAATTACCAGATCGTCTGCATACATTAAAATATTAATATACATTTCCTTATTAATTTGTATTCCTATTGGACTTGAATTTTTTTCCATTTTCGTATAACATCGTCAAAATATATATTAAACAATGTAGGTGATAATGTACACTATTGTCGAACTCCTTGATTTATTAAAATTTCTTCTCTGGAATAATTATCTAAATTATGGATAATTTTCGTGCCATTATAAAGACTATTTATTCCTTGTATAAGTTGAGCCGGGTACCCTCATGCCTTCATTATTTCCCACAATTTTCTTCTTATCATCGTATCAAAGGTTTTTTCAAGATCTACGAAAGCTAAATACGTGGGTAAATTGAATTCTCGTCCCTTTTCTATTATCTGTCCGATAGTGAATACATTGTCAGAGCAGTACCTTCCTTGTCTAAAACCGTTCTGTTGTTCTAAAAGCAATGCATCTGCTCTTGGTTTTAATATACTAAGTAATATCCCTGCATATATATTTTATATAGAGAGTTCAAAATACTAATTACTCTGTGATTACTTGTTTTATTTCTGTCTCTTTTTTTTTAATTGATATAACATTTGCAATGAACCCTGTTTTGGAATTTCTTTGTTCATCCAACACATTAAATATGTGTAATAATCTTAATTTTTAATAACAAACCTCCGTATTTGAAAATTTCTGCATTTATGTTGTCAGGCCCAGGTGATTTTCCGCATTTCAATTCTCTTATTGATGTTTCTAATTCATCCAGTGTGATTAAATCGCATCCTTCAAATATATTATTTGCTGGAGTGTGAGATTGTTCATTCTCATTAAACCACAACTGTTTATAATGTTCAACCCATACTTTTGGTTCAATAGCATTTATATTGGTTGCATCTTTCTCTGATTTATTTATATTTCTTAATATTTTAAATGCAAAATCTTGCCTGTCATATACATCATATTCAACATCTCCTATAAATTTCTCCCAAGTCTCTCTATGTGCTCTCTACACTAGCGATTTAGCATAATTCCTTGTCTTTATATATTTTTGTCTTGATTGTTTATCTTTATTTGTAAGAAAATACAATATGTTTTTCGTTTTTCACGAATAGCGTTTTCGATATCAGAGTTTTTAAGTCCCGGTTTTCTTTTCCAAATCTTTTGTTTGCCAATCGCTTCTTGGGCTGCTTTAATAATACAACTTCGAATGTTTTCCCATTCGTTTGTCACATAATTTACAGATAGAACATTTATTATATTATGGTTAAGTCTCTGTTGATATAAATCTCTAATTGATTGATTTTTTACAATCTTATCTTAAATCTTGTATTGTCCACTTTACTTGATAGGTTAGTTCTATTGCTTTTTATATTTTTCCATCTAGCAATCAACACTATTTTTGCCATCAGCAAGTAATGGTCGCTGTATATGTCACATCCTCTACAAATTACTATATCTTGTATCGATTTATCTGCTTTTACATTGCCAATTATATAGTCAATAATTGAACAGTGACCTCTATTACTCCACGTGTATTTATGTATTCCTTTCTTCTTGAAGAAGGTGTTCGTTACCTTTAGTTTATTATAGTAGGTGCAGAATTGTCTGAGTAATGCACCGTTATTATAGAGGGTCTCTTCTCCACATGTACCAGTTACATCTTTTACGGGCACTTTTCCTACTCTAGCATTTAGATCCCCAGCTATATATATATAATCATATCTGCTTTGTTAATTTTATTATAAGTTTCCTGCAATTTTTCCTACAATTCTTCTGTATCTCTCATTCTTCCTTCTTCAGGACTGTAGACTCATATAACTGTAAAGTGTCTTCTTGGTATTATAAACCTTACTACTATTATTATTTTATTTACAAATTTATATGATAATTTCTTTTTCCATTTCTGATCAGTCATCGTAGCATTCATGTACATGTTGTTCCACCCCACTGCACAAAATTGTAAAGATCTTGACTTCCTTTCAACTTCTTTTTTGTTTCTGCCAAGACTGCTATATTAATTCTTTTTTGTTTTAGTTCTAACGCTGATTATTATGAATTTAAAAAAGTTTTGATCTTCCTAACTCTTTGTTTTCTTTGTCCTTTCTTTTGTAACCGGATAAATCCTTAACTTAGTTTATGACGTTTCGGTTTTTCTAAGATAATATCCAAATTCATTCACCATAAGTGAAGATGGGTATTATCAATGCTTTATAGAATTCCCATCATATCGCAGATTTGTAGAAATTCAATATTTTATATTCATATTACTAGTGTGTATCGGATGGTTAGTGACAGTAATTGTTCAAATATTATGATTGTCTTATATGTTTAAATATCGATTAATTCGACATGAATATCATGGAACCAGAATAAATACATATAGATCTGCACAACATTATGAAATACAGTCCCCGCCAACGTGCATTCATCTGTGAAGCATCTGTTGTTAATTTCTGGTAGATCCCGGAAATAATTTTTCTACCGTAGAGTCGCTTAATATTTTGCTGACAACCTAGTCAGCGCTTTAACACAGATGCCAGTCGATAACAGAGCCCGTCCTAACAAACACACTCGAGGGTTATTTAAAACTCAGACCTATTATTTAAAATATAAGAAGTATAAATTAGCTGTTAGTGTGGTGTAGTCGGTAGATTCCTACCGCTCCTGTGATCCAGATTCAATTCTCGGCGGGTTCGCGGATCTGGGTGGATGTCCTGGTCTACTGATAACCTGTATAAAGCAGTAACTTGTAAAACCTAAGAGATGTGTAGGTCTTAAAAATAAAAGGAGGGAGGGTAAAATAATATAATAGAGAATAAATATATTTATGTATAAACGAATCATGTTTCGATTCGTACTAAGTCGTCAATATTTTCTTTGTCAAATTGGTAAATAGAACGGGTGTAAAAATAATGAAAACATAAAACCGTAATTAGAGTGAATTTGATAATTATGATATTGGCAACAGTATGTTCAAATTAATGTTGGAAATGTAATTAATATTTTTATTCATAGCCCTCGTATCAGTTTCCTCATCTCTTATCATCTTCCTGACCGACTCATTCTTAATCAATAAAACTATCTGCAAAGCCTTAGATTCGATTAAAGATACTAAACTGTGTTTATTAAAACTATGTAAGGTCATTGGGTACACAACATAACGTGCCGCTACCGTTAACATTCAAGGACAACAAATGTTATGCATGTTTGTTGTGGAATGTTTGTAATGCAGTCTCCGGAACGATCCATCTATTCGATACGCCTGGAAAGAACCGCTGATATGAATGTCGTTACAGGTGTCATCTAATACGGAAATGATCGCTGGTTCGCTTCAGGAAATGGATTTGAGTTGTAGATTAAGCGGTTTTCCCTTCTAGTAATTAACGAGATTCTGAATCTCTCTCCTCGCCATTTCCCTCTGATTTATCATTTTCCATCGTATGGTAATCGTTACACAGCACTCGACATTAATGAAAAAATAATTTTCTCGTAATTGTATTATCCATAAACCCCTCCTTTTATAAATATAAGTCGTTTAAAACACAGTCACGTACAATTACAACTTTTCCAATCCAGTGAACTAGTGGTAATGATGGTCGCCTCCAATTACGAATTTAGTGTATTCAAACCCAGGCAGGAACATCTGATGTCTTTGAAAAGGGTGGAAAGCGGTGTGTCCCAGCCTTACATTTCAGAACATGAAATAAGTGGCATCTGAACATTTTTCGGGCTTTCACTGTCGTCATTTAATTCTGACGCTAATAACATGAACTGTTAAATTAGATCGTTAAAATAACATGGTACACGAGGAACAGTTTATTCTACGGAAAATACATTTGCCCCTGCTGAGATCACTCAAGGCAAGCGTTGTGATGTAGCAAAGCATTTGCAACCTCCTGTAGGGAGCAGATGGACTCCCGGCTTGAGTAAGAGCGGAGTGGAGGAGGCGGGACGCGGTAGGTGATGGGGGTCATCCAATCTACTAATTCGGGAGATGTATTACTTCCCTATAGTTTTAAATGAGAGATTTGGAGCTGGATTTTAGGGTCGTTCAGTTAAAAAAGGTATTTTTGTGCACGTCCTTGGTACATAAAGTCGCTTCTCTGGAAGAACTTTCAAGGTAGGTTTCGGCACCAGAGTTCCCTTGTTAGACCTACCTGTAATGTATAGTTCAGAGTTCCCTTGTTAGACCTGTAATGTATAGTTCAGAGTTCCCTTGTTAGACCCGTAATGTTGACCCAATAGATGATACAACATTTCATGCTGTATAGGCATCTGGATAATCTGAATATCGCCGAGGCATCCCCGCTAGGCCTAAAAAATGTTGAGGAAAAAAAGTTAAATTTACTCCTGTTCAGAGTTCCCTTGTTAGACCTTTAATGTATAGTTCAGAGTTCCCTTGTTAGACCTTTAATGTATAGTTCAGAGTTCCCTTGTTAGACCTTTAATGTATAGTTCAGAGTTCCCTTGTTAGACCTTTAATGTATAGTTCAGAGTTCCCTTGTTAGACCTTTAATGTATAGTTCAGAGTTCCCTTGTTAGACCTTTAATGTATAGTTCAGAGTTCCCTTGTTAGACCTTTAATGTATAGTTCAGAGTTCCCTTGTTAGACCTTTAATGTATAGTTCAGAGATCCCTTGTTAGACCTGTAATGTATAGTTCTGAGTTCCCTTGTTAGACCTGTCAACTTTATTTCCGCAATTATTATTTAACAAATTAAAGTTCAGAAATGTCTTGATAGAAAAAAATAATCACCGTCTCTATAATAGCCAAGAACGAGTTCACGCTTTCCTTTAACGACTACAGACCAAAGAAGACTACGTTTTCTTGTAGGCTATGTTAATTAGCGTCACGTTTTCTTGTAATTTGTTCTTAGTATGTTCTTCCCCTTGTAGTTTATCTTCATATTAACTCTGGAGCTTGAAAGGAAATGAATTTCTACGATGCTGAACTATGTTGATAACATAAGAATAATATAACCTTGTTGTCCCATTAATAATATGTGTTTTATTTAAAGATAGTATTTAAAATTCCTGAAAAACACTTTAACTTCACAAATTATGTTTGCTTTAAAAATACCGAGAGAAACTCTCAGAGCAATGCGACACGTATCTACCATTCACTATGCCTGTTGCTAAAATACACGCTGCGGAGAAGCCCGCCAGCTACATGACGCGGTAGACCAGGCTCCTGCCAATAGGAAAATTAGTATTCATAGTAATATAAAGTATGAAATATATATATATATATATATATATATATATAGTTACTAACCAAGAAGTTTTGGAGGCTACCGATTACATTGCAGGAATTGAACGCTACACCGGTGACAAAACATCTTAAGTACTGGGGAAAACATAACAAAACAAAAAATTCCTTGCCATAGGCAAGGACAATATTGCCAATATATATAAGATTAATAAATAAGAAGAATATGCAAAAGCACGCAAAGCAAGATACAATAAATAGTAACAAGAAGACAATAAAGAATCATTGAGTCTCTATATTAAAAATGCATACATTTTAACACTTACAGAAGATAATAGAATAATTTTAAAGAAGATTGAAATAAGAATAATAATCTGATAAAATAAAATATTCAGAATTACTTGAAGCATGGACAACACACCAACTACGATGTATAATGAAAGACATATTTGACGTAATGTCAGTGGTTAAGTGCTCCAATCAAAGGAAAACAACATCGTGTTAATAGGCGTACAGATTTTAACAAGCCTCACAAATCCCACAGGGAAAACAATTAATTTTGGATCGAAAGTAAGTTGCATTAAAGAATGGCAAACATAATTTCTACGATCGAGCAATCTACGCTTCTAAATAATTTAAAGAAGAATTTTGAAAAATGTTTTAAGTTCACCGAGTACGCTCTAAGCCTTTTCAGATTTTAAGAATTTTCCCATTGCCTTTGCCCTTTACTTCCGCCAACTATAGTAGTAATAGCACCAGCAACGGTGGTGTTAGCCCTAGTAACAGTAGTAGTGAAGAAAGACCTACTCTCTTTCAAACTAGCTAATACCAGCTTGCGCTGCTAGGCTTAAATATATGGAACGTGTTTTAATGTTTAATTGAATTAATAAAAAAGGAAAATAATTATAATTTATATTGTAATTATTTTTACATATCCCGTGTTGATTACCCGGTATTGCACGGGAATTACTTATCCCAATCTTTTTGGCATCAAATAGCCGAAAGACAAAAATGGTTATTGTGCGTTATCCGTATAAGAATACCCGCCGTGCGCATCAATGAGCTGAAAGACAAAAGTGGGTATTGTGAGTTATCCGTAAAAGATAGATATATGCTGTCGCGGACGATTTTTGTAGATTTTTTATTTTTAGATATTCAATTCTGTGTACATTAATTTGGTGTATTTGTTATTGTTTAGGCAGCGTAGGCCTACGCCATTTAAGTGTCCGAAACTGATTTTTTTAGTGCACCGATGCCTTTTTTTCCTTTTTTCTTTTAGCTCCAGCCCTATAGTAGTAGAATAATTGTCCCAGAAAAATTCTGTAAGTGATTAAAAAAAACACATTCAAATCGGTCAAGTTGTTTTTTGAGTCCATAAAGAAAAAACAGACTTATGCTCATTTTTATATTTAAAGAATAAAAGCGTATATTCTGTCATAATCTGTAACAAATGCTAATCATTTTCTAAATTTTTATATCAATTTTGTTATATTGAAATAATAAAAGTAAATTTAATAAAACCTTAAATATAATGCTCAACTTGGAAATAAAATGGTGAATTTAAATCAGGGTGCAAGTAATAATACAAGTACATTTATTTTAAGTGCATATACATTCGGTGGAATACAAATAAAAGTTTCGGTAACATTCTGCTGCGAAATAAATACTTTTCTTTGAAAACAATGTTTATCGCTAAATTTTAAATGCCGCGTAACTCGATAAATATTTTCTGTAAAGTCTAATAAGGAACTAACGGCAAAGAAGAGGAATGTTTTGTTACCTTGCAGTTTTGCAATAACATTGATAGTTTTCGTGCAAATTAAGTGAAAACCTCTGAAAAACTAGATACATTGCAACGTCGAATAGTGTAGATAAGAGGTGCTCGATCCCAGAACAGCTGTTTATGTCTCGTCACGAGAATCATGCGAATCTTGTGTAAGCTGTTGCGATTTTCAGAAAGTTTGGTGTTCATTATTCCATTAACCGTGGAGTCAATCAAAATATGAAAGAGACAATGTATGTTTGTCTTATTGTAATTTTATCGCCTCCTTGAACTATTGCACTTGTACCCTGTAAATGTACATTTCTAATATTGGAAATGGAAATAACATTGTCATTCTTCATATTAAAAGTGCGAATTAATCTACGATTGCGATAAAATGAATTCAATATCTTTTAAACTTCAACTAACAAAGGGAGAATGAGTTCAGCAGATTAGAAATGGCATTTAATAACAGGGAGTTATCCCATACCACTGGCGGTATTTTTATATGTGATATGAAAAGCGCCTATTACGGCCTCTATGGGAATCCAATAGAGCGTTATGTGATGGCATTACACATTGGCACCATCCGTGTTGACGAGGATGGGAGGATGAGGGGTGGATCTATATTCACTAATCCTTCTCTCGTCTGGTAGAGGGATTAAAATGAGAAGGAACTTGGTAAATGTAAGTATGTCCCTCATTTACAGCAGCTTCTAGTCTCATATTAAGACGATCCTTCATGCTTCTCAAATTTACAAAGAATTTGTCCACAAATTTCCAAGTCGTTTCATCTGATGATTATAGGCCTAGTAGACTCGTCGATATCATTGCAATTCGCAAACAATTTTATAGGCACATATCTTTTATACGCTACTATAAGATATGAAAATACTCCAGGGGTGCCAAATTTATGAAATCTTTGAAAGAAAAAAGCAATTTATCAACTCTCTGCAAATATATAAATAAAAATATATAATGAAAATATATAATATATATCATTAGATTGCTAGAGGTTAAATCATCAGTTTTAGTGTAAATTTCTGCAAGTAGTTTAGTTCTCCTCCCTCTGTTATAAAAACATCTATATTTTCAGATCATTTTTATTTATACGTTTTGGTTATTCCGTAATTTTAAATTAATCGGGCATTCTAAAAAATAACACATATAATCAGATATTTACTTTTTTCTCAAAGGTGATTTAACAAAAATAACGCCATAGCATAGTGTTTAAGGTAATACGATACAAGCCGGAAAGTCGAAGGTTCGAGTCCCGTGGGGTCAGGATTTTTAAACTGACACAAATCTTCTGGCGGCATTATGGCCCTGAGGAATACTCAGCCTCTAACGGAACTAAGGTAACTACATTAGTGTGCTAGAATTTCTCCCCTGTAGGGGGAGGCCTAAGTCTCGTTCAGAGACACAAGGGCTTACTATTATCATTTATATACTGTATATCTATGATAGAGATAACACATGCTTGTTCGGGGGTAAAGGCGGACGTCACACAGGGCTGACATCAAGTGCCGATTGTCTAGAAAAAGTAGGAGCCTTAACCTCTTACTAACTGATTGACTTCCTAGGGGATCCCTGTAGTGGGATCACTTTACCTTCAAGTTTTCATTTCATTCATGTTAGTTCATTCGGACAAATTCACGGACAGGTGTTGTGTGTGTATATGTTACAAACATTTTAATTATGTGTGTATATATATATATATATATATATATATATATGGTTATTTTAAATTAAATAAAATCATCCCAATAAACATTAATATTATAAAAATGTCTTCTCAAACCAGGCCATACTTCGAGGTTATGGTGCAACATTGGAATACTAGTCACAATAACGTTAGTATGTTTCCTTAATTAAACTACAGTACTCGCCCCTTGACTTCTGTTCAAGTGCCAGTAGGGATGTCTAGGTTATAAACTACATACCGATCTGCACTTTTATGCACAGTGTGTCCCATTCAAACCTCCCACATTTTAATTAATCATAACTAACAAAGTATGCGGAATTATGAAATGAGGCCGGTATTAAACGAAACAGAAACTCAAAGAATTTTCATTGCAACACATTGCTCTACATTTAATATATCTTTAACTGTTTATAATTAGTATAGTGTAGGCCTATATCTTTATTTGTATTTGTGCTGGTTGAGTGGAAGGTAAGGCCTTATGGCCTTAACTCTGCCAGAATAAATAAAACATTATCATTATCATTATCATTATTATTATTATTACTATTATTATTATTATTGCCACACACTAAAACACCTCTATATGTGTGTCATTAATAGCATGAACAATATCCAGTCTGTATTCGATTTCGTGCCACATTCTGTCCAACATGTCCATTGGTATTGTTGCAATTGTGTCAAGGATACAGATTCGTAAATCATGAAGAGTTTGTACTGGAGTCGCAAACACACGGTCTTTTACACACCAGAAAACAGTTTCTACTCGTTGCTGAGGAGTCACCATTTTGTTGTATGTCATTATTGTCCAACATGCGACAGATGAATTAGCTGCAACAATGAAAACAAAAATTCTTTAAGTTTCTCGTTCTTTTAATACCAACCTCATTTCATAATTCCGCATACTTTGAGAGTTATAATTAATTGAAACGTGGGAAGTTTCAATGGGACACGGTGTATTAAAAGAATGGAATGGAGACTGAACCCGGAATCGTGGAAACATTGATCTTGATCCTATTGTAAACAGCATGAGATCATTTGTCCTTGAATTACCGATCATAATAATAACTAAGTAAAATCATTATAGTATTCTAATGTTTTTGAAGTATCTATCACCTAAGATTTATGTATGTTGGAAGACTCTACATTAGAACAGGGATAACACCTAAGGAACCGAATTCTGGCTTCTCACTGAATAATTAGCTCGTGGCAAATATGCGTATTATCTGTTTCATTTGTGTATATATTTTCTCTTGAGAGTTACTACAACAAACTAATTAGTTTTATGATTTTATCAATAAGTTATTAGTATTTCGTTCAATAACGAGTTTTTTATTGTGTTGAAAGTGTTTTTAAGGACGGAGTAATTCCATATGTGACTGACTGACATTTACAATACACTTTTGCAGCAAAATGGTTGCATAAATATTACAATTGATTGAAATTAGGGTTGTTATCTACGTGATATGATAGAGGAATAGTGTGTGGTTAAGACTGTACTTAAATATACAACTTTTGAAGAAAAATACTGCTATTTATTATCTATCAAAGTATGTGTGACTGACTGACATAAATGTCAACTCATCATGCAGCTTAACATGTTCATCTGCATCATGCTCTGAAGTGTGATTCCTAATTCAATTTTCCAAAATACCGTTTGGAGGACACATTTCAAGTTACATTCTCAATAAAAAACGAAACAAAAATCACAATTAAGACCAGAGTTATAACCTAATATATGATGTGTGACTGACTGACTACATTCTGTGACTGACAAACATATCTGAATTTTATTTAGACTTTAATATTATGGAGCTGCAAATATTATACAAATATTACAAAATTACAAAATAATATGAAATTATAATAGATAAGTCCACCGCTGTGGTCTCGAGGTAGCGTGCTGCCTTGTCACGCAGCGGGCCCGGGTTCGATCCCCGGTCGGGACAGTTTTTCTGGGTGAGGTTTTTATCGGGGTTTTTCCTCACCTGTAAGATAAATGCCAAGAAAACTTTAAGGCCCAAACGGTCCCCGATACCATATGGCCATCATCATCCTTATCATAATCATCATCCTTCACCGGTGTGGAAAGCAACGGGAAGCTACCACATCTACAGTTCCCTAGTAAAGCTGCAAGCAAGCATAGCGTGAAAATGCTATGATTGCAGTGAAAGACCTGCCCTCGGACAGAATTACTATGGATGGATAATATATAAAAAGCGATAATATGGAGATGAATAAAGAACTTCACTCCTTTTATCATGTATAGGAAATGTACAATTTGATATGCTGTAAAAATATTAAATAAATAGTGTAATTTATTTAACTTGGTTACCAAGTATCATTTTAAATTTCACAAAATAAAGAAAATATTAACTTTTTAACAACATAGGGCCTTCTCTATAGTTAAATATGCCTAATATGAGTATAAATTTATTACATCCATATTAACTGATTAAAATTTATCTGATGCTGTTTAATAGATTGAACCATTAAAATAAATAAAAATGCCGATATGGAATTTGCATTGTTCGTTCCAGAACACTAAAATTAACTTTCACGCGTCTCAACTATAAAGACAAAAAAAATTAACGAAAAAGTACAGTATACGCATTACTAAAATGTGTATTTAAATATGGAAAATTCTGTTATAATTCTTTCAAAGCAACTGATTACAAATTATATTGCTGACATGAGTTCTATTTTTAAACTAAACAATCGAAAGAAATCTCTTACAACGCGCGAAATCTTACTTTATGATTGACTGTTTGCAGCAGGTGCACATAGTACAGCGGTGTCATATATATATTCACTCTGTTGGTTTCCAATAACGCTACACCCAATAATAATTTTATTTTACACTACAGGTTATACATACTTAATCACATATACTCCACGCCAATTGTATTTTTTATACAAGAAACTTCATATGATTTAAAACTGTTTTTGCAATTAACAAGCATGACTCTGTTTCACAAAGTGAATGCTAGTACAATGTGGCAACATCGCACTGTGAATCCCCGATAATACGGCACACATGTCATGTCAAAGGTCAAACTAATGCATGAACCTTTCAAGTTCAAGGACTCCCACACACACACATTTTCTAACACACATAAGAACCGCGCACATGTTTTAATTCCACTCACTTAATAACATACATATTGAGGAATCGCATAATGAAAAATTATTTAAATGCCATTAATAAAAATATAAAATGTAATTAATATAATTAACGTAATTACTTTACAAAAATGTCGTTAATACTTTTTTGTTAGTTATGTACCGATAACGTAGAATCCCAGAGGAAATTTGGATCCATCAATTATCGTATTGTGTACAATCATTTTTGTATGTTTTATGTGACTGACTGTAGCTTACCCTTAATAATTATAGGGCGCATTTTAATTATCTAGAATATTATAATACAATTATTAGTATTACATTTATGATCAGGAAGGACCGAAATATGGTATAACAAAAGAGTCGGTGAAACAAAACAAATTTATACAGTGAAATCGTAAAACAAAATTTCGTTTAATTTTGCATGTTTTTTCAGGTTTCGGAATATATCATGTTCTACTATTAATTTAGATCAAAATAATCCGTATTTCAAACATTAACTTCTATAATCGGAAAATTTCATCTGCAAAAAAATATCTCATCGAAAAAATTACTCCTGCGCCAATTTCAAAATGTTCACGTCGGTATGACATTTTCATGTAATTACTCTACATTTAAATCCTTCCGCTGACTGCCTTTTAGCTCAAATTGTCACAAAAGAAGGGCCAGTAATTATTTTATGAAACAGCTGAGCCGAACAGTCTACCAGATTTCCTAAACCATGTTTATGTTAATACACAGCGGAGTCCAGCAAGCAACTGACTGCGTTATGCGTATTAGCAATATAAGTGAGGCGACAAAACGTCAGTCAGTCAGTCAGTCAGTCAGTCAGTCACGGGACTCCAGCGGGTAAAATAATGACTTTACAAGAAAATGTCATCTATACTTTTTTGTCAGTTGTGTACCGATAACGTAGAATCCAAGAGGAAATTTTAATCCATCAATTATTATGTTGTGTACAGTAATTTTATCCGTTTTCTGTGACTGACTGACCATAACTTACAGTTAACAACTATAGGACACATTTAAGGTATATAGAATATTAGAATCCAATTAATATTGTTTAATTTACGACCAAGGAGGACCAAAGTATGGTTTAACAAAAGATTTTGTGAAATAAAACGAATTCATACGACCAAATCATTAAAAAAGAAATTGGTAAAATTTTGCGTATTTTTTCAGGTTTGGAATATGACAAGTTCTACCGCTATTATTACATTAAAATAATGCACATTTGAAACATTTTCTTATAGAATTATAAAATTTGATATTTACAGATATATATTACATCAACAGAATTATTCCTGCGTCAGTTTCAAAATTTTCACCTCGGTATGACATTTTCATGGAATCGCTCGACGTTTATACATTTGTTTAGCTACTATACAAAATATACTCTTCTGGAATGGTATATTGCCAGATAGATGTTCGTTGTGTTACAAGTTTTTGATAAATGATTGCTCATATATATATTTATATGTCCACCGTTGTGGTCTCGAGGTAGCGTGCTGCCTTGTCACGCAGCGGGCCCGAGTTCGATCCCCGGTCGGGGCAGTTTTTCTGGGTGAGGTTTCTATCGGGGTTTTTCCTCACCTGTAAGACAAATGTCAGGAAAACGTTAAGGCCCAAACGGTCCCCGAAATCATATGGCCATCATCATCATCCGTATCATCATCATCATCATCCTTCACCGGTGTGGAAAGCAACGGGAAGCTACCACATCTACAATTCCCTAGTAAAGCTGGAAGCATAGCATGAAAATGCTATGATTGCAGTGAAGGACCTGCCTTCGGGCAGAATTACTATGGATGGATATATATATATATATATATATATATATATATATATATATATAAGTGCATGTATCTTGTTCTAACAAAACTAGAATTGTATTATTAGATTACAGATATATGGAAAGATCAAGACCGTCTTTGTTAGATTTACCGTCACAGGCCACATGGTCTAAAACGGATATGGAAAGATCAAGACCATCTTCGTTAAGGTTTACCGTCACAGATCATATGGCATAAAACGGATTTAATCTTGATTTTGATTATTATTATTATTATTATTATTATTATTATTATTATTATTATTATTATTATTATATGTATAGAATTATTTAAATGCACAATTTCCCCACTTTGACTTGGGCCCTATTCTCTGTATATATTATTGATCTTAAGAAATCTATGTTACATCCTCTTGTTATAGTTGCCTGCCTTGAATAGAGATTTATGGAGGAGTAAAATTTATAATGGATTGAAGGAAAACTACTGGATTGTAGAAAAATCCCTAATAAAGAAGAATTATCATAAGTAATGCTACGAGTGATTTCCAAATTTATCTAGAGGATTTGGAAATCAAGAGTGGCATTTGTTAGGACTATTTAACTAATAAAATTAAGCTGTTTACTCACAAATCATTATTTAAATATAGTTATTTCAAAATATTTTATATTTAATGTAAACGGCGATGTTTGAAAACAAATGTGAAATATTTGGTTATGTTTCATTTGTTCAACATTGCTACTTGATCACACTATTTACTGCCAAATAGGATCGCAATATTGTAAGAATGCACCCTGTGGAGACAAAAATGAAACACAGCAAACTGTATAAGTTATATATAACCAACATAATAGGTTATTAATTCATTTTTTTCGGAAACAACTCAGTAAAATCAGTATTTAAAAACACAATTATTGAACATACAATTATCAAATGTGTAGTTTGAAGGAATCAGTTCATTATTTGCTATATTCAAGTACTTTTAGAGAGTCAGTCACTGCAAAATAATGCTTTGATCTGTTCAGAATATTAAAAAGGAGGAGCCATCTTAATTTGGTAACCAAAATTCGATAATTATCGAGATCAAATACAACTGTGATTGGTTGTAAAACAAAATTCACTGGAACGTCATTGGTCATTGACTCCCATTTGGGACACGAGTTAAATAGTCGTCATTATTATTATTACTATTACTATTATTATTATTATTACTATTATTATTATTATTATCATCATTGGCTGACAGGTGTATGGTGGTGGTAGTAGTAGCAGTTGTAGTAAAAATAATAGTAATAGGAGTTGTAATAATTATAGTAGTAGTAGTAATAGGGATAGCAGTAGTGGAGTAATAAGCTGCAGAGACCAAGCTTTGAAAGGAATGCAAGTGCACCTATATAATCATGGTTTGAAAACTATTCCTTTGGTAATATTTTTACAACAGCAATGTCAGTTAAATATTAAAGTCACCTAAAAATTCTATCTGTATGTATAGTCCTTAATCACTGTTAACGCCAATACTTACGATGCTGTACAACAATAATATTCATAACTGCTTGCGAAACAAAAGAACACAACTTATAAAAATTAATATTTTTTTTAAAATAAATGTAAAATTGATTTTTCTGTTAATGACTTGGCTTCCATTGAGATTCATCAACGTCAACCAGCATGTTATGGGTCGTTGATATAATATCAGTTCAATTGTATAGTCGGATGACACTTGTCAGTCCCGGTTGGACAGTCAGGTCAATAGAAAAACATCCGGAAATGTGTCATTGTAAACAGATTGAAAACAATTCCTACATATACTCAGCCTGATAATTTATCTCATGTTAATAAAAATAAAACCAGTTGCAATAAAATTGCGTTCAACGGAAATTATATGTTTTATTATAAAAGTTAAACAATAACATATCATTGTGGTTTGAGAATTCAAAACAAATCCAATGTAAATAATAAAACTGAGAATCCCCACTGTCGACAAACTGCATGCAGCCATGTTACAAATGCTTTCATATAATTATTATAGTATTTTACGATAATTTTAATTAGAAAAAAAAACAATTTGGTGTTGTACTGAAAAATACTATTTTTGCCTAAGTTTAATTATGAGGCATAGATATAGTCGAAAAAAATATAAGTCTATGTGTATGTCAGTTTTAATGCCACCCACCGAACTTTTTGTGCTTGGAGTTCTGCACTAGGCGGACAGATGGCTCTAGTGGTACACTTTCAAACCACGTTACGTAGGTGATGAGTTCATGGAGGAGTTGATATATCAATTCAATGATGATGATGATGATGATAATAATAATAATAATAATAATAATAATAATAATAATAATAATAATGATAATGGTGAAACACGGTACCGTAAAGCATCACAGGGACCGCCAGGCTTAATGTCCCCATCCAAAGGATAAATTGGTATGTATATAACATGTCTTCTCTCAGTAATATACTGCGGAGGGATTTCGAATATTTAATTCAGGCATATGGCAAACATCGTAAATATTCAAATTGTACACCAAAAATTGAAATTTTGCTAATTAAAATTTCACGCCCTTGCTTAGTGGTAAAGGTATTAGGTTACAACTCGAAAGCTCGCAAGGGTCAATTCATATCTTTTTAAACTGGCCTTAACCTTGCGGTGGCACCATGGCCCTACGGTAGAGACAACTTCTAATGGAAATGAGTACCAAACACATGTTCTGGAAGTAAAGGCACGCGTCACGTGTGTCTGATACCCGGCTAATATCTCGTGGCGATTGTTTAAAAAGGTGGGAGCTTTAACCTGTTTTACCTCAATGGTACGGAGTGAGATAGTTTTACATAAATTCAATTCTGTTTACTAGGAAGACCTAGTGAGGAGCAGGTATTCAACCAGCTGAGCGAAATCATTTCTAGTGTTTGTGTCAATACGTTACAAATGTATTAGAATGCGCAAAGATCGCACACGAGTTAAACGTGGAAAAATTATAATTAATATGTTACGCAACAAATATCAGAATAGTACAACAATAAATTATTTACACAACTGATCATCTGATAATTTTACTAGGATTAGAGTTTTACATCTGTGTGTAACGTCAATTTGTAAGCTGAGACGCAAGAAACAAATTAATAAATCTAAGACTGTCAGCAAAAAGTCTATCTACTTAGTAATCAAGGTATATTGGTGTTAAACGTTAAGATATTAACATAATATATGTATGCATACACTTCCGGGGAAAAAAGGCAACACCTTGAACAACTGTGCCCATGGGCAACAGTGTGTAATATGTGCATACTGTGGGGTTGTAGTGTTAGTGATTCATTTACCACGGTCATCGGCGATCAAATGGCGCTCAGGAGGTCTCTCTGCTCTCCATGCAGTAATTGTGATGCGTTTAGAGGAGAACAGTGTTTGCAACATTCACTCTAGGGTACAACTATGTCCCGCCGACTCCACTTGAGCACCTTCAGCCATTGTGTTGCCTCGTCCAAGGTGGTAATGGTACTGTACTCATAACTCATCCGGGGAGGCTTTCCTTGCCTTGTGGGGTGAAAAAACAATGTGTGCGATGAAAATAATTTAAAACCCTCTGCCGGTGGTTATATCCACGTAAAGCCCATGTGGTCTATCTACAAAGGAAGAGGCTAAACTAACGCAAAGAAATCAAAATCAATTAAGCATTGTTTCAGAGACCTAAATTGTATTGTTTCTTGTTTCTATAATATTGGTAGGGTTATTGGAACTTGAAGACTGCGTATCAACATACGGTCAACTAAAACGTATTCATACTTCTCTTTTATGGGTCATTAATTTTATCAATATAACGTAAAATACTGGAATGTGACATGATATGAAAATAATTCTACCGTTAACTTGTCCTGCTTTGTTCAAAGATTACGGAAGCTTACTCAGGTAATTTAATGTTAAAGGATTGTGGGGACCCAAATATACTTGTATCTCACTTAACCTGAGGTTCATGGTCGCGCTCTCTTCTCATCCGTATCCTCAAACAATATATTTAAACCATCCCCAATTCTTATTAATGTTATTCTTCCACCTCATTATTGGTCTTCCTAATTAGCGCTATCCTTCTCTTTTCTACAGGAAGTTTCAACCCTTCTTTCACTCTCCATTCCAAATCCACGAGACATAACTTGTCTAATTACAACTCTATTCCCATAAAAATTGTATTCCAGTTCTTTCTATTAACCTGTTTCTCGTCTATATTTGTTCTATACATTTTTCTTGGAAATAATACTATGAAGCACAAGTTTCGAATATTGGCCCATATAGACTCGCCTTTTATTAATAGATTCGCGGTTCAAACCAGCCAGAACCGAATTTTCTTCAAAGCTAAAATTCCTGACAATGGCTTATTTTAAATGGTAAGTAAATTAGTCGGTCCCTGTCATAGAGTTAGCGCATAAAATACCGAATACCGAAATAAATAAAATGCAGCAACATTTGAGGGCCGTGTAACACCCAGAATTGTACCGAGACGCTGAAGACGTGAGTTGTTAAATCAGATACTAATATCAATACTAATAAATTTCATGGTGAAATTCTGGTGAGACATTAGTCAATTAATTTAAATATATAACATTGTACAATTCTGTACCTTGTATGCAGCCTCCTCAACTATCAAAATAACTGAAGTCAGTTGCTGGATAGTAGCGAACAACTTTCTGCTGAAGATGGAACTAGTCCCGAAAGGCCTAAAACATTGTTTTTAATTATTTAATAGTTGAGAAGACTGTATGCAAGGTACATAATTTTATATTACCAGTATAATTTTTATATACTGTCAAAATACTATCTACATCTCTACATTCAAATAGTATATATTCACTATAAAGAAAAAATAACTTCAGAACACTAATGATAGGGACTGATCACTTTCTTCATGCGATAACGCTTTTGTATACAAATATGATCCCCATTAATATCAACACATTTCTATTCCTTCCACGCTTTCCATTATTTTACTTTACAAAGAACAATGGGATTTGAATCCAGAAAAGTTAATAGTTTTATATCTGAATCATTAAATTATCAAAACCAATAGCATGTAGTTTTTGCGCGATAGTGCGTTTTGTCATACTTATAGTAATGGCGACCATGATTGAACTTTCAATTTCTTACATTTCCGGGTTGCCAACCTAAATAACTATACTGTAACCTAAATACCTATACTGTAATATTACATAATACAAACCACGTGTGGGAAGTAAAACCACTGTCCTCTATGTATACTACGAACAATGTATATACAAAAATATATCCAAAATATAGTGTTAACATACGTTATATGAAAGAAACCGCTGCATTTTAAATGAAATGAACTTTATTTGAAACAATATAAAACAATAAATACGTACTTGCCGCCATTTTATCACTGATTGGTGCTACGGCCTGCTGTAGTTTGAAATAATAAACATTGCCCACACTGTGAACGTTAGTCAGTTGTTTATAATTAACGAAAATATTTCCAACAAATATGATACTTTTTACCACCATATATATTATTTTGAAAATACCGACGCGCAAAAAAATAATGTACAACGCACATTTGTGAAGTGTTTTACAGAATCTCGGAAATTAAAAACCTCGCTGTAGCTCGGTTTTAAACATTTTCCTCCCTTCTGTAAAAACCACTTCCCAACCACGCATACTATTTTGTCGCTCTTAGTTGTGTGAACGTTAATGTCGCTATATAAAATTGTAATTTTCGACATTCATTAAATTTCTATTCATTGGTAAAATGTTACAAGAAATATATTTAGACTAGGAGTCTCAAGCCAGCAATTTTATTTTATTTTTTATTTATTTTTGCTAACTCACTCATCCAGAGATTCATGGCCGCACGGACGTAAGCTCTCCACAAATCTCGATCCTGAGACAGTATATAAAATGCTCATTTTCAAGAATGTTACTTATATTTTAAATAATAACAATAGTAGTAGTAATATTATTATTATTATTATTATTATTATTATTATTATTATTATTATTATTATATCCTCAATTCGTGACTAACTCAAGGTCGGGTCGAGGGATGAGATGAAATGAAGATCCTATATTTTTGGAGGCTTGTGAACGACAAAGGTGCCAGCCGACCACGCCTGAAGAACCGTCACACAGGGCATACGAACAAAATTAAATGAAATGGACGAGTATGGTGAAATGGTGGAATTAAATTTGTGACAGTGGAAAACGGGAGAAACCTCGAGAAAAACTTGCCAAGCTCCGTTTGTCCATCACGAAATCCACACGGAGTGATGGATACACGATTACGAGACGCCAGAGGTGAGAGGCGAGCGTTTAAACGTTGCGCCACGGAAAAGTCTTATGTTTTAAATAAAATCTAAAAATAATTAAGCATGTGTTATTGAATTATGTGTATGGCCTATCGTTGATGTTATAGAAATTAAGTGAAAATACCCTTCAGAGAGTAGAATTTTTAAAACTGGAGAAAATGGGACCTTATTATTTCATTGTAATATTTGCTAGAACCTCTCAAGGAAAAACGACAAGGAAACAAAGTATTTCGCTCTGCGGAATTTTGTAATCAGTACAATAAAGTCACGTAATTTATTATTATCTTACTTCCGTCATAAAGTACGACCAATAACTCATCTTGTCCTCAATATGTCAGACCAACAAACAGATAAAATAAAATGAACAGAATTACAAATCGAATGGAAATCAATCAGAATATTTATGAAGGGAACTTCACGTTTAAATTCAAAACAAAAACAAGCTCAGCTTACATTTGTATGAAATGTAATATTAAACATAAGTTCTTAATCTTGAATAGTTTTCCTAGACTCAACATGGATGATACAAGCAGACAACTTAGACTGAACAAAAGCGCGTCGTTGTTTTCAGAACACGGTTCCAAATAGTTAAACCCTTATATTTAATATGGGGGCATATTTATTTACATGTTCTACCTTTCTTTTTCAAGCGCGACAGGCCTAGAAGGCCTGCTGGCCCCACGTCCACATGTGGTAATCACAGATGTAGACAATCATTCAGTCAGTGTAGGGGTGACATGTGGTCAGCATGTCGGGTCTCCAGCCGTTATAGCTGGAATTTTGATCCTGGAGTCGTTACTTATTGTAGCTACCCAAACGTCTCACGATGCTGGGTGGGCACCGGTCCCATACTGGTCGAAATTCCATGAGAAAATTTCTTCTCCCATGGGGACTTGAACCAGCGCAAGTCCCGTAGTTCTGCGCCAAGGCATCTTGCATTAACCACTCAGCTACGGCGCGGGACATATGTTCTATCTTATGAACATCCAATATACTATACAGGTACGAATGAAGAACGTATAATACAGAAGAAGCAATTCATTACTATGTTGTCAACATATTTGACAGCAGACGTGAGCTCCGCGTTAGTGCATGCAGAACAACACCCAACCAAGCAACCTACTGTCATTTTTATAATACAAGGATAATATAAAGACAGTTAAACACAATTCAAAGAAAACGAGAGGAAAATATAAATTGCCTCCAAAGAAAATTTTGTGTGTGTTTTGTTTATAGCAAAAATACGAATTAATATGCCTTACTTAGCAGCTGTCCCGTACCTTAATGAACGTTCTCTCTCATGATGTCTCTTGATAGTTGACAAAAATACATACATTTGCACATTCTTCTGATTACGAGTTAGGGAAAAAAGTTTTATAGACATAGGTTACGGTTGGTTCTTTGTTTAAATATCCTTATATATATATATATATATATATATATATATATATCGAATGCTATATTTTAATACGCCTAGAAGTATATTTTAAAATATATTGAAATTAAAAAATATAAACCTATAAAGTTTTTAACTTACACGTGTTTCACTGTAAAAATCTCCTACTGTGGTTCGTTTCGCTCATAGCAGAAGGAAGTTGGAAGCATACCTTTCTAAAGTAGCTATTAAGTAATCCTACATATGAAGGGCTTAGGGCAGTAACATGATAAGCCACATTCTATTAAGAAATTAAATATCTCCATATAAATCAAATAAAGATATTGAATATCCATAAAATCATTTGTAAGTGCGCCAGTGATGAGTTAAAACATATAGACACACAAATAGCGTATTAACAGCAACACTGCCCAATTAGCATTTATATTTTTTAACATTAATATCCTTATGTCTCAGAAAATCAATATGTGGCTTATCTTGTCGTCGCCCTAAGCCCTTCATACACACACACATATATAACATTATAAAATCACACCTGAGATCTCAGACTTGTAACTCAAAAAGTGATCAATATAATAAAAGTATAGAGCTATGCTACTATTAAAATATTTTTTTTGGACTCACAGTATCTCGTAGTCTCCATCGGTAATGTTATGTCACAGATGAATGAAACGATGCTAGATTTGTTCCGACATAAAATAGTGCGCAGTGTCTCAACTTTCTTAACAGTTGAATACGTGATTTAACGCTGTAAAATACAATTACCCTACTGGATAGACATTAAAATGGTGTTAAACGAACGCCAGAGTGTTAAAGGAATTTAAATTAATTGTGGAGTGTTGAGTAATTTAAAAGCAGGAATTAACAAACAGAGAGTTGGAAACATGGTTGTAGTTCAATTATCTTCCACCTACACCCCCGTGACAGCATACAAAGTGTTAATAGATCGATAAGTTGATGTATGCATAAGATTCTAGCAAAGTGCGTGTGTAAACTTATGCATATTCAAGTTTAATTAATAAAGTGTGTGTGCTTTATATTCCTTAATGGGGGATGCTGTTTGGAACAGGTGGCTGTGGTTGCACCCAAATGACGGACGTTATGATAGTCATAAAACTACCGACATCATAGCGTGTCGTAAAAATGCAATTCTCTTTTTCCGTGCGACATAGCAAATGTGATGATTCTGAAATACATACGAGTTTTTGTGTTAATTAAAACATTTATATTCCAAATGCCAAGACTAGAAATGAAAGCATTTTTATTTGTCATTAAAAAATCCCACATTGCACCTAGCAACTGCGTGTAAGTAAGTTATTATTTTAAAAAATTATGTGGAAATGTCTACTAGTTGTTTCATATTTTACAAAACATTAGTGAGTGTAACAGAAACAGTCTGAGTGCAAAAAGTAGTATTCACATCCAATACTACGTCAGCGCTCAAATTAAGTGAAGAGGGCTAACAAGTAAATGATCATTTGATATTCACAAGAAAAGAAAAGAAGATTCTAAGTGCGTTGCATTAATGCAATTTTCTACTAAATAAGAGTACACAACACACACCATAGATATAGACACTATTTATAATGGGATATAGGCCAATAAACCTAAACCATTGACTATGAATTTATTTATATTGGTAAACTTTCTCAGAAACTACATGAGATGGGGCTACGAAATTATCATAAGTAATGCCACGAGTGATTTCCAAATTATCGATAAATTCACGACTCACGAAGTGAGGAGTGAATTTATCTAGAGAATTTGGAAATCAAGAGTGGCATTTGTTAGGACTATTTAACGAATAAAATTAAGTTGTTTACTCACAAATCATTATTTAACTATAGTTATTTTAAAATATTTATATATTTAATGTAAACGGCGATGTTTGAAAACAAATGAGAAACGATAGGTACGCTTCTACCGCTTCTTTTGTTTATCACTGCAACCAGATCATACTATTTATTGCCAAAGGAACGCAATATTGTAAGGAGGAGCTTTCTTTAATATGGTAATTATAACACTGATAAATATTTGGTGAAACACGACTCTGATTGGTTGTGAAACAGAAATCA
Source organism: Diploptera punctata (assembly GCA_030220185.1). Lineage (NCBI taxonomy): Eukaryota > Metazoa > Arthropoda > Insecta > Blattodea > Blaberidae > Diploptera > Diploptera punctata. The sequence goes on from JASPKZ010007436.1 coordinate 185,945, forward strand.
TTGAAACGTGATTGGTCATTGACTCCCATTTGGGGCATGAGTTAAATAGTCAGTACAATTTATTCGCTAAAACGTGAACTGCGCAAACTAAACGAATTCCTCAGAAAGTCATATTTATGGTCCCGTTTTGCTGGTTTACGAAATATATATTTATTTTGTTAAATTGGGGAATCCCAATTTCTGATGCCAGCTTTCTTAAAAGTGTTGGTCTGTAGTGAAAACAAATCAGGCATAGTCCTAATACCTATTTGCATATTGTTGTATAATTTGACAATTTTTTCGCTACTTGATTAAAATCTTGAATTAATTAAACCAATGTATCTGATATATTGTCAATTTAAGGACTAATTAAATTGTATGTTATAAATTGCCGCGAACCAAACATGGCGATTTCGGGTTTCAGGTAAACTCCCACTTTTACTGGTCGAATTTATCTGATTCTGGGAGAATACTTCATCCGTTTATATTACCTTAATAATATTTGTGAAACATAGAAAATTGAGATGGCTAGAGCTGTTTTAAAATGTTTGTTTCTGGTGAACTACACCTATGTTCCGATGTTGCTAGTTAATTAACTAAAGCTTACTTTTTTAATTAAGTGCTATATGCCAAGTTTGGTTTCGATTAAACAAAACGTATGGTCGCGAGAGCGTTATCGGACACACACACAATATATTCAGCATATATATGTCATAGTCATTTTCGGTGTCTGCTAGATAATATCGGTGAATAACATTTTTTTCAAATATATTTTCTTGAGAAGAACCTCAACAGCTTAATTCCTTAGGATATCGGCAATAATGAAGCTATTATAGAACATACTCTAAAATCTCTTTCAAAAACAATTGTTTTCATAATTTATTTTTATGAAAATTATATATCATTACTAGAAGTTAAAATTCGATCAAATCTTGTACTCAAAATTATTATAGGTGCAAAAATAAAATGATTAAGGCCGATTTTTATTGACTATAACTCAAAATATCAAAATAAAAAATCAATTAACAAAATGGTCATAAAAGTATACAGTATTTGCAAATAAATGAGCAAAACAAGATATTATAATAGTCTACATGGGAGTTTACAATACCTCGGAACGTCCAAACCTAAACACATGCCGCTAGTTCGTACATCTCCACCGATGTTTAATAAATCAGAGTCATTTTTGTTATGATTTAATTTTAATGATTAACAATTAATTATTTTTAAGCTAACTTATATAATAAATTTGCATTAAATTACTGAAACATTTATGTTATGTATTTAATGTTTCTGTCGGCGATAAGAGTAATATTTTTATAGATAGAGTAAACTATAACAGCAACGTACACGCCGTATATGCAACTATTTCGTTAACTAGTGGTAATGTTTACTTCGTTAGTTAGCCACTAGGTAACCTGGAAACGTAATAATGTGGAAGTATTTTCCTTTTCCTAGTGAATTTTATTTTTAACATCAAAGTATCTATTTTAAAAGACATAACCCCATTAGGACGACGAGAGTGCTCATTGTTATTTGCTAGCTGGAGAGTGAGAAAGTGAAGAACATCAAAGCAAGCTTTTATACACAGCAGAGAGAGGAAATATACTTCAAAAGAGTTAAGGCTGATGTAATGGAAAATTGAAAAGAATGTTGCAATGAATAGCCAGTGCAAACGTCGACTTAAAAATCTAAAGTGTCTGGGGATAATTCTTGTATAATCAAAGTTAATGGAACAAATAAGCTTTCTATAATAGGCAATTTCAAAACACTTTTAATTTATAACTCAATTTAATACTACATGGAAGAAAAAAGCACATTGTAGAAAGACTTTCCAGCTATGACAGTGATTTCTAAAGTACTCGTGCCGAGAGAGCACGAACTGCGACAACCTGGAAGCAAGTAGCCTATTTGATCTTCAGGATCGTCGCTTAAAACTAATTAGAGTCGTTTTCTTTAGCTAAAAAAATTAAAATAATTTATTTTGCGTGTGCTAAAAATGTGTAAAACATGTATTAAAAACTGGAAAATATGTTCAAGCGTTAAAAAAAAGTGATAGAACACTTAACTTACTAGAAAAGTTAACATTCGGTCTCGCTAATTGAAACTACTGCTCTCATTCTAGCTGCAATTATAACACAAACAATACGGCACATTAACAAAGAGATCATGTGTATGCTAAACTCCAATATGAGCTGTTGAAGCAGCAGAAGTCAAGAAAAAATAATGCTTTCATGCAAAATAAAACTTTTAATACGCATATGTAAGACCTCGATCGGCACATTAAACGTTGTTTTGAAGATGGGCAAATTAGGCTACAGAATGATTGGTAAACAGCTGTTTTACCGCCAGCGATTTAGATACATTACACTCTTCTTGGACCTACTGTAAAGCTGGAGTTCGACAGGGTTCGGTGCTCGGCCCATTTCTTTTTTCAATCTAAATAATTAACATATCTCATTCCCTAAAACATCATTTATTTGCGGACGACATGCAGATCTACTTTCACTCAGATAAATATTATTTAAATGACGCGTTAATCAAAATTAATGAGGACATTGACTTGCTAACGGAATGGATAGAGAAATATGGACTTCAATTAAATCCTAGAAAGTCACAAGCAATCATTATGGGTCGTCAGAGACTATTATCCTCAATTAATACAAATACAGTATTACATGTGTCACTTAATGGGGTTCAAATCTCTTGTAGTGAGACAGTAACAAATCTAGGAGTATTTATGGATAAACATTTAATTTGGAATAAACAAATAAATAACATTTGCAAAACTATCTTCTCAATAATACACTCATTAAATCGTATAAGAAATTGTTTACCGTTTGCTCTAAGGAAAATGTTAGTAGAAACACTTGCAGTGCCCCATTTTGATTATTGTGATGCTCTTTTTACTGACCTAAATACTGTTCGTACCCAAAGACTTCAACGTGTTCATAATTCTTGCATACGTTTTATTTGTGGTACACGCAGATTTGATCACCTTACACCATCCCTGGAACAAGTGGCATGGCTTCGTCTACAAGATCATAGAACCATCCATTCCCTACGCCTTCTCTATAAAATATTACACACATCATTACCTTTATCACACCGCTTCACTAGACTCTCTGATACACACAAATTACATACCCGATCCTTTGAGCACATTGTCCTTTATATCCCTCCTCATCACACTACCTATTATTCGAAATCTTTTACAGTTTCTCTTGCTAGAACATGAAATTCTTTTCAACCCTATGTCAGAGACTGCCAAATTTACCATCTTTCAGAAACAAATTGAAAATAAAATCAACAGAAACAACTCACTAATATTTCAATTTAAAAATTAATAATTTATTTGTCATTATTTAATAAAACTAGTTTTAAGATTTGTAAATATATTTACCTAATGCCTTGTATAATAAGCGATAGATTAATTCATTATAGTTTATTACTTTCTTCGTATTTTTTCTTTACTTTTTATGTATAGTAGATTCGAGCTGTTATTCTTTTCTGTATACATTCTATCATTAGTTTAATTTTAATTGTATTTAATTTTATTGTATTATTAGACAATACAGATAATGAATTGTTTAGTATGTACTATTATTGTATTTTTTTTTGTATTTATATGTAACATAAATTTGTCCTGGTGAGTTGAAGAGAAGGTCACATGGCCTTAACTCCACCAGGCTAAATAAATCTAAGTCACCAAAGTTCAACTTGTTGTGTACACAACCCACATGTACACAACTTTTAACTTTCAAACAGTTGACAATACATTTCTTAACGAATTTATTTAAATGGTTGGACTACACTGAAAATAATTAATGCATAACCGTAATGCCATTGCATATTTTGAAGAAAAAAAAGTTAGTAAATTCTTCCAATCCGTTATTCTATGTAGGTTATGGAATACCTTGTAATCTTTAAGAACTATAGTTACATTTAAACATATTGAAGACGTATCTTCTTTCCCTTCATTTGACCTCTCTGGCACCTGTGTTGATGTCGTAAATCGTTATCGGACGTGCAGTATTATAATTATGTTTACGTAAACCACCTGTATTGATTTGGTCCAAGATATCTCAGACATTCTGAATAATAATTATCAGACAGCTGGGAAATGGTACGTTTACATTCTTGCTAGTTCTGTGCGACTTAACTATAGAGCGAAACAGAAGGAATAAGGTAATTACGTCACCATCTTAATAATTATAGTTAACATATCCAACATAAATATTAATTTCAGTGCTGAACAACAAGTGAATTAATACAGTTGTGAATATGTAAGTTTGTAGTATGTACCAGTTTGTCAGAGTAAGTAGACTGTACCAGGGGCATCACTAGCTTGTCGTCTGTTTGGACATTGCCTGAAGTCAGTTTGTAAACAAATTCGTTTGTTCGTAATTTCACATCTCGGTACTATTTCACTGTAGTCTGATAATAAAGTAATAGCATCTAAGGTATCGAGTTGATGTATAATTTTCTACGACATTAAAACTCTGTAGAAGGAGATAGTTAAATAAATTCGAGCAGACTCCTACTCTGGATGCTGAGAGAGCTGACGAAAATATATATAAAATATTGTGAGAGAAGCCAAACGTTGGCTGTTTCTACTCACTAAGTTAAAACAAAAATGTTAATAAATGGTGAACATAAGAAAGAAAGAAAAAAAAAAGAACGAAAGAAGGAACATGTGCAGTGGAATCGAATCATTTTCAATAGTTGGTACATGAAGGCATGCAGTCACCAGCATGTCAACGTGAGAACCACTCGTAATAAATACAATGCCAGCCCGTATATTCACGCAAGCTTCAAAAGAATTTACGCGCCAATCGTCCACACTAATCGCCATCATTTTTTCATCACCAACTGTATCCTTCTAGCCATGCAATGTCAGAAATGAGTAATTTTTTATCCACGAATCATTTAAGTCACGTTAGTATTACGATAAGCACATGTTTCTCTACGAAATTTAAACAGTTAACCATAAGTTAACTTATTTTTTTAAATTAAAACCATCCAGTGGTCGGCTATTAAACTGTATATACAGTAGTAAGGAGATATAAAGGTATAAGAAATGTTATATAACTTGTACTTGTCCGTTACAATAATTTAACATTAGCGAACAGAATAAAGCTTTTAGTTCGACGGCACCAGGTTGCATTTACGGCATTTCTGCCATTCTATCCGGGCATTGGCGGAATTATAACAAACGTCTGAGGTTCGGGCACTTGAAGGCAGAGTTACGTTACCCAGATTATATGATGGGTAATAAATGATAAATAGGGAACAGATTTTTTATACTAAAAGTTTGCAACAGAGTATAAGCCTAATGTATAGTAAGTTTATTTTTGTTTTAAATAATTAATAACTTGTTCACAACTTTATAAATATAACTTAAGACAATTCTTCGATGCTTTTGTTGAATTTAGTATAGTGTATATCTATATTTGTCAAATATGTATTTGTATGTGCTGGTTGAGTGGAAGAGAGGGCCTTATGGCCTTAACTCTGCCAGAATAAATAAAGTATTATTATTATTATTATATTATTATTATTAATCTATCACTATTATACAAATTTACTTTTTACATTAGGAAATAAATATCATCCCATTTATATAAACATTACGCTATTTGTGTTGTAATATTATCTATTCAGAATATCAAGCTCATCCTCTATTGATAATCAAGCCCCCAGAAGAGTCCGTAATCCTAACCATAACCTAAATTCCAGACCATGGGTAACCACAAGAATAATTCCCTTTACGGAAACATTCTGTGTTCTGGTCGGAAATCGAACCCAGAACCTCATGATATGTAATCAGAAGCTCTGACCACAAGACGATGAAGCTGTTTGCTGGAGGCAAAAAAAAGTAGAATAAAATAATGAGTTTTATGTAGGTATTTAAACATTCACACATAAATATGGGTATTACAAGTGGGCAACGATTTTGTCACCTTTTGTAATACACTAAGATCTCTGCGTTGCGCTAATCTCGCATATGATTTTTATTACCAAATTTAAGTAAGTACAATCTGTAATTTCTTCTTTCGCCCATGGACCTTGGTTTATTTTAATTCTACATGGGAAAGAAGACAAAATGGAACACTCACTTGTCAGAGTATGTTATTTTACTTTTTTTTTTTTGGCCTCCAGCGAACAGCTTCATCGTCTTGTGGTCAGAGCTCCTGATTACATATCATGAGGTTCTGGGTTCGATTTTCGACCACATCACAGATTTTTTTATTTTAAGGGAATTATGCTTGTGGTTCACCCAAGGTCTGGAATTTAGATTGTGTTTAGGTTTTCGTACTCTTCTGGCGCTTGGTTTTCATTAGGGTGCGAATTTGATGGTCTGGATAGTTAAGATTACAACACAAATAGCGTAATGTTTATAGCTATAAATGAGATATTTATTTCCTAATGTAAAAAATAAATTTGCGAGCGGCCGTCACTTGCCGATTGTCTACAAAAATGGGAGTCTTTACTTCCTACTACCCTAAGGACCTCGTAAGGCCTGTAGTGGGATCACTTTACCTTTTATTAAGATGGTAGTCCGACTTGAATACTCAGGCATGTGATGAACTTGCCGATTGTCTGTCGACAGAGTAAATAAGATAAACAACATTTCGGCCTCACCTGAAACAGAGAAAAGGCAATTAATAATATGGCACAACGTTCATATTTTAATGATAAAATGTCATTAGCAGGTAGATTATTAAACTTAAAATTAATATTCACAAAATAACGAAAATTAATAGTTTAGATATTAGACTATTATATATGAATAACAATTAATATCTCGGATTTTGTCCTAATTGTATTCTTAATTTTACTAGAGTAGTGAACAGATTATACAACCAATGAATAGCTTTAAGTTATACAATACCTATTGAGAATTAGTATTCCTATTAGGTTACACACTTATGGGGCAAATAAAGGAGACACATCCACCGAGACGACACTGTTTTCATTAACTAAAGTCAGTTTTGTTTTCCCTCGTATTGCAGTACAAACTGATGCATTACTTCACTAATACGTCATTATCACTGCCTTACTATTAAAAGACTATTTTATATCTATTTGATGTATTTCCTTGTAACGACTCAAGATGATTACATACATTTATCTATAGTAACTTCGGATATCATTTTATTTTATTTTATTTTTTTTTCAAATGCCCCAGGTTTGTCTTTCGACATTCCTGGTTTCTCTCCTGGCATGGCGTACTTGTAACCCATTTCTGAGGTTGGGGCGCCTAGAAGGCGGGGTTACGTTGCCCCGATGATATGATGGGTGATGATGATGATAATGGTGCGCCAGGAGAGTCCCTAATCCTAAACTTAACCTAAGATGAATATGAATGATGATGATTGTGATGGCCATATGATTTCGGGGACCGTTTGGGCCTTAAAGTTTTCCTGACATTTGCCTTACAGGTGAGGAAAAACCCGATAAAAACCTCACCCAGAAAAACTGTCCCGACCAGGGATCGAACCCGGGCCCGCTGCGTGACAAGGAGGCACGCTACCCCGAGACCACAGCGGTGGACGGATATTATTTTATTTAAGGATGCGTTTTTAACAGATAATGTCATTAGCGTCCTAATTAAAATTTGAGCATTAAAGTGGCGAAAAACATTGTTCAGAGGACTTTTTTTGAAATCTCAGATTCTTTTATCTGCAGCAAATCTACAACACGGGCCCATGGATTTAGTTTCTTCCGAAAGAACTTATGCACAGGATTTTTACGTCCTAAAAATACATAGGCCCCGATCGGGTTTGAACCTGACAGGTGAACCACAAAACAAGAGGTGAGTATAGGAACTACTAAATGCATTAGAAACGACGTTTTAAATCTAATTAGGGAAGAAATCTACTTAGGAGGTATCAATGCCTATTTCCTAAATAGAGAATGCTTAGTCCATTCATTTCCCAGCGTAAACCCCTGATCATCATGTGTTTAGGGCACTGTGAGGATCAGTCTTTGAATATCATTATTTTTGCTAGTATTGAGTTTTACCATAAGGTAAATTATGTATAATTTTAGATGCTATTAAACAATATCATATAAGAAATTAACGATTTGACAAAAATATAATGTTTCTGTTGAGTACACTGTATTAATAGAGAAATTGTAAAAAAAAACCTGAATATTATCGATATTGGTTAGGTTTATTTGCGTCAATTTTACCCTTTAGCTTCATTCAAATTTAATCTGAAATATAACATTAAAATCCACAGCTCCAGTGCAAATATATACTTGCTTCAGCATTTGTTATAGAGAATAATACAAATCTACGCCAAAATATTTACACAAGAAGTGAATTGATTGAAATTAAGAAAGGAATAATAGTTGTTGTGGCGTCTGAAATCAACTTTTTGGAAGCGTGTACGGCTATTTTTAGAGCGCAGGTTTCGTTGTTTTGTCGAGACAGCAGACAGAAAATGCGCGGCGTGAAATAGTTTGCGTAGGTAGTCGCTGCATTCCAACGCAAGATAGCCTTCCACAAGGCCGAGCGCATTCATTTCATTAGGCAGCCAATCCGACGTTCTCGTCTCTTCCGTAATTGGCGACATCTAACAACAAAAACAAATTGCCTCCACTTACCCGTGGGCTCTGTAGTTAAGACGTCATCGCCATGTTGACGGAAATATTATTTCTGTACATTACAAAATACAAATACAACTCGTTTTATTAGTTACTTACACTATCTGAGAATGCGCCGGTTACGTAACTTCAAAACAATAATACCTGCATTTTTTTTTTCATTTATACTAGCTTTCGTTCTTGTTTTACATTTTTTTTTGTTTTTGTTTTTGTTTTACCCGTTTAACTTTATTTAATTCTCACATAGACATAAGGATAGGACACACACACCCAGAACCAAGGTGGAGATTTAAAATCTCCTACCTCGCCAGGAATCGAACCCGGGTCGCCGGAGTAGAAGATAGGGACTCTACCGACTACGCCACGGCAATGGACATAATTTTAAAATGATAACTCCACTTTTTCGATCTGATTTTAATTCACGCATTAATACGAGTAGAAAAAATACTTCCTCGAGGATCAAAATTTAAATTAGATTTTTTAAATACAGTTTTTAAACTTATTTTGGAAATATATATATTTATATAAATTTTACAGTTTATTGGCTTCTTTGCATGTGTTAAATTTTTAGTTACGGTATTATTTTAGGATCTAAATTATTTAAATCGTATCACTTATTTAAAAGAGTGGATTTTATTCAAGCAAAGGAATGGAATCACATCTGGTACCGAGGTTCGAGGGTTCAATCAGCTTTTTAATTTTAAATATAATTATTTGTTTTGTATTTATTAGGGATAAAATGATGGAAAAGTCTAAGGAACGAGTTCTCCAGCAGCTGCGAGTCCCGAGTATGAATATTTCGGGCTCATAATAGAACCTCAACCCTAAAATAGAGAGTCTGAGCAAAATTTAATCGGCCTTTCCTACCTAAGTTAAGTATTTTATTGTCTACTAGATGTCCTTTTTGAGGCGATAAGACAACCACTTGTCATTCGCTAACATCTGTTAGAAAATAACAGTAACCAAAATAACTTGGCTAAGTAACTCTGCGGGTAGAGACAGACACACTAACAGTAGAAAGGAAAGTTACATCCTGTAGGCAGGAGAAATCACGCTTAAAAATGAGAAAAAATATTAACCCCTTTCAATTACCAGAACAAATCCATTTTCGGTCATGGAAAACACTTTATTTTTATATAAACTAAAAAAATAAATAAAGTAAAACACCTATTAAATTCGCACGGAAAGTGTTCGAAGAAGATATTCGTTAATGTCCAGTGTTAATGGTGGTACTTAGAACGTTTACTTACAATACTACTCTAAATTCAGCAACTAGGATTAAATAATATTGAGCAGTTCCATATGTGACTGACTGACATTTACAATACACTTTTGCAGCAAAATGGTTGCATAAATATTACAATTGATTGAAATTAGGGGTGTTATCTACGTGATATGATAGAGGAAAAGTATGCGATTAAGATTGTACATAAATTACAACTTCTGAAGAAAAACAATGTTATTTATTATCTATCAAAATATGTGTGACTGACTGACATAAATGTCAACTCATCCTGCAGCTTAACATGTTTCATCGATCATTCTCTGAAGTGTGATCCCTATTTCAAAAAAGAGTTTGTGAAATAAAACGAATTAACACGACCGAATCATTAAACAAAAAAATTGTAAATTTCTGGGTGTTTTTACAGGTTTTAGAATATGACAAGTTTTTCCACTAATATCATATTAAAATAGTTCACATTTGAAATATTATCTTATAGAATCAGAAAATTTGATCTTTAAAATATATATATTACGTCATCAAAAATATTTCTGCATCAATTTCAAGATGTTCACATCGGCATGACATTTCATGGAACCGCTCTGTTATTAATAAACGAGTTGATTAGAATTAGAGTATTTTCATAATTAAAACCATATTGTTTAATCTGTAATGATTCCTTATGTCGGGTTCAATATTAGACGCCACTTCCACAACAAACATACAATATAAGAGTATATAAACATGCAGTTAAACGGTAAGATACAGTAAAAATTGTTTAATCCGGAACGTGAATAATGCGGAAATCTGTCTAATGTGAACAAATGTATTAGTTCCGGCAAAATAATAGTAATTTGACGTATACTTATTTTGTATAAAACAGAATCTGTCCAACGCGGAAAGTGGAGGATATTTCTATACAATTTTTAAAAAAAAGTTTATAAGGCGGAAAGGTAGATAAATAAATTAGTTTCCACTTAATTGAATTCTCGTTAGGCTAATTAAAAATAGTAATGATTCCAGATGCCGGGTAAAATAGAGTTTCTACCTGTATCTGGAATTTTCTTTCGGCCTCACTCAACACACGTTTTGCGAAATCCAGGTTGGTTAAACAAATATTTAGTGTGTGACATCTGTCTTACAATTAACCGGTGCACTGAAAAATCTGAAATTAGATCTGAAACCGACTGTGTACTATCTTTCACGGGTAGCGTTCTCAATTGACGGCATAAAGATGGCTGAATCGTGAGTTATTGAAGGTAAAGAAAAGCACACTCTCAGTAGGCCCTACGCGAAATAATTACTAAATTTAACTGTGGAAAAATCCAAGTTTATGAGATTTTAAAACATAAAGAAAAAATAATGGATGAATGGATGCAAGTAAATGGTCAAACGAAGAGAAAAATAAAATAAAGAAGGATAAAAAAAATTCAAATTTCCGGACCGATGCTCCAACGTCAAGCTCTAGCTCCATAGGGAATAACGATTTCAAGGCATCTTCAGGTTGGTTGTGGACAGTATTAAAAGATGACTAGTGTGTAATGAAATTTGCGGGGAATCAAAAGATGTGGACGAAAGTATAGTTAGTAAGCAGAAACCGAAACTGCATACTTTAATAATTAAAGTAAATTATTTCAGGATACGCGCCTAAGAGACTTTTTAACGCTGACGAAACGATACTGTTTTCTCGCGCGTTATCGCGTACATACTCTATCTCACCTTTCAACGGCAGCTGAACTACAATTAATCCAAGGTGCATAAGAAGACATATACAGTGCTCTATAATCTAAAATTGGTTATTTTTTATAATGCGGAATGTTGTCTAATGTAGAAAAAAAAATGGCCGCATGCGATTCCGCTTTGAACAAGTTTTACTGTATTTATAATTTGTTAAATAAGTTATTTATTATTACGTTTCAAATATCATAGAGACAGAGTAACAATGTGAAGTAATACTGTCGGTCATCATACTTTTTCTAGTCATTTATGATTTATTGTTATGATTCATTATTATTATTATTATTATTATTATTATTATTATTATTATTATTTTAAGATATTAAATAAACCGAGATACGAAATCAGACAATTACAAATGGGGTTTACATGAAATTCGAAATAAAAAATAAACACTAGCAAGCAATGTACACCATACAATTTAATTAACCCTTAATTTTCTTTTTATTTATTCAAATAAAATCAAAAACATATTTCATTTATTTTGGCGTACCAGTGTACACCGGGTATTAACTACAATACTGTAATATTAGAAAGTAATGTACGGGTGAAAATTCACCCCGTCCTAGTAAAAGAAAGTTTAATGACGAAACACATGAAAAAACACAACAATAGAAACACTCGGCCTTCTGGATACACTTAAAGATCTAAGACGCGATATCATTTTAAACGTTAAAGAGCATATAAATAGGAATTAAATAATAGTAAATTACAATGCGAGGTTGGAAAGTGGTTTTTACAGAAGCGAAGAAAACACTTCACATACGTGCGTTGAACATTATTTTTTGCGCGATGGTGTTTTCAAAATAATAAATAATAGTAAAATAATAATCTTTGTTGGAAATATTTGCATTCTCTATAAACAACTTACTAACGTTAACAGTGTGGCCAATGTTTACTAGTTGAAACTACAGGAGGCCGTGACAGAAATCAGTTATAAAATAGCAGTAAGTACGCATTTATTGTTTTATATTGTTTCAAATCAACTTCAGTACATCTAAAATGCAGTCATTTGTTTCGGATAATGTATATCAACACTATCTTTTGGATATTTTTTGTATATAGGCTACATTGTACGTAGTATACACAGAGGGCAGTGGTTTTACTTCTCACACATGGTTTGTAATATGTAATATTACAGTATAGTTATTTAGGTTGGCAACCCCGAAATGTAGAAATGTGAACTTCCAAACACAGTCGCGATTGCTGTAAATACGATAAAACGCATTATCGAGTAAAAATAAATATAATTTATTGATCAGGTATTGTCAACCTTGATCAGATGAAATTACTTTATTGCATGTTTGTTCATTTTAACATTTATCACGTACGCTATATAAATTGTTTGCTTCTTAATAGAAATAAAATTAGTTCAAAGTTTGTGAAAAAAATCCAGATGCTGAGATAAGAATATTCCACGAGCGTTATTCTTTGCCATTTCCATTAAAAGGTGGGGTCCCCGAACTTCACCCCCGAAAACATTGATAATAAGTAATGGCTAGATAAGGCACTATGTTGAAAGAGAGGTAATATCTATTTTCAGAACATGTATTTTATTCTAACTTATCTTTTAATATCCCCTACTGCTACGTGATTATGGGGGTATAAAACGCAATAAAATGTGTGCCCTCCGAACAGATGTCGACTTGTCACGCTCTTGCTCTGGTCGCTGTCTACATTAGTGGGGATGTTATATTGGCCGACTATGTTAAGTCCTAAAGTCGTCAGCTGCTACTGGACTGTTTCAACAGATGACGCCAGTAGCTACTCTACATAAAGCAAAGTTGACATTTCTTGTTACTTCAATTCCTACAAAACTCGTTTTTATAATATAAACTATACACAATTATACTTTTTGGCGACTTTGGAGTTTCTGGTTTTTTGTGAATTCCGAAGGAATGAAGCTATTGAGATTGTTCCGATTACATTTTTTTAAAATTGTTTTAAACATCTTCATCAATCCTACTCACTAGAGATCGAATAAATACATATACTGTAATTGTGTTTTTTAACGCTTTATCGGAAATAACTTGTGTTCTTTTTCGGATCTAACCTCTGCATATAGCAATCAATTAAGAAAACTAATGTCATGTTCATTAACCAGCAAAAACGGACCATTAGTAGTAGGGCTTAACCTGAAGCGAATTAAAAAAAAAATTGCTCTAGCAGCCACAGTTTTTCGCATCAAACATTGAATAAAATGAGAAATGTATTCTCAAAAGTCACCAAAATCTGACCATTACGATTTAGGGTACTTGAAAGCCAGCATTTAAAAACCACTGAATGGTCACCATGTTTGTTTTCTCGAAACGAAACTGAATACATTAAATGTCATTAACTAAAGAAAGAAATATAGACAAATCAGCAAACATGGTAATAAATTCGACATGCTGAGGAATTCGCTCAATTTGTGCAGATCCTGTGTGACGCACTTTTTTTATAGTATAGCATCTTAAAATTAATTTAATAATAATCATGGCTAATTAATACCTGTTTCTATCGATTACAAAACCTTAACCTTATTGATACTCTGTCAGTCTTGCCACACCTCAGCGTTTTTATTATTGATAAAGCTAAAGTATGTCTGAGGAATTTAAAACCCTAATTGGTTATAAACATATAGCAAAGGGAGAACATTTATTTGTATTTCATTATTCTCAATTATTATATTCAACAATTTTTTAGGACTATTCCCATATGTATTTACTAGTTCTAGACATATAACAGTAACTTCATCATGAGCCCCACATAACAGCCTTAAATGCAAGATACCTTGCTATTTTTTTTATATATATTCCAATTCAAATTCTACCCCTCTTTAAACACAACTTTATGAGTACAAATAAAATATTCGGAGCCCTAACAAATTTTGTAATCTTATTAACTACATAATAGGAATGTACCTCCCCACATAATATATTCTTGCCATGAATGGAAGCCTAGTTTAATAAACTAAAGGTTGTCTCTTTCTCCCTAGTTCAGCCTCTCCTATCTAGAATTTATCAGTTCCCTACACATCCAAAATTTAAGTACACGAGATACCCTTAAAGGATTCTTAACTCTGACCTAGGATCTGCGTCTAAGGGAATTACTTTACCGTTAGACAACACCGCTCAACAAATAACTAAGTTTATAAAAACTTAAAATCCACGGTGCGACAGGCCTAGAAGGCCCTTGGCTACCAGCCGGCTGCTGGCCTCAAATCTACATGTGTTATTCACAGATGTAAACGATCATCCTGCCAGTGTAGAGGTGACATGTCGGTTCCCCCAGCCATTATAACTGGATTTCTCAACGGAGCCGCTACTTATTGTAGAAAATTGTTTTCCCCATGGAGAACCGAACCAGCGTAAGTCCCGTAGCTTTGTGCCAAGGCATCTTGCTTTAACTGTAACCAAGTTTATAGTAGGCCTACTACCAAAATCAGCAGCTAAACCTCCATCATAATTTGCACCTCACTTGTATTTGACTGCGTAATCGTGAAATGGACCATATAATTTTCAAATATAAGAATTAAATTAAATCAAATACAGCACGAGTTGGCTTGGACGATAGCGTTTGACATTCGTATTCGGGATGTCCCGTGTTCAAATCCTGACATCGTTCAGAGTGAGACATTTTGGTAGTCTTCTTTAACCGTAAATGGATGTATTGGATTTTAACAAAACAAATTTCATAATAGATTGTTTATAATTATTTAAAGATTTCCTTAGCATCTACATTATTTATATTTAATAACATTATGAAATGGGACTTGGTAATGACAATTAAACCCAGCATTTGTCTTGATGACTGAGGAAAAACTCAGATTGAGATCGGAACCTCTCGAATACGAGTCTCAAACACTACAGATAGAACTAAGTCGCTCGGATCATCGTAAATTTGAAATTAAATCGGTGAAAATATTGAACATATGACAAACACAATAATAGAAACACATAACCCACACGAGGACACATATGCAAAGTTATGACCTTAAATGTAAAGCGTCTACAAATAAGAATTAAAATAATATAGGCCTACAATATAAATATCATTACTAATAAAGTAATGTAACATAAGTAACAAAACAGCCTTCTGCTGAGGATGGGACTGGTCTCCAAATGCCTACAATGGTTTAAAAGTTTTTATCAGTTCAGGAGACTGAACTTAAAAGGCACGTTATATTGTGATACAACAGAAACTAGCAACAAAATAAACTAACGAAATTTATGTTACAATGAAAGAATTACTTTCTCATCTTGATGATCATAATGGTTAATTTCTTTTTATAATCGACGAAATTCTCGCGTGAGTATTTTCATAACTACTTCATTACATGATTAATACAAATAAACATCAGACTAACGTTAATAAAGCACGCGATCTCTATCCTAAGAAAATGGATCCTGCATGTTATCTATATCTAATAAAGTGTAGTTGTAATTCTCATTAAGACTCACTATAAATTGCAAAAATATATATATTTTGCTGTACTATTAGATCATAAATCGTGCCGTGGCTTCTCTCACACGTAGCCTCTCTTTCCAAATTCCAGCTATCCAGTATACTCCCATCTTCTCTAACCGCATGGAATGATCTCTTCCTTAGTTTAACCGCTGGTATCTTTTCATACATTATTTTTTTAAGGATTGTAAAGATACAATATTATATTCATTCATCCTCAACACATGATCTGCCCATTACAATTTTCTCAATTTGCCTTTTTTTTATTAATGTCGGCTCTTTATAATTATGTCATCATTCTCATAAATTCGTTGGGCCCAGAATCCTCCTCAATATCTTTGATTCCAAGCATTGAACATATTTTCTATTTTATTTGTTAATTTTTATCCATATCTCGCAACGATATACGTGGTACAGTCATTAAGTTTTGAGACTGAGCGCATAGTGGCGCTGTGGCATGGTACCTTGTCAGTTAGCCTCTCGTCCCAGCAAGAGACAGTTGAGCGCATGCAATGCGAGCAGAACTACGGTCTTTGTTGTGACGGTGATTTGAAAGCGCATGTCGGAACTCGAGATGTCATAGTTTGAGCAATGGGCAAACATCAAGTTCTGTCAGAAATTAGGCAAGACCGCTGCCGAAACGTTTCAAATGATGCAGAAGGTTTACAGTGAGTACGCATTGAATCGTAGTGTTTATGTGGCACCGACGTTTTTTGCAAGGAAGAGACAGTGTGGAAGATGATGTGCGTACTGGTCGGCTACAAACAATTCGAACAAAGAAGTAGTAGTAACTTTGGTGCGTGCTAACCGCTCCCAATCAGTAGACGATCTGGCAGCAGTGGTAGGGGTCAGCTGTGGTCCTTGCTACAAAATTCTCTCTGATGACCTGAACATGTCTCGTGTTAACCAGCACAGTGTGCCACGAATCCTGTCGAAAAACCAACGTGATGATCACATGACGATTTGTGGTGACCTCATCAGTAGTGCTGACGATGATCCGACGTTTCTCAACCGGATAAAAACTGGAGACGAAACATGGTGTTTCTTTTACGATCGGCAATTGAAACGACAATCCGCCATCTGTAAAACGCCATTATCACCATGAAAGAAAAAACCGCGACAAGACAGGTCAAAAGGCAGGCGATGCAAAATCTTTTTTATTTATTCAAATGGAATTGTTCACATGGAATTCATCCCAGAATGTGCAACTGTATACAGAACCCGCTACAAAGAGTTCCTTGGTCGTTTACGCGATTCAATTCGCCGTGAGCGACCTGTGATTTGGCGTACAAAGAATTGGCTGTTGCCACACGACAACGCCCCTGCGCATCGTTCTGTCCTTGTACAAGAGGAAATTGCAAGGCATCAGTTTTGCCAGAACCTCCGCACTCACCTGATTTCGCATCATACGGTTTTTTTTTTATTTTCTCGCATAAAAGCAATCCTACGTGGGAGTAGATTTCATTCTTACGAAGAGATCATGACTGCCACAAGAGAAGCCATTACGGGACCTTCCTGCCAACAACTTTCAGCGGTGCTTCCAGCAGCTATACCAACGTTGGCAAACGTACATAACGGCCAAAGGCAACTATTTTGAGGGAGGATGTGGTTCTGTTGAAGTGTACGCCTAATTATCGGCATCTTATGAGACATTCAGATTCTTGTGGGTGCCTACCCTCCAGGCATAAAGTCTCAGAACTTAATGACTGTACTAGTATTAGTAGGCCTACTATTCTTATAGTTATATGCAATCGTATCTTTGTCTATGTACATGCTTCAACTTGAATACGGAAAATATTGCAAACTAGGCTATATTTCCTTCAGACAATATATTTTTTTCTGTTTTACATTTAATTTATATATGGGTTCATGACCGCGGGCTATATTTTCTTCAGACAATCTACTTTTTTTTTCTGTTTTGCATTTAATTAATATATAAGTTCATGGCCGCGCGGACATAAGCCTTCCAACATATCTAACCTGAGCTAATTTTTTAACATCCCTTGTATAATTTACTTCCCTCAAATCTTTAATAATTTCAATCTCGCACCAAATTCTTGGCCTAACTACGGGAAGCTTTACATCTGGTTTTCCTATAAGGGATTTCCATGTCCTCCTTTAACTCCCCACTTATGCCACATGTCCTGTCCATCGCAATCCACGAGACTTAATTGTTCTTATTACATACTGCTTCTCGTAAAGTTCATACAGCTCACAGTTATGTAGTCTTCTCCATTTGTCTGTATTTTCGTCTCTTTTTAATCCAAAAAAATCCTAAAAACTTTATTCTCAAATTTCGTAATGTTTTCTCCTCCCTTAAAATATGAGTCCATGTTTTGCATCATATAAATGGGAGAATAACACTTCTATATATATTTTATTTTTTTTGTAACAGGAATCATAAGAATCCTTGTAATTCTTAGCGTACATTTCCAGAATTGAGCCTACGTTTAATTAAAATAATGAAATAATATAAAAAATAATAAAGAAAATTAAAAAAATACAAAACTCAAATACAATAATACATAAAAAAAGTGTTTGTATGATAGTAGTGAATCAGTTTGAATCAAAGATAGTAGAATCTTCGGTTAATAATTATCCAAATTATAATTTTGAGTGATCAATCCTTAAGCAAATGCCTATAATGAATATATAATTTTCATTGCAGATACGTCAATGTAATTCCTAACTGTTCACACTATTACCACATTTCTCCGGCTTCGTATCTTCCAGTTAAACATAGATACTTATCAGTTTTAAAATAAATTTAAATTTTATGTGACACTAAACCCTAGTAACGCCAACTTAACACCGTAATCGCTATATGTCAGGAGATAAGGTAAATAGAAATTATGACAAAGCAACTTTAATATTTCCCAAAACAATAGAATTGTGGTCAGATATAAAATAAAGTAGAGTTAGGAAAAAGTTGAATATTGGTGTTATTAGGAACGCTTGGTTCAAGTAACGCCAGTAAAGTTATGATAGGCTATATTAAGAAATAGTATTCCTAGATAACAGTTATTAACAAACGTTATATAATATGGAACTACATTGGGGTTCCTACAACAGAATTATGTCTACTGAATCAACATTATATCAGTTTTTCTTAGTCCGCAGCTCAGACATTAAACGAAATAACGCAAATAATTTTAGACTTTTCACTTTATTTTAAAACTAACAATGTTATGAAATACAAACACACAAAAGCAGGCCTAATATCAGGATTTGTTTAGGCTGAAAAAATGTTTGAAAACCATTGAACGAATACAACATTCCGGACGTCTATATGTTGAAATTGTGTGTGTTCTCGCATATCATATAAATGTATAACACAAATTCTAAATTGACATCATCTAGATGTGTTCTTCTTCACATATAAAACACATCCAACTTGTTTTTCTCTTGGCTATGGTTCTACCACTTCATGTTTTTTTTTTGATTGCGTTATTGAGAGATGTTCATGGTTTCAATTGCCTTTTTTTGTTTCTTTAAGCTGCACATCTTCAAACAGAGAAATCGTGATTATATTTGCCTTATATTTGAACATTGTACGCATTACCTGGAAAGTATGTTCGTTTGGGTGTGGTGAGAATGAAGTTGGAGATGTTTGTGTTTTATCTGGAGTTTTATCAGAGGATTCTCGGTTGTCATTCTCCACGGAACTACAATTAAGTCATTTTGGAGTATCTTCTCCTTACAACTTCCCGCCATGGAGGGGATTATAAATTCATTTTCAGTTTAGGTAGAATTAGTTATCTCTTGATGTTGCCCTTTGCTGAAAACTATGTTTTTTTTTTGTCGCTTGGGATACAATTGTAGGACCAAATGTTTATCGGGAAGAACATGGAGATGGAATGTGTTTACTTAGGTATGTCTTCTGACCGAGTTTTTTTATCTCTGATGCACTGGTGATATGATCATGTAATGTCCTCCTCGGAAAGTAGCGCGCTTCAGAACTCATTCTATCAGCCAGTGCTTTCTTAGCAGCCTTCGACTGCTCTTCTGACCAGATGACTATTTTTTTGCAATTCTCTGCTTACAAAAATAACACAAATACCTCAAGAACAGAGTTGAAGGCGTAATTCAGCAAATAAGTATCGTTACTAAACTATAAGCGCAGTTATTAATCTAAAAACGTTTAAGTGGGACGAATGGGAATGAAAGAGAGGCATTAAACTCCTTGTAGGTAAACCAGAGGGAAAGCGCCCAACAGGTAGGCCAAGAATGAGGTGGGAGTATAACAACGATTATGATTTGAAAGAAGTAGACTTTCAAAGAATGATGAGAAAACACTAACTCATGATAGAGACGTATGAAGAGTTTATATCTGCACAACCTTGGCCTAAGGGTTCAATAGAGCCAGTGAGCTGTTTAATTTTTTTAACTAATATATATATATATATATATATATATAAATAAGTGATGTGTTTTCCATTTAGTTGAATTAAGTATAAGGAAAAATAAATATAAATTTATATCGTTATTTTTTGATACCCCGTGCTGATTACCCGGCGTTGCCCGGGAATATACGCATCCCGATATACTTGGCATAAATGAGCTAAAGACAACATTCGTTATTTTGAGTTATCCAAAAAAAAAAATGATCCGCCGTGCGCTGCTTGCCCGGGGATCTACTTATCCCGATCTTCTTGAAATCAATGAAAGACAAAAATGGTTATTGTGAGTTATACGTAAAAGATAAACATATGCTGGCGGGGACTTTTTTGTAGAGTATTTTGAGCTATTCAATTCTGTGTATATTAATTTACTGTATTTGTTATGGTTTAGGCAGCGTGAGCCATTTAAGCGTCAAAATAGGGACTTTATTTCACGTTTTTCGCTACAAAGGATGATTTTTAGGGGTGAAGGGGTTGAGTATTACAACTCCTTTATAGCCTATGTTTATCCCGGGAATCTCGTGAACATTTAAAAAAACACATCGAAATTGGATCAACGGTATGGCCGCGCATAGGATACAAACAAACAAACACTGATTTATATATATATATATATATATATTAAACAGTTTTAATTAGAACTTAATCCTGCTAATTTCATAGAGGTGGAATTATAGATAGTAATTGTGAAATGAGATAATTCCTTTACAAAGAGCAGAGTAGTTAAATAGCCGGACAAGGTTCCACTACACGGTTAATGCTTCAGACTTGTTAGGGATTACAGTTGGTAAACATGTCACATGCTGAAGATTGTGGTATCAACCTGCAAGTCATTTATTTAATTCCAGCCTTATTCTGCTTGTACTGTATACTCCAATAAAAACAAACAATACTGAATTTAAATATTTATTATTGTCTTAACATACATTTTATGCAAAATATTACGCATTGTTACATAATGGAGGGATTTAAATCAGTGGCTTGGTAGTAAAAATGTCACTTTTACAAGGAAATATGTTGAAATGCTTTGTCGACAAAGTTTTTAATCAATTGTTGAAAGAAAGGAATGGCAAAATGTATTCAATAAAGTGAAAGACGATGAACGCAAGTAGGCTTACTGGAAGAAAAGAAGAATCGTGTAAGAGAGAATTGAGATATTTATAATTACAGCGATGAACACATTATTATGAAATTGACCAAATGGATCACGGAGATGATAATTATGTCAGTTTGTGAAGAAATGTAAGACGTTTAATGGTTTATTTAAATGCGACATTTCACGCTTATTCAAAACACTGATGGGTAGCGATCACTTTAATCGATATAGAATATACGCCTATATATCGTGAATATACTTCCACCATGGTTAAGCAGATGCGTGTATGTGCTGTTAACAATTACGCAATTTTAAAATTGCACAAAATATTTATATTATTTACAGAAGTGACTGCACCGTCGCTAATAATGTCCGTCGCCTTGGTAGTCGGTAGAGTGCCTACCCACCACTCCGGCGACCCGGGTTCGATTCCCGGCGGGGTAGGGGATTTTAAAATCTGTACCTTGAGTCTGAATGTGACTGTCCTGTCTTGTATTTGTATTTGTATGAATAAGATAAAAAGGTTAACAAAGGTAAGACAAAAAGGAAAAACAATATAAACGAAAATAAAACGTGAAAAAAATAGGTGTGTTGTGACTGTACTGGCTACAGCCCGGACACTCTTGTGAAAAGTACATGACTCGCATTATGTTCGAATTTAATTAGTTTGCTAAACCTACAAGCAATGAATCGCATCACTCGGCATCGCCAAACTTTTACTCCCTGTGTCTTCACCAACTTGCGTAGTTATAGCTTGGTACCGAACAAAATGCACCTATAATACACGGTGATTACAAATGATTGGAGCGATTTCATGATTTTATTGTAGCGATCTTATTTGACATATCTTCACAGAACTTTAAAGTTATGTATAAAAACTCATAAGGTTTTTTTTTGTTTTCTCTCGCAGCCGTGTTTCAGCTTTAAACCGAGAGAGCGCAGCAGTTATCAAAGATGGCGACAGGCGAGGAGAAAGCATATGCTGTGCTTGAATTTCATTCAACTCAATCTGTGATAACTGTGCAACGACACTTCAGAACGAAGTTCGAGAAAGATGCACCGAGTGCCAACTCCATTCGGCGATGGTATGCGCAATTTAAAGCTACAGGATGCCTCTGTAAAAGGAAATCAACGGGTCGTCCTTCAGTGAGTGAAGAAAAGGTTGAGAGTGTGCGGATGAGTTTCACACGTAGCCCACAGAAATCAACACGAAAAGCGAGCAGAGAGCTGAACATTCCACAACCGACCGTTTGGAAGATCTTGCGGAAAAGATTGAAGCATAAACCTTACCACTTGCAATTTCTACAAGCCCTTACGCCCATTGACAAAGTGAGTCGGTTTGAATTTTGTACACAAATGCAGCAGTTTATGGATGAGGATGGTTTTTGTGAGAAACTTGTCTTCAGTGACGAAGCAACATTCTTTGTGAATGGCAAAGTGAACAAACACAATGTGCGAATCTGGGGCACAGAAAATCCCCGCGTTATTGTGCAGCACATTCGCGACTCCCCAAAAGTTAGTGTGTTCTGTGCGGTTTCTCAGTTCAAAGTTTATGGCCCTTTTTTCTTCTGCGAGCAGAACGTTACAGGACACGTGTACCTGGACATGCTGGAAAATTGGCTCATGCCGCAGCTGACGACCGACAGTGAGACCTTCATCTACCAGCAGGATGGTGCTCCACCACACTTCCATCACGATGTTCGTGAATTTTTAAACATGAGATTGCCAAACCGATGGATCGGTCGCAGTGGAGAGAATGATCAGAAATTGTTGTCATGGCCTCCACGCTCCCCCGATTTGACGCCGTGCGATTTTTTTGTTTGGGGGTATGTGAAAGATTCAGTGTTTGTGCCTCCTTTACCAGTAGACTTACCAGAACTGCGAGCTCGCATAATCAATGCCTTTGAACAAATTAATAGGGACATGTTACGTCGAGTATGGGACGAACTTGATTACAGACTTGATATCTGCAGAATCACCAAGGGGGAGCATATGGAGCACCTGTAACATCTCAAAAAAAACCTGGGAAGTTGCTCTATGTATCTGTAAAAGTTCGTGAAAATATGTCGAATACTACAGCTACCATAAAATCATGAAATCGCTCCAATCATTTGTAATCACCCTGTATATACTTACCTTGAGTGTACATCTCCAGTTACTCAGGCCGGTGTTCTCCTCTATACCTCTTTCTTCGCCAATCGACGTCAATACTAGTATTCCTTGAATTGCAGCTCGTATCACCATTAAAACAATGTTTAAGTAATAGCGAATAACATCAATGCTGATGTAATTGAACGGCTCCCAATGTTACAAGTAAATCACATGATCACGGAGAATCCCAGCATTATGTCAGAATTCTAGCGCAAAAGCAGCACGACTGCATTCTGTTCATTCCCAAGCATACAGTAGTGACATATTTTCTCTTCGTGCTAGACCGTTTCTAAGAGAACTCAGCACGTCAACAATCCTTGATCTAACCTAAGATATCTCTTCGACTATTTAACTCATGCCCCAAATGGGAGTCAATGACCAATCACGTTACAATGATTTTTTATTTACAACCAATTACAGTCGTGTTTCACCTCGCTCTTTATCGCTTTCTCTTTATCAGCTCCTGCTTTTGTGATAAAGAAAGCTCCTCCTTTTTAATGTTGAACAGATCAAAGCATTATTTTTCTCCAACACATGCATTGGATATAGCAAATAATGAACAGATTCCTTGATTTTACTGAGTTGTTTACTAAAAAAATGAACAACCTGTAATGTTGATTATGATATATAGTTTGATGCGTTTCATTATTTCTCTACTTGGGTGCATTCTTACAATATTGCGATCTTATTTGGCCATAAATAATATGATCAAGCTGCAGTGAATGAACATAACCTCACATTTCTGATTTGTTTTTAATATCGCCGTTTACATTAAATATATACATATTTTAAAATAACTATAGTTAAATAATGATTTGTGGGTAAAACAGCTTAATTTTATTCGTTAAATAGTCTTAACAAATGCCACTCTTGATTTCCAAATTCTCTAGATAAATTGGAAATCACTCGTAGCGTTACTTATGACAACTGCATTATAAGTTGTTCTGTCTTTTACAAAATCACACAATACGTTGGCAAATTTCCCACAGAGAAGTCGAATGACTCAATACAAGAAGAGTCATAAAAGAGGAGAGAGAGAGAGAGAGAGAGAGAGAGAGAGAGAGAAGGAGAGAGAGAGAGAGAGAGAGAGAGAGAGAGAGAGAGAGAGAGAGAGAGAGAGAGAGAGAGAGAGAGTGTGTGTTGTTATGGGTGACAAGGAGAAGACGCATTATTGCAGAGGCCTGTTCTGGTATCTGGACTATTATCCGATTACATTTTTAATATATAATAGTTTATGTTCTTTTAACTAGAATATTTAAATTGCAATATTCACGTATGAATGTGAATCCGTCACCATGGTGTCATCAGCGGTAAATCCTTACCTTCAATTATGCGTATGTGTGTGTGTGTGTGTGTATATATATATATATATATATAACAAAAGAGAGGAATTTTGAAGAATTGGAGAATTCAAATAACAAGAACAATAATTACAAACAGGAATGAGGTTGCAGAAAAATTAAACATAGGCTCAACTGTGTAAACACATGCTCTTATGCTAACTCATTTAAATAAAAAGATAAGTAAGCATTCGTAAAAAATGTGGGTTCTTGGAATTAAGTTATGTGAAACTTGTTCTCTTATTTCAAGAGTGCAGCAAAAATACGAGTATTTAGAAGTGTTTTGGACCAGAAAGAGATGAACAGACAGGCGAATGGGGAATAGTACATACAGTGAGCTACGTTATCTTTATGGGGTATAAGACGGGTCTCAGAGTCCAATGTGCAGGATATGCGGCATGATAAGGAATGTAAAAGGGGCATCGAAACTTCTTGTAGGAAAACCATAGGGAAAGTGTCCACTAGATAGGCCAAGAATGAGGTGGGATAATAATATTAATCATGATATTAGGCAGATACGGATTGGGAAACATTAGCCAGATATGGATGCATGAAGAGCTCCAGGTTGGCTAGTGCTAGTTAATTCATTTATATATTTCATCGTGATTTTTGGTGTCTAATAAGAAGGTTGGTTGAAGATCATATTCATCATCATCAACAACAACAATCACGGATTAAGCCCATGTGGCTTCTTCAGGTCTCGTAGATTATCATTCAAAAGGTTGAATCCATCTCTTTTTTCGGTATACCAACATTCCTCTATCCTTTTGGTTTGTAATTAAGTATAAATGTTGGTATGCGTTCATCTTTCATTCTTTGAATATGTTCTTTCCAGTTCTTTTCTAGATTCTTTAATTTTATCCAAAATATTAAAAATATTGAAGATTAAAAATAAATTAAAATATTTTCACGGTCATAACCCCGATAATTGTAGTTCACTAATAAATAATGAAATTCTTGAATTGTGCAAGAATGCACTTCTGCTGCTGAAAACAGTGGTAGAATATAGAGAATAATATTCTACTCTATGGTAGAGGTTGACGTAATGCACTTCAATGTGATTTATAACAATCAGATTTTGTCAATGTTATGACACAAGTATGTTGTTGGACAGCAATCAGAGGGGAACCAGATAAAACATTCTCCCACAGACAGCCAGCCAGTTACTCCATAGACAATATAGTTATTTTCGCATGTGTTCAAAGTACATTTATGAAAAACTTATGTTCTGCAGCATCAACATATTTATTAATAACGTGACGTAATTTTTTTGATGAAAACAAAATGCAGTAACACTCCCACTGATTAACGGATGCGCTTAAAGACAATTTTGAAGAAAACAACAATATGGCTAGATATACAAATAATTAAGGAACAGAAAACATGTTCTGTAATTTTTTTCAACTGTATAATTTTAATTACTTTAAAATATGAGTTACTTGCCTAGAATACACATATCGGTATACGTGTGGTTGCCCCGACTGGAATCCCAGGTTCGAATCTGGCGGTTCCAAAGGGTTTTGGTGATGAGCCGTACCGGGATTTATCGAGGTTTTCCCGTTTCCACATTTTCATCCCACCAACACTCTCTATTCTCCGTTCCCTCCCCTTGATGTCATTTCATTCTAGTAGGGAGACTCACCAGAGTGCTGGCCCACGACTCCGAGCCTGAGGAATGAAAAAGAAAAGAAGGGACCAACGGGAAGGTGGAATGGGTCATGACAAAATAACTTTGTTTGTCTGACCCCGATGACGACCTACAACTCACGTAAAACCGTAGAGTAGTTTTCATTCCATACATCTATAATATACTGGGATAGCTCAACAGATATTTCAGGTCGCAGTGCTCAGGACAGTGTGCCCGCCCAATCCGAATAAAGAAATACTTGCATGGAGTAGGCCATAAATAGACTGAAATCTGATAAATTCAAAATTTAGTTTACTTGGAAATATAGATTTTATTTTACCTTGTTAATGGGAAATAGGCCTAACACAGGTAAATTGTTGAGAAAATTCTGTTTTATCGTCTTTTAAAGAATCCGATACCAGACCACAATTATTTGTGCATTTTCACAGTTCCACGAGATAAATAAAAATATGATTTGCTTATAGAGAAGGTAACTAATACAAAAGATATACTTTCAAAATATTAAACAATGATTAAAAAAGTTATGGTTCTTGGTTGATAAAGTAATTAGATAATTTCATCGACATTGATCAAAATTTGTGCAACAACTCAGTTTCGTAAAATAAAAATCCATTCGCAATGATTCTTTCATATAGATCCTTTATTTATCCATCTTTAGAATTACTTTAGGCCGCAAAAATACAAGGTCGCCATCTTAATTAACATAATTAACACTGAAAATGAGAAACCTTTTTGTTTCAAACAGGCTGACCATATAGTGAAACACAAAATATATTTATACCGTACAGCAAGTGAATAGGTGGTCCAACGCTGTGATTTCGGAGTAGCGTTGTTATTTCGTACGTAGCAGGCACAGTCAGGATGACGGTCAGGATAAGTTATCTGGGTGATGATTTTTTCGGGGTTTTTCTTCGCGTGTAATACAAATGTCAGGACACATTACGACCCAAGGTCTCCGGACAACATCTGGCTATCGTTATTATACTCGTCATGTTTAGAGTGAATGTGAGAGTTAACGATGTGTTTCGTTTAAATGTTAGTGTTGTCTCGGAGAAAATGAGAAGATCCTACTTTGAGCTGATCACTCTTTTGGGGAAGCCCTCCATTTTCTTGTGAGGTCAAGAAAGTATGTGCGAGAGACAACGTTTAAACTCCACTCCCCATTCTAATACCCGGGTGACGTGAGCCACGTAAAAATATATATAAGCTGAGGGATTAAACTACGATGGAGAAGGTACGTAACTGTGAAATAAAATGGAAATTAATTTAATGTTGATATATATATATATAGTAAATAGGCCCAATATCAAATTGTTATTAATCAATTTCAAGATAGCTTACGTACAAGAAATATGCAACAAACTACAAATCAAAAAAAGGGTGTAGATTACTATGAAAACATGTGTTGATTCAGACCGAATTATTACAGTTTAAGATTCGCCATTCATACTTTTTATATTTAATTTGTTACTGCAATAGACTACAATTACATGAATTCTTGTCACCCGTGCTTTTCTTAAGTATGAAACATTTTAAGTTTTTCTAACAAAATTTAAAAGAAACCACTGTAATATAAATCACCCAAACAAACAGATGCGAATATGCTAACCATTAGTCCATCAGATCGAAGAATATCCTTATAAATATATATATGAGATCTAAACCAAATTAATCTTCATTATATCGATTCTGAAAATAATCTTAATACAGTCTACCAGTCAGCACTTAAAATGTATGGTTAAGATTTTACAAAGGAGGAGAAGTTAGGTTATATTATTTATCGACTATATCTTGTGATCAGCAAAATAAAATTAATTCGCTTTCTTAAAAGAAATGAAGTTATTCTTCATGGTGCAGTATAATCTGATATGACTAGTTATATTTTTTTAAAGTATTAAATGCTTTAAATTTCATTTCCGGCTCTGAAACTGGGGCGGTTACTTAGTCACTGAGATCACTTTTTTAATTGACGTAAATTCTTTGTCTGTTGCCCTGCCTCGGTAGCTAGTCGGTTTCAATTTGTTTCAGGCTGAGCACTGATATTCCCATCTATGTAGGGTCGGAAGGAGAGTTGTGTGGGAACAGACAATAGTTAATAATTTAAATTACTTTATTTCTCATCACTGTCAACTTAAATGCACTTTACACTGTATGAATAAAACTTTTCTGTTACGGGCCTTCGATATCTCAAACTTATGAGGACTCGAGCTATCAAATTATTTAGAAATTGGAGAAATTTTTACTAAGTCCGTAATCGTTGTTCCGCGACATTATTCAAACAATATAATTTAGACCTTCTCTCCCCGAACTGTTAAGTGTAATTGTGTCGGTCTGTCCTCATGAATTTCGCACCGACGTCAGGACGCTAACTCTTATTTTGATTGGTTAGAATTTTCAATAATATGTCTCCTAGGGGCTTAATTGTATTATTATTAAACTCACACCTATTTCTTAATTTCTTCTCACGGCTAGCGAGCGTGTTTGGGCTTCCCGCGGCTGTAAATTTTGGAAGTGTGAATTTTCTTTCAAACGTGATTTTTTCAACTAGACCCGGCTTAAGAATTTCTGGTCTACTTTGGGGGCTACATATTTATGACCTCTTCGCATTAAGGTTTCCCACCGCTACTTATGGGAAATTGTACCAATAACATATTTATTTAAGTTACTTTGTATTCTGTATTCAGTTCATTATTTGTTTATTGATTAATCGTATTTATTTATCACTATACTAGATTAGGGGCCAATTATATTCGCTACAAAACTCAAATAAGTAATATGTAGAACTATGTTAAGTCTGAAAATGCTGTACTAAAAATGAACTAAATAACTTTATACAAATCCTGCATGGCTAAAAAATAATTACAATAAGATAAATAAAACAAAATAAAATGCAAAATTCAAGCTATTATTAAAATAAAACAATGTTACACCTTTAATTGACGAAATACTAATTTTTCGTGCCAGTTATTTTAATATGTCGGACTGCACAGAAAACGTATTACTGCATAATGCCACAAATGTATGCAATTTCTAGTCATTCGTTTTTCCACGTATTTACTGAAAATATAAAGTAATTTAAACAAATTTATATTATAGAATATATTGCCAATTTAAGGGTTAACTTATAAAAAACTATAACGAAGAAATATTTTGCAATTTTAAGGAATTTGTTTTACTAAACTCATAAAATGAATTATACATTTTAGGTATTAAATGAACAAGAACAGAGAGAGAAAAAAAAACATTGTGGTACCGGTAGTTGTTGTTTGAAAATAAAAGTCTTACAAAAGCTGATTTTTTTACACTTTTGTTCTTCACTCACACACATTTCATATAATTAAACTTTAAATTAAAATATTTCTCTACGAAAATTAAATTTCAGTGCAGCCACTCGCACATGGGCTTGTCACACCAAGTTGGTCCTAGTATAAATACTACATTTGTTCTCAGACTATATTTCCTCTGCTACATAAACTCGCTTTTAACGTAGTATAAAGTATATGGTATTAAAAAAGCAAGCAATCCATTTTAATACAGAATTAAATTTTATTTGTGGTCCACCGCTGTAGTCTAGAGGTAACGTTATTGCCTCGGATAGGTCAGGTTCTATCCCCGGTCTGGACAATTTTCCTGGGTGAGGAAAGAAAACCTCCACCTGTAAGACAAATTAATGTCAGGAATCGTTTGGGCACAAAGAGTCCCCGAACTCTATATGACCAACATAACCATCTTTAAGTTTTTTGTCGTAAATATTCATATAACCTGGGAGGTTGTCCTGGCACTGAGATGTCTTCCATGACCTCGAGTAGTCCGAACAATATGTACTGTACCTGGTTCATCGTTTAAAA
The DNA here is from genome assembly GCA_030220185.1 of Diploptera punctata. Taxonomy (NCBI): domain Eukaryota; kingdom Metazoa; phylum Arthropoda; class Insecta; order Blattodea; family Blaberidae; genus Diploptera; species Diploptera punctata. The sequence goes on from JASPKZ010007436.1 coordinate 216,428, forward strand.
TTCTCTCCTGACATGTAGTGTACTTATGTGACACAAATGGCGTGGGGCATGTAAAGGTAGAGATTAAACTAAAGAAAGGAGAACATTTTTTTTTGTGAGAAAGTTCAACCTCACTTTTTTTTATTTTGTACTAGATTAAAAAAGCAGGTTTGATACATTAGAAATGAAAGTGAACACTATCTACACAATGTCTCTGATACATTTATTCGATACCAGAAATAAAGAAACTAAATATTCGTGGACTTAAATCTGGCTTGATGAACAGTTCTATCAGTACCTTGAAATATTTAGTAAATTATCATTTCTTGTATATGCGTTATTCATTAAAATATTTTAAAATTTTATATTTATGTGAAGTCAAAAGTCCCCCATGGTATCTTTACCTTGTCGTGGTGGAGTGGCTTGCGTGCTTAAATGATCCTGAGAGCTATGCCGGCGGTAGCATTGCTGACGAAAGGGTTACCCATGCCGGACTGGTCGAAGGTGGTAAGTCAGACGAAAAAAGTACCTTGGTCGAAAGAGTGACGATATTTCACCGTAAAAATACAACCGTCAAGAAATGCGGACATGGGTTCAACTGGGGTAAAATTTTCCGGAGTTCAAATAGTCCCCCATTCGGTTCTCCGGGTGGGGACTACTTCAGGGAACCCATGCCAAAGGCTCAAACACAGGGACATGTTTCTAGGAACATGGAATGTTAGGACTTTATACAATAGCGGGGCACTAGAGATATTAACGCGGGAATTAGATAAATCGCCCTTGGATATAGTCGCTTTAAAGGAAGTTAGGTGGCCAGGAGAAGGTAGTCAGCAATCAAGAAACTTTGCATTATACTATGGGGGTGCAGAAATACCTGCATTTGGAACGGGTCTTTTAGTCAGAAGGAGGATCCTATCCGCTATCCGAGATATTAAGTTTGTTAGTGACAGGATATCATACATAATTCTAAAGGGTAAACGACACGATTTTATAATTGTAAATGTACATGCCCCCACAGAAGATAAAGATGACAAGATCAAGGATGAGTTCTAAGATCTATGAAGAATTAGAATGCTTATTTGATAGCCTTTCACGATATCATATGAAAATTGTCTTAGGAGATTTTAATGCAAAAGTGGGGCGGGAAGATATATTCAAACTAACAATAGGCAAATTCAGTCTTCATGAAGATAGTAACAACAACGGGGTTAGATTAGTCACATTTGCCACATCACAAAATCTCATTGTTAAGAGCACAACATTTCAGCATAAGGATATTCATAAATACACCTGGACGTCCCCAGATGTAGAAACTCGGAACCAGATAGATCATGTATTAGTGGATAAACGCTGGCACAGTAGCATCATCGATGTTAGATCAGTTAGAGGGACAGACTGCAATTCGGATCATCATCTGGTCAGAGTGAAAATCAGACAACGGCTATCGCTTATGAGAGGAACAAACGCTAAAGATGATTCTGTAAAATTTGAATTAAAAAACTTGAAAAATGATGAAATGCAGCAAGAATACCAAATCAAAATTGCTAATAGATTTGAAGTAGACTACTGGAATCTTCAGATGACAATGCGGCAAACGAAGAAGAAATTGGTATAAATAAAGAGTGGGAGGCTATAAGAGAGACTATTAAATTGTCAGCATCAGAAAGCATTGGTTGTTTAAAAAAGAGGCAAAACAAGAAATGGTTTGATGAGGAATGTGCCGACATTGTAAAGAAAAGAAAGCTAGCAAAATGAATTGGTTACACGAGCCAAATGAGGTAAATTTAGAGCAATTGGGAAAACCACCAAGTTACTAAAGAGTAAAAAACGGGGAATATTTGAGAGAGAAGATTAATGATCTTGAACTGAACGCAAAAAATAGGAACATTAGAGAACTATATCAGGTAATTAGTAAAGAGAAGAAAGGGTTTCAGGCTAGAACAAACATAATTCGGAATGAAAATGGGGATATGATTGCAGATTCCAGGAGTATATTAAATACATGGAAAAGTTACTTTAATCAGCTATTAAATGTACATACAGAACAGGGCATTGAGGGGGATAATTTACAGACAGCAGAAATGCTAGTCGCAGAACCAAATGCATTAGAAGTTGAAATGGCAATTGAAAAATTGAAGACGTATAAAGCATCAGATTCAGATGAGATCCCAGCAGAACTGATAAAATCAGGGGGAGAAAAATTGATGGACAAGATACGCAGGTTGCTTAGTATGATTTGGGAAAAAGAAGCTCTTCCAGATGAATGGAAGGAATCAATTATCGTACCAATTTATAAGAAAGGAGATAAAACTGATTGCAACAACTATAGGGGCATGTCATTACTTTTAACTTCGTACAAAATTCTAACAAATATATTAGTAATCAGACTTACTCCCTATGTTGATGACATTCTAGGAGATCATCAATGTGGATTTAGAAGAAACAGGTCTACAACAGATCAGATGTTTAGTATAAGACAGATTTTAGAAAATAAATGGGAATATAATGGTACTGTACACCAACTATATGTAGACTTCAAAAAAGCATATGATTGAATTAAGAGGGAGCAGTTATATAGTATCCTGCTGCAGTTCGGAATTTCTAAAAAATTAGTTAGACATATACGAATGTGTCTAAATGGCAGAAAGAGTAGGGTGCGTGTAGGCAAAGAGTTTTCGGACACTTTTGAAATCCACAATGGGTTGAAGCAAGAAGATGCACTATCTCCTCTACTATTTAATTTTGTACTAGAGCATGCCATTAAATATTTAGAGAATGAGAAAGGCTTACAACTCAATGGTATTAATAAGCTGTTAGTTTATGCTGATGATGTAGTTTTATTGGCCGATAGCGAAGAGATACTAAAGGCCAACACGCACACACTATTGAGTAACACTAAGAAATTAGGACTGGAAGTAAATATCAATAAAACTTAATATGTGGTCACACGTAGAAATTCATTACGTAATGGAAATGGACAGCTAATGACAAATGAGGGAAATTTTGAGGAAGTCCTGAATTCAAATACCTAGGAACAATAATCACAAATAGGAATGAGATGCACAAAGAAATTAAACATAGGCTCAATTCTGGAAATGCGTGCTATTATGCATTGCAGAGACTCTTGATGCCCCAACTCCTTTCAAAAAACGTTAAACTGAAAATATATAAAACTATTATTCTACCATTTATATTATATGGGTGCGAAACATGGACTCTTACTTTAAGGGAGGAAAGGAGATTACAAGTATTTGAGAGTAAAGTACGTAGGAAAATTTTTGGACCAAAGAGAGATGAATAGACAAGTGAATGGAGAAGACTACATAACAGTGAACTACATGATCTGTATAGGAAGCCAGATATAATAAGAACAGTTAAGTCTCGTAGACTGCGATGGGCAGGACATGTTGCACGTATGGGAAATGAAAGACTTGCATGGAAGCTTCTTGTAGGAAAACGAGAGGGAAAACGCCCAGTTGGTAGACCAAGAATGAGGTGGGAGAATAATATTAACCATGATTTGAGGGAAATGATTGGAAAGCATTAGCTCAGGAAAATGATGTATGGAGAGCTTATGTCCGCACTGCCATGAACCTACGGGTTCGATAGTGCCAGTGAGTAAGTAAGTAAGAAGTAAGTAAGTGAAGTCAAAAGTAATTTTACGAAATTAATAAAAGTATGTGTATAATGTAAATTAATATTCAATTTATAATTAGGCAAATTATTGTTACTCTTTAACAGGGGGGAAATGGTCTAACTTAGTTACAATTACGGTTCAAGTCAGAATATATTACGCATCTAGAAAATAGAACAAACTCCATAAAGAATTTATAGTCAAGGCTTAATAATAGAATTTTACGATTATTTACACATATGTACTTGTAAAAGAAAAAAATCCATATACGCATACCATCTGGGGGCTGACCGTAAGGAAGTAAAAAATGTCACGGAGAAATGTATAGAAAAAGTGCCACGTATCCGGAGCATCGATTTAAGTATTTTTTCTTGAGTTTGCACCTTGTTTCAACATAATATACTTCTATGTACTCCACTATTATCATGGGAATTCTGGTACACGACCTGTCCTGAGAGAATTTTATTTCTGGATCAGATACGCACTGGTTTACTATGATAAGGAAATCCCCATTTTTTAAATTCTCGGACCACCCCCAAGAAACACATTAAACAGTTTAAGAGACCACAGTAGAAACTCATACAGTTCATACTAAAGATGACCACATTATCGTGTTCTGAAGAATGTCTATTATGACATTTAGAGATCTTTAGAAATGATGGGATATCAAATCAGCGGACACCCTCTTAGAAATAATAAGTGCGAGGGATGAGAGACATAGAGGAAGACTATAAAACTAATATATAAATGATAAACGAACTGAAGATAACTACCATAGCCCGTAATTTTTTAAAACAGGAAATTTACCAAAACTAGGAAATGATAGGAGGACTAAAGACAGATTACTAAAAAAGTCAAACCAATTGCGAAAATACAAAAGACTTCCGGATTTAAGCCTAAAAGTCGGACAGGACGAGAGACAACCATGGAAGTGGAAGATAAATGTGATATATGGATAAATGTAGAGGTGCATTTAAATTCTAAGTGTGTTTGATGTTTTTTTTCAGGACTGGACACAAATAGAAACATGCAGATTAGTTTAAAATACGCTGATATACCATTTGTGAAAGCCTGAAAGAAATGACAGCACCATACAGAACCATAGTGGCTGCAACTAGAGTAAGGAGTTTTTCATACATCGATTGTCAATGTTATAATTACAGGAACAGCGAGTAATCGTTCGTTTTCTCCAATTACTTAGTGTGACAACGGTTGAGTGACGATATCATGAATGTGAAAATAAGTTCGTTCTTGGATGCGACATTTCAAAGAAGGTCGAACATCGTGTGGCACATCCTGTCGATCAAATATCATGGTTGCAAGAGTGAGCCGAATAAGAGTGAAATATATCACCTTCAAAGTTGATTTTACCTTATGATCTGTGCACACAAACCCGTGGATAATAATCAAATAATTTTTCGTAACGTGAGATGAGGTGAAGGGTGATATAAAATGAATGATTGGAAATTAAATGACGGGAAGTGGAAGGAGTGGTGGGATGAAATTCTGGAAAGGGATGAACTTCGAGAAGAAACCCGAAAATCCTGGTATGGCTCACCACCAATATCCTTTCGGAATCGCCAGAATTCTAACCCGGGATCCCAGTCGGAATATCCACGCGTCCACCGAGACAGCTAGTAAGATCTTACTTTCAATTTCTATAACTCAGAAACAAAAATTATAGTATCGCAGTATTTAACAATTCATGTAGGTACTCTAGAAATACTGAACTTCAGCCCAGTTTTTAATTATTTTTATACAGTAGACAGTATATATATATATATATATATATATATATATATATCATCGAAATAAATTAAATATATCGGTAACCACTTGCTTCAGCTTAAAAGACACAGCGTATTGTGATGAGTTTCAAGAAATGCTGGGCATTGTAGAGGCTGCGGACTGCAAGAGATTTCCAAGTCTCGCTTTTAATGATACAAGGGATTCCTGAGTCGTGAATTACGAGTAATCCTGCACCTGGAGCGAAACCAATAGATGCGTCTCTTCATCGCTTTATGGAAGACTCCATCTCTCGACGTTTCGACTCGATAAATATATATTTATTAATTAAATAAAAATCAAACTTAGTTTTATTTGATTTTCATATTTATTAAGATATAATTCTGTGACAGCTGTTTCGGTACACGTACCTTCTTCAGACATATTAAATTATGAATTGTGTTCCAATTGATCTAAGCAACAAAACAACAATAATTTATTCAATTTTTTTAATTTAACAAAGGCGATTCATTCAAATCAAGTTGAGAATTTAACAGTTTATTACTACTTTTCAATTTATTTATTTGTACAGCCTCCAAAAGGTCCGACATCTTACCCTTATCACAAAATGTAAAATTTCAAAATTTGTATAGAAACAATAATTAAATTGGAATGGGTGGTTAGCACATTTTGAATATTATAAATTTCTGTTATATGTTCTCATGTGTTCCTTTA
>JASPKZ010007437.1:0-192500 GCA_030220185.1 Diploptera punctata
AGTCTCAATTCACACAAGACGTAGCGGGAAGTCGGTGCCTACTGACAGCTAGTGGCCACCATAACAGGTAAGCAAATTTTAAAGAGAATATTTACTTTATAGCAGTATAACGCTTGTATATTTAGATGTTATAACTATATTTTGACATTTGGCAATGAAGGCAAATATGATACGAAAAGAAAAAATGAATGCTTGAGTCGGGATTTGAACCCGAGTCTCTAAACTCTGTACGTTTAGCGCTCTAACCAACTGAGTACTCAAGTATTCCAACACAAACATATTTTTTCTTATATTGTAGTATTCTCAATTCACACAAGACGTAGCGGGAAGTCGGTCCTACTGACATCTAGTGGCCACCATAACAGGTAAGCAAATTTTTAAAGAGAATATTTACTTTATAGCAGTAACGCTTGTATATTTAGATGTTATAACTATATTTTTGACATTTGGCAATGAAGGCAAATATGATACGAAAAGAAAAAAAGAATGCGTTGAGTCGGGATTTGAACCGAGTCTCTAAACTCGGTACGTTTAGCGCTCTAACCAACTGATATATATATATATATATCAGCAGAATCAAGGATTAGACCTGATGGTCTGTTCCGATCGCATGTTAGAATTGGTCTATCCATCTTTTACTGGGTCTTTCCAACATTTCTTCGTCCTAGTGGTTTGTAATGAAGAATCTGTTTCGGAATTCTATTGTTATCCATTCTATTGATGTGCTTCATCCATTCATCTCTGTATTGTGGTAATTCTATCTAATAGTTTGAACATATTCAATTCTCTTCGTATATCCTCACTTCGCCTTTTTTCCATTATTGTCTAGCCAGCCACACTCCTCAGAAACCTCATTTCTGACGTTTCTATTCTTCGTTCCTGTGTTTGGTTAAGACCCAGTGTTCCGATCCATACAGTAGTGTTGGAACCGCCATTGTTTTATAAATGTTAAAAAGTGTCTCCTTTCTAGTTCCTTTGAGACTTCGTTTTATGGCGCCACACATATAATTAAATTTATTTATTTTGTTTCATGTCTTCCACTTTTTAATATGATACATGGTATCTCCAAGGTAATTAAAACTGCTCGCCTTTGTCTATTGTTTTATTCTCTAATTGAATTTTACTCATATATATACAAACTTCTAGGACTTGTTGAAGTGGCCTGAGTTGATAATATTTAGAATTGGAAACCATGACCGGGAATCAACTTATCTCGATCTTCTTGGTATATAAATGAGCTAAAAGACAAAATTCGTTATTATTATGAGTTATCCGTAAAAGAATACCGCCATGCTTGACAGGAATCTACGTACTTGTCTCGATCTTCTTGACATCAATGAAAGACAAAAATGGTTATTGTGAGTTATCCGTAAGAGATAAAATAGCTGTCGCGGACCGTTTTGTAGAGCTTTTTGAGATATTCAATTCTGTGTACATTAATTTTGTGTATTTGTTATGGTTTAGGCAGCGTAAGCCATTTAAGCGTCAAAAAGCTTACTTTTTTCATGTTTTCCACTACAAAGAGTGATTTTTAAAGGGTGTAGAGTTGAGTATCACATAGTTCTTATAGCATATGTTCATCCCGAGAATATCCTGACATTTTGCAAAAAGTCCCATCACAATCGGATCAACGATAGGGCCGTGCATTAAGTACGAACAAACAAACAAACAAACAAACATTTTATATATTAGATTTAACAAATAGAAATTGACAACATGAGAAACAACTGCTATAAACATGTTAAAAGAATCCTACAGATAGAATCCCACAGCTGTTTTAAAAGTACAAACCAATAGGACATAAAAGTGTTGGACGCCCACTTACAAGAAGGAAAATTCATTAATTGATGTGAAAACAGGTTAACCCTTAAATTAAAAATGTATCCTTTTGGATACATTGATTTCATTTATTTAATATTGTTTATAGATCAACAGAAAAACACGCGAGTAGAAGTATTTAAATTTATGTCAAATTACGCAATAATGTATAATAATAACACAATTTAACATGAATTTATTTCCTTGCGGTCCGGAACATTTAAAAACTGGCACGAGAAAATATTGTATTGACAATTTAAGGGTTAAAAGACCTAAATCATGAAGAACATGAATTGTATGCGGTCAACGTACCGACACAATGAGAAATCTAGCAGGCAACTAAAGCATTACTAGGAAGAAAAAATGTTAGTAATTTTGCTTAGAACTCTTTATTCTGGCTTAAGGATCTTTTACGAACCTACGTTCTTCAGACTGCGACTCGCAGCTTAAGAAATGTTTACTAACCAATTTAAATAATCATATCAAAAAAAAAAAACAATGTGATCTGCTCGCTTTGCATTGGTTATGAACACCGACGTACGATGTAGAAGCAATAAGTGCGCGAAAAGTAGATCCCTCATTAATTATAACTATTTTCTCTGAATATACTTGTTATTCTTCGTGAATGAAAATAATATTCAAAACATAGAAAATATTCTAAAATATACCTAATCGATAATTACAACTGAACATAGTTTATTACATGCATTTAGATCATGTTTCAGTCGATTCTGATGCAACAAATGCCTGAAGGTGTTGAGTCTTCGGTTGCTGTGTCGCCATCTTTCCCGAAGGACTTTTCCCTTGAATTTTTCCTTCCTAAAAAATCTATCGACACCGGCCGGGTTGGAACCCGCGAACCCTCAGGACCAGAGGCAAGGAACATACATAGTCCACCGTGGCCTAAATAGGATCGATGAAGATTTGTAAAAAAAAATTACTGGAACAACCTCAACAGCTGCATCACTTTGGAATTTGCTAAAAATAATTAACATGACATTGCAACATAGTATCCTTCTCTATCCCCGACGTTCCTTAAATACGTGTTCATTTACCAAGTCCATTACTGCAAACCATTAAGTGCAGAAATTTGACATCACTGGCGCTAGTTGGCTACTTTCCATCAAATGTCTTAACGTGAGGACACATTTACAACCAGATTCTGTGAATGATGTTTCTGCAGAAACGCTTCCTAATAAAATGCGATATTCTGCCAATAGAGTGTAGTTCTTACAAAGTCATTTCAAGATTATACACAATAGACGTTTAAATTCTTTTCAAACTAGGATTGCGATTTCCTCCAGATAGAAATCAAACAACAACCTGATTCTCAATGAATACACACCTAATCCACACAATCCTCTGTACAAAATTCTCACAACCAAGTCAGTGCTTCAACAAGGGTCAACAAGAACGGACCTAATGCATTCTGCTGATGATGGGACTAGTCCCGAGAGGCCTACAGAGTTTTAAAAGAACTTAAGTTGAGGAGACGGACCTACAAGGTAACTATATTATAGTTTTTAACCTACAATATTACGTGAACTAATACCTCAACGGAAAATCACAATGGATTTTACTAGTAACAATAAGTTTTCTTAAATTTTAACTACTTTGTCACCGCTTCAAGAACCTGTCGCTTAACAAAAACCGGTACCAGTACTTGTTAAATGGTTCCGTAATTACTAACTGATCGTTTTTTCGGGATCCTATCAACTTCTTTAATTCAATTTATTTTATTTAATGATATCAAGATAAAATCCCTCGTGTTCTCACGATTTGATTCCATGAATCTCCGACGATTGTTCCGTCCGATACAGATTTAACATGATAATAATACACGTCCTAATTTATTTATTTGTTTAATTTCTTAATCTAGGAGTCTGAGTGAATGATTTTGCTTCAATTGTAAATAATATTGTATTGTAAATATCCATGTAATAAATTTGTCTATCGTAATTTAGATGCAGGAGTTTTTTTTATCTGTTGAGTGGTAAAACGCCTTAAGCCATAACTCTGACAGGAAAAATAAAGTTATTATTATACTTATTTTATTATTATTAAAATTAGTGTTATTAATTATTATTCAAATTATTGTTATTATATTATTAAAATATTATTATTATTAATTAAATGGTTATTATTATCAAATTGTTCATTAGGATTAAAATGATTATTATTAAATAATAATAATATTATTATTATTATTAAAAGTATTATTATTATTATAAAATTATTATTATAATTATTCAAATTATTATTATTAGAAAATTATTATTATTATTATTAAAATTATTAATTATTATTAAAATATTATGATTATTAAAATTATTAATTATTATTATTAAAATTATTATTATTATTATTAAATTATTATTATTATTATAAAATTATTATTATTATTATAAAATGATTATTATTAAAATTATTATTATGATTAAAATTAAATTATTATATTATTATTATTATTATTATATTATTATGGGGGCACGCCGTAGCGTAGTGGTTAAGGCACTGAGCTACAAGCCGAGGATCGAGGGTTCAAGTCCCGTGAGTTTATGATTTTAACTGACCCAAACCTCTGGCGGCACTATGGCCCTGGGGTCGACTAGCCTCTAACGGAAAATGAGTACCAGACGCTTCTTCTGGGGGTAAAGGAGGCAGGTCAAGCAGGCTGACAACCCGGCTGACATCAAGTGCCGATTGTCTACAAAAAGTGGGAGCTTAACCTCCCACTACACCAAGGGCCTCCAGGCCTGTTGTGGGTACACTTTACTTTATTATTATTATTATTATTATGATTATTATTATTATATGCCGGCTGCGGTGGACTAGTGGTTATGCTCCTTGGCTCTGGTCCCGAGTGTCGCGGGTTCAAACCCGGCCGGTCGATGGATTTTTTAGGACGGAAAATCCAAGGAGCAAGTCCTCCGGGAGAGACTTTAAGAAGCCGTGGGGTCCCGAGTCTGAAGATTTTCAGGCTCGTAAAAAATACTTAAGCCTGAATGAAAAGGCCTCTAAGCAAAATTTACCGAATTTTCCCGTCCTAGTACTATCTTGGGTTTCCTAGATGTCAGTATGTGGCGGAACGCTGACCACATACCACTCAAAATGACATCTTTACGAAAACAAGTGTAATTAAATTAGTAGTGTTCAAATTCTTCCCTGTAGGGGGAGAACGCCTAAATCTCGTAAAAGGAAAACATATGCTTACAATATAATTTATTATTATTATTATTATTATTATTATCATCATCATCATCCGGTAGCATGGCAGCTGCCGCCGTCTTCCGGAAAACCAAACGCCATTCCTCTCTAACCTCCATTGATCTTCCTCCATTTCTCTGATATTCATAGCTGCTTGTACCCCTTCTATCCAAGGCTTTTCTTCGGTCTTCCTCTCTTCTTCCTCCTTTTCCATTGGGATCCATTCCATAACAATTTTTGGCAATCTTTGCTCTGGCATTCGTTTGACATGACCACAACCACTGCAATCTTTTCTTTTCTATGATGTCCGGCTCCTCTTGTCACCCATAAATTTCCCTTATTTCTTTATTTCGTATTCTATCCATTCTAGATTTCCAAGCTGATCTTCTAAAACATCCATTTCTGTACTTAAAATTCTTTTCGTTTCCTTCCCTGGTAGGAATTTGCCAGACTTCAGCACCATATGTTAAAATGCTCTGAATTATGGTTTGACATATTTGTAATTTTCTATTTTTGTAATATTTTGCTCCACCAAACAGAGTTTAAAGCATTTATTGCTTGTTTTGTTTGTGCGATTCTATTTTTAATTTTCCACTGTGTTATCGCCTGAATGGTCTAATTTTGTGTTCCTAAATAAGTGCATTCAAATACTAGGTTTTAGTTCTTCTTCTATATGTTGAAATTTATATTTTCCATTTCTTCTCCCATACACAGATATTTAGTTTTGTCAATGTTAATATTATTTATTATTATTTTTATTATTTTTATTATTTTTATATATTATTATTTAATTAATTAGTTTATTATTATTATTTTATTATTATTATTATTATATTACTTTTATTATTTTTTATTATTATTATATGTTTATTATTTTATTTTTATTATTTTTATTACTTTTTATTATTATTTTTATTACTTTTATATTATTTTTATTACTTTTATTATTATATTTTTATACTTTTCATTATTTTGTATTACTATCTTATTCTTTTTATTTTTTTATTCTCTTCCGTTTTCTTCCTCTTTCTTCCCTTTTCTTTTTTTATTCATTCTTAATTTGCTTCTTCTACTTATTTTTCTTTTTTTATTCTTATTCTTCTTCTTCTTCGTCTTACTTCTTCTTATCTTCTTCTTCTTCTTCTTCTTCTCTTCTTCTTCTCTTTTTCTTCTTCCTTCTTTTTTCTTTTTATTCTTCTTCTTCTCTTCTTACTTCTTCTCTTCTTCTTCTTCGTCTTCTATTATTTTTCTTCTTCTTCTTCTTAACATTATTCTTCTTTTTCTTCTTATTTCTTCTTTTTCTTCTTCTTCTTATTATTATTTCTTTTCTGCTTAACTTATTATTTCTTCTTATTCTTCATTATATCATTCATTTTCATTATGCTTCTTCTTCTTTTTCTCTTCTTCTTCTTTTTCTTCTCCTTCTATTCCTTCTTCTTCTTATTTCATTTCTTCTTCGTATTCTTTCTCTTTCTTCTTCTCTCTCATATTTATCATTATTTATATTCCATTATTATTTATATCTATTAATAGTTATACTATATATTATCATCAATCTCATCATAATGATCATCAATCAATTATCATCATCAATCATCATCATCCATTATCATAATCAATGATCATAATCAATATCATAATCATTATCATAATCAAATTATCATAATCAATTATCATAATCAATTATCATAACCAATTATCATATCAATTATATAATCAATTATCATAATCAATTATCATATCAATTATCATAATCAATTATCAATCAATTATCATAATCAATTAAATCATCAATTATCATCATCAATTAATCATCATCACTTACATCACAATTATCATCATCATTAATCATCATCATTATCATCATCAAATTATCATCATCAATTAATCATCATCAATTATCATCATACAATATCATCATCAATTATCATCAATCAATTATCATCATCAATTATCATCATCATTATCATCATCAATTATCATCATCAATTAATCATCATCAATTATCATCATCATTATCATCATCAATTATCATCATCAATTATCATCATCAATTATCACATCAATTATCATCATCAATTATCATCAGCAATTATCATCATCAATTATCATCATCAATTATCATCATCATTATAATCAGCAATTATAATCATCAATTATCATCATCATTATAATCATCAATATAATCATCAATTATATCATCAATTATAATCATCAATTATAAATCATCAATTATAATCATCAATTATAATCATCAATTATAATCATCAATTATAATCATCAATTATAATCATCAATTATAATCATCAATTATAATCATCAATTATAATCATCAATTATAATCATCAATTATAATCATCAATTATAATCATCAATTATCATCATCAATTATCATCATCAATTATCATCATCAATTATCATCATCAATTATCATCATCAATTATCATCATCAATTATCATCATCAATTATCATCATCAATTATCATCATCATTATCATCATCAATTATCATCATCAATTATAATCATCAATTATAATCATCAATTATAATCATCAATTATAATCGTCAATTATAATCGTCAATTATAATCGTCAATTATAATCGTCAATTATAATCGTCAATTATAATCATCAATTATAATCATCAATTATAAGCATCAATTATAATCATCAATTATCATCATCAATTATCATCATCAATTATCATCATCAATTATCATCATCAATTATAATCATCAATTATAATCATCAATTATCATCATCAATTATCATCATCAATTATCATCATCAATTATCATCATCAATTATAATCATCAATTATAATCATCAATTATAATCATCAATTATAATCATCAATTATCAATAATCAATTATCATAATCAATTATAATCATCAATATAATCATCAATATCATCATCAATTATCATCATCAATTATAATCATCAATTATAATCATCAATATACATCATCAATTACCATCAATCAATTACATCATCAATTATCATCATCAATTATCATCATCAATTATCATAATCAATTATCATAATCAATTATCATAATCAATTATCATAATCAATTATCATAATCAATTATCATAATCAATTATCATAATCAGTTATCATAATCAGTTATCATAATCCATTATCATAATCAATTATCATAATCATTATCAATCATCAATTATCATCATCAATTACATAATCAATTATCATAATCAATTATCATCATCAATTAATTCATCATCAATTATCATAATCAATTATCATAATCAATTATCATAATCAATTATCATAATCAATTCATAATCAATTATCATAATCAATTATCATAATCAATTATCATAATCAATTATCATAATCAATTATCATAATCAATTATCATAATCAATTATCATAATCAATTATCATAATCAATTATCATAATCAATTATCATAATCAATTATCATAATCAATTATCATAATCAATTATCATAATCAATTATCATAATCAATTATCATAATCAATTACTCATCATAATCATCATCATATCAATTATCGTCATCAATTATCGTAATCAATTATCGAATCAATTATCATCATCATTATCATCATCAATTATCATCATCAATATCATCATCAATTATCATCATCAATTATCATCATCAATATCATCATCAATTATCATCATCAATTATCATCATCAATTATCATCATCAATTATCATCATCAATTATCATCATCAATTATCATCATCAATTATCATCATCAATTATCATCATCAATTATCATCATCAATTATCATCATCAATTATCATCATCAATTATCATCATCATTATCATCATCAATTATCATCATCAATTATCATCATCAATTATCATCATCAATTATCATCATCAATTATCATCATCAATTATCATCATCAATTATCATCATCAATTATCATCATCAATTATCATCATCAATTATCATCATCAATTATCATCATCAATTATCATCATCAATTATCATCATCAATTATCATCATCAATTTTAATCATCAATTATCATCATCAATTATAATCATCAATTATAATCATCAATTATAATCATCAATTATAATCATCAATTATAATCATCAATTATAATCATCAATTATAATCATCAATTATAATCATCAATTATAATCATCAATTATAATCATCAATTATAATCATCAATTATAATCATCAATTATAATCATCAATTATCATCATCAATTATCATCATCAATTATCATCATCAATTATCATCATCAATTATCATCATCAATTATCATCATCAATTATCATCATCAATTATCATCATGAATTATCATCATCAATTATCATCAATTATTATTATTAATTATTATTATTATTAATAATAATTATTATTATTATGTATTATTATTATGTATTATTATTATTATGTATTATTATTATTATGTATTATTATTATGTATTATTATTATGTATTATTATTATTAATATGTATTATTATTATTAATTATGTATTATTATTATTATTATTATTAGCAGTAGTAGTAGTAGTAGTAGTAGTATTAGTGGGACAGCCACGCGCACTATCCACGCGTCTATCGATAGCTTAAAAAAAAGTTAACTGATTCTTTTTTTTTTTGTACATAAACTGTTCTTTGTAAAGTTAATTTAATATAGAGGGAAAAAAAACAGTTGAATACAACGTCAGATGTTTCTGCTGAATCCCATAATTTAAAGAGAGTTTACATTTTTTCTTCTACCTTTTTATAACAGTTTTATTTTCCTTGCTACGAAGCACATGTTGTTAGCCATGTTGTGAACGCCTTGCCATTAAAGATAGCTTCAACATACGGAGAGGAGACAGCATCGAACAGCGGTAACATTTGTGTGGTGCACCGAAACCAATATAGCTGACATAGAGTAAGCTATGTTTCCTTTCTTTTTTTGTAATACTGAAAAATGAGGTTTTCTCCGATAGCATTTTAAGAAGAAGTGCGTGGCATGTTATTCAAGAGGACAACTCCTTGTTATTCTCGCTGCGATCAACATTCCGGGCTCCTCAATTACTTACATTTGGAGTCCAACACAGTTCACAAAATTTTTGATATATTTTCATTAGGAGAATCCTTCATACAATGAATAATTACTCCCACACACATAAAAAGCAATGCTTTAAATAAAGCATGAGTCAACAAATGAAAAAAAGCCAACCCAGCAAACCCTAAAGACAAAATTCTTATTATTAAACCCAGCTGGGGTTGATGTCCTCCTTTGGAAGGAGGGCTGTGAGGATAGGATATTTTAGACCATGGATCAGACATACATATATTCCTGTCCACACAAGGGCATAGAGGGCTTCCCGCATACATTATAGATCAGTGCGGGGCCACCTCCGAGACAAAATGAATATTTAAGGGCAAGTTTTAGGCTATAAGAGAGTTGTAATACTCAACTCGTTGACCCTTAAAAATCACCCTTTGTAGTGAAAAATGTGTTTTTCGGAACTTTTTGGACGCTTTATGACTTACGCTGCCTAAAACATAACCAAATTAATGTACACAGAATTGAATATGTAAAAAAAATCTACAATAAAGTCCTCGACAGCATATCTTTTATAGATAAGTCATAATAACTAATTTTCTCTTTTAGCTGATCTATGCCAAGAAGATCGAGATAAGTAGATTCTCGAGCAACGCCGGGTAATCAGTATGGGGTATCTAAAAATAATTAATATATGTTTATAATACAGTAAAAAATGTTCAAAGCGGAATCGCATGGGACCAAATTTCTTTTCCAGATTAGACAAAATTCCGCATTATAAAAAAACAAAAATCGATTATAGAAAACAATATTCCATTATAGAGTACCGTATATGTCTTTTTACGTACCTGGATTAATTGTAGTTCCGCTGCCTTTGAAAAATGGAGTATAGTTTGTACGAGCGATTTCGACGGTAACGTGCAAAAAAACAGTCCGTTTCGTCAGCGTTAAAAATGTCTCTTAGGCGCGTATCTGAAATCAAGGTATGCAGTTTCGGTTTCCAGTCAGTAACAATTTTCGTCCACATCCTTTGATTCCCCGCAAATTTCATTGCACACTACAATGTGTCGTATTTTAAAACTGTGCAGCCAACCTAAAGATGCCTTGAAATCGTTATTCACTAGGGATACAGCAACAGCTAGAGCTTGACTTTGGAGCATTGGTCCGGAAATTTGGAGATTTTTTCGTGCGCTTGTAAAACACTCCAACACTACTTCGTTGATTTTTTCATTTATTATATTTTTTATTATTTATTTATTTATTGTTTTCCTCTTCGATTGATCATTTCCTTGCATCCATTCATTTTTTTTTTGTGTTTTAAAATCTCAGAAACATGGATTTTTCCACATTTAAATTCAGTCATTATTTCGCGTGCTGAGAGTTTGTTTTTCTTACATTCAATCACATTCACTTTATCGTTTAAAGACAATGATACACACGATTTAGCCATCTTTGTTCCGGAAATTCAAAAGGCTACCTGTGACACATACGTACACAATTTGTCTCAGATCTTAAACTAACTTCAGATTTTACGGTGCACTGGTTATTTGTAAGACAGATGTCACACGCCAAATATTTGTTAAACGAACCTGTATTTCGCGTAACTGGTGTGCAGTGAGGCCGAAATATTTTTGTAGAAAGAAAATCTACTTCACCCAATGACAGGAATTGTTATTTCGCCTAAAGGGAATTCAATGGAGTGGAAACTAATTTATTTCTCTCTCAGTTTTTCCGCCTTATAAACATTTTTTCGTGAATTGTGTAGAAACATTCTTCTGTTTCCGCGTTGGACAGATTCCGTTTTATACAAAATAAATACACGTAAAATTACTCTTATTTCGCCGGGACCAATATTCATATTGGACAGATTTCCGCATTATTTACGTTCCGGATTAAACAAGTTTTACTGTAATTATTTGTCTACTTATTCAATATAGAAACTATCAGTAAAACTAAATATGTGGTCACACGTAGAAATTCAGTATATAGTGGAAATGGACAGCTAATGACAAATGAGGGAGATTTTGAGGAAGTGGCTGAATTCAAATACCTAGGAACAATAATCACAAATAGGAATGAGATGCACAAAGAAATTAAACATAGGCTTAATTCTGGAAATGCGTTCTATTATGCATTGCAGAGACTCTTGATGTCCAAACTCCTTTCAAAAAACGTTAAGCTGAAAATATATAAAACTATTATTCTACCAGTTATATTATATGGGTGCGAAACATGGACTCTTACTTTAAGGGAGGAAAGGAGATTACGAGTATTTGAGAATAAAGTTCTTAGGAAAATTTTTGGACCAAAGAGAGATGAACAGACAGGTGAATGGAGAAGACTACATAACAATGAACTACATGGTCTTTATAGGAAGCCAGATATAATAAGAACAGTTAAGTCTCGTAGACTGCGATGGGCAGGACATGTTGCACGTATGGGGAATGAAAGACGTGCATGGAAGCTTCTTGTAGGAAAGTCAGAGGGAAAACGCCCAGTTGGTAGACCAAGAATGAGGTGGGAGAACAACATTAACTATGATTTGAGGGAAGTAGATTATACAGGGAATGATTGGAAAGCATTAGCTCAGGATAGGGATGTATGGAGAGCTTATGTCCGCGCGGCCGTGAACCTACGGGTTCGATAGTGCCAGTGAGTAAGTAAGAGTAAGTATTCAATATAGAAACACATTTATTTAGATGTAGCAGCGCACACCGCGTATTAGATAGTTTACATTTACAATCTCATGTAAGTAGAGTTAGATATTAGGTATTTTTTGTTACGAGCTCTACACAAACGACTCCCCGTAAAGTATTTATAAAACAATTTTATCAGTTTTCCACAGACGTTGAAGATTTGATCTTGTTCAAATAATCAACTATCAACGTTAACAAAGGACCGGTGCGCAGTTAATCTGAATGCTGGTGTAGTGATTAATGACAGCGATGATTTGATTTGAAACAAACAAGGTCATGTCTGTTATCGAGTCAATACAGACTACACCAGTTCAGAGCAAAAATGAGATAACAGCTGATAAGATTTCCGGTATCATTATTATTGCTATTACTGCCACTGGTATTACCTGCAATATTCCACACACCATTTAATATATTGGCTTAGGTGATCTAGAGGTCAAGTACCTTGCCTCTGATCCCAAGGGTCGCAGGTTCAAATCAAGTTCAAATCGATGGAATATGTTAGAATTGAAAACTCAAAAGAACAAGTGTTCCAGGAGAGAATTTAGGCTATTGTGTGCACCTGTGAATATTCTATTGAAGAACAAGTCGCTGCTAGCATCATGTTGGCCAATGTGATAACACATGTTCCCGCTAGAGCCAATTGCTAACATATTTACTCACATATAAGGGTATTCTCTGCCCGCTCCTGGAATTTCCTTCAAGATGTCAAGGGTTTCCGTACACTTGGCACTTTTAAGTCACGCTTATACAGTTACCTGTTAAGTAATAATTATTTTTTCTCTATTTGTTTAAAATGATACTAAGTCATTATTTTTTTTCTCTTTTTTTACATCTTGTACATATTATATTTAATTCGTTAAACCTAGAGTAAATCAAAATACATTAGAAATAATAATTGTATTGTATTTATAACATGTAATCGTTTATGTTTATTGTAATTTAAATATAATACTATTTTTTTGTATTTTTTAAAACATGATCGAGTGCAGACATGGTCTTAAGGCCTTAACTCTGCCAGATAAAATAAACCTATTTGTATTATTTTTATTATTATCATTATCATTATTATTATTATTATTACTATTATTATTATTATTATTACTATTATTATTATTATTATTATTACTATTATTATTATTATTTATTGAATTACTATATGATTATTATTATTAACTATTATTATTATTTTATTACTATATTATTATTATTATTACTAATTATTATTATTTATTATATACGAGTAGTATGATTATTATTACTATTATTATTATTATTATTACTATTATGATTATGATTATTATTATTATTATTATTAATATTATTACTATATTAATTATTATTATTAATATTTATTATTATTATTACTATTATTATTATTATTATTATTATTATTATTATTATTAGTTATTATTATTACTATTATTTATTATTATTACTATTATTCTTATTATTACTATTATTATTATTATTATTATTACTATTATTATTATTCTTAACTATTATATTATTATTATTATACTATTATTATTACTATTATTATTACTATTATTATTACTATTATTATTACTATTATTATTATTATTATTATTATTATTATTATTACAGCTATATTAGTGGACAAGTTAGAAACCAATAGCAGTATATCAAAGAACAGACAAAAAAACACAGAAATAAGACAGCAACTAAAAGTAGAAGAATTAAACACAACAATAGTGAAATACAGAAGAAACTGGAAAAGCACTTAGCAAAGATGACTGATAATAGGATACCAAAAGCAGCATATAACTATTCACTAAGAGGAGGAAGAAGTTTGAGAAGACCAAATAAAATATGGAAAGAGCAGCAATTTGGAGCCGGAACAGGCTAACAAAAAGCTTAAACCGTGACGAAGAAGAAGAAGAAGTTAGGGTGTGAAAATAAGCAAGTTTGTTACAGATGGGTATGTTAGTATTAATTTGGGCAAATTAGGTTGAGAAAATAGGGGGAGTTAGAACAAGAAATTTATTTAGCCTTCACTTGATTATTAGCGGTTTTTTTTGTGACAAGTTGGCTACTCTGTCTAATAAATGACTAATACGTATTTTACATTGTAAATATGGTGATCTTAGGTTACTTTGAACTCAACTATTACTGATTTTAAGGCATTTCACGCTTTTTGGGGGGAAATCAGCATATATAGGCCTATATATATTTCTCCATATTCCAACAATACATTTTTTTTAATGTTTGTAGGTGGCATAGAATTCCCGGAATTTAAATAGTGGGTTCCATGCCTGAATATTTCCTGGCACATAAAAGTACCTCACAATAGAAATGAGATTTCTCAGATGTCTAAGGGATCAAACGTGAAGTCAAGATATCAGAGATGAATTACAAATATATAATATAAACGAGAGAATACACAAAAATAAATGTAATTGGTTTGAACATATACACAGAATACCAAATAATCGTTTATTAAAGCAGGTGCTTCGTTATAGGCCTCTAGGCCGAAGAAATGTGGGAAGACCAAAACGTCGTTGGAAACACGACCTGCACTTGCAGCATATAGTGCATCGGGGAGCGGAACGGGTCAACAGGCCCATATCTTGAGGATGATGATGATCATAATAAAATAACCTTAATTTTGCCGCGGTGGTCTAGTGGTTATTTTCCTTGCCTCCAGTCCCGAGGGCTTGGGTTCAAACTCACAGCCTTCTTCAGCTGTGGTATCTACTGTTTCATTCCTGCTGTGCCAACTTGTGATGGGACGCATTGTAATTGTATTTCTGTTATACTGGAAATATCTTCTATAAGCGTTTAACTACTACTACTACTAGTAGTAGTAGTAGTAGTAGTAGTAGGACTTTATTAGACAAAAGTAAGATATTTACAATATTATTTACAAATATGGGTCACACAGGCAGTAAGCCTTACGTGCTTTTGACAGTCCGTTACAATAAAGAAATAATTGCTACTAGTGTGAAGAAAAAATAAACAACAAAACAAAAAAAAGCAATAACATTACAATTACATAAAGAAAACGCAATAATATTACAATTAAATAATAACACAATAGCATTATACACTAAAAAAAGCAATAACATTACAATTACATAAAGAAAACACAGTAATATTACAATTAAATAATAACACAATAGCATTATACACTAATTAATTTATATATAATTATTAAGAGTTAATGTTATTGCATTTTGATAACATATATTTATTCATGAATGAGTGTTGTTCTTATTTTCCGCGTTTTGTCCAGAAATTTACCCAAGTTTATCCAATTTTCTGGATTTACCAATAACTCGTAGCATGCCAATCTTTCCCGATTTGAATTTAGAAATCTTTCCGGTAATAACTGACGTCTCCAATATTCTAAATCATTACATTGTCCTAATATATGTATCTCATCTTCAAATTTCCCGCACATTGGACATATTCGCATATCGTGCTCGTCGCTATTTTTTTGCAATTTCCATGCCCCTAGCCTAAACCAAGCAAGCCCTGATCTCTCTTTAAATCCTAGGTTGAATATATACGATTCTTTTCCCCAGACGTGCTTTAGGTCTCTTTGTAAACACAGTGAGCGTTTCCCTGTACATTCGGCGAAAGTATCTTGTTGGTTTATATCTAAGTACCTCCTCCTTATTTTTCTCCACACGTTCTTGCGATTTTCAGTCCCTTTTTCCCATATCCAGCCCATCCCAATCTTGTGGAGTTCTCTCCTAACCTCGTCTGCCCAAAATTTAACATCTATGTTTTTAATTTCGTGGTCGTAACAAATTGCTCTAAGCATTGTTTGTTCACCTTGGATTACTCGCAACCAGTATTTGAGTACACGAATTTTACAGTTAATGTCGTCCTGGAATGACCCAAATTCATATAGAATTCCACAGTTAGAAACGACCTTACTAAGTCCTGTAATATATTTTAGAAAATGCGTATATACCTTATTTAGTATTTCCGTTCTTTGGAAACCCCAAATCTCACTACCATAGTGCATTACTGGCCTGACCATCGCTCCATACATTTTTTCTAATGTGCTGACTGGATTATCAGGCACTCGACCCAGAATATTTACAGGTAGTTGATCATATAATTCACGGTAGTTCTGGAGAAGTTAATTTCACCATCTGCTAGTTAAAATTCGTATTTCCTCGGTGTGGGGTACTGCGATAATTTCTTTTAAAAATCGGGCTAGCAGCCGCACCGAAACTAAGTATACCATTTGAATTAAATGGACAAACTTTCCTAAAAAAACAGTGAAACATGACAATTAGAAGTTGGGTTTTACCTGAAAATCGAAATTTAAAAATCGCTCTAGTGTCTGTCATGTTTTTTTTTCTAGTAAACAAATGAACTATATTCAGCCAGGAGTCCAACAGAGAACAACCGCCTGTTATCATGTTAGCCAACATTATAATACTAATTTTTCCATCAGATTGTGGATTGTCATATATATTAATTCATTACTAAGTTCTTGTATCACAAAACTTTCTACACACTTTATTTCGTTATGTGAGAAAATGGGTAAGTTAACGAATACCAGATTTGTTTAAAGTTTATTGGATAATCTGGAACTCCATAAGTTGGCTATTCTGTTTCAACGATGACTAATGCACGTTTTCCATTATAAATATGGCCATTTTTAGTTAAAATTAACTCGATGTATCATTCAATTTGAAAGCAATTAAGCATTTTTGGGGGAAAAAATATAACATATAAACATACAAAGATATTTCTCTCAGATAATTATCCACATACTGTAAAATAATTTATTCATTTTGCGGTTTTTATTTCAGTTTATATGCACCCCATTCAAGGTGTCTATAGAGTAGAGATAAACAAATGCAACAATATATGTTCCAGCTAAAAGTTTGATTTCAATTGTTCTTTATTAGTAAAAGTTAGTAAATAATTGTTTCATTTGTTTATCTTCACTCTGTAAACATTCTGAATAGGGTGTAGTGGAATTCTGATATACAGGGCTTCCAATATAAAACCAGACACGCCTCATGGGGTTTCACCCGTCAGGCTGCGCTCTCTCCTCGTCCGCATTTCAATCTGCCAGCCGCAGAGTGTCCGGTTTTATACTGGAAACCCTATATAATCCCAAAAAAATGTACACACAGGATTTAATTAACAAAACAAAAATATATTGCATAAACTAGTAAAATCGGAACACAAGTTGAAGTTACTGATGAATTCAATTAGTTTAGACAGCTCTTGCGTGACGAATCTTTCCTTCTCAGTATGTGTGAGAAATTAAAACAACACAATATGTAAAAACGCACAGAACACGGCACGATCTTGTGCCAGACACCTGCAAGATAAGAGTTTATTCGCTTCTGCAACATCTACTGTGTCTGGTTTAAATTTATCTAATCATGTAACTACATATCAAGTTTTATGCTTTCTTTAATGTTACTGTAACAGTTTGCAATACATTATATATTTAATTATAAACTCAAGAATATATATATATATATATATATATATATATATATAACAATTTCTTACCATTACGTGAAAGCTCCCGGATAATTGAGCCATGACACCCCATTTGAAAACTGCCTTGTCAAAAATGTCCCAATTATAAATGTATCAAATAAACACAAATAAAACCACAGCACTATATTATATTAGTTGAAAAATGTATATGATAAAACACGACAGATATATGACTACAAAACTTGCCACTTCTCAACATCACGGAGAAATCATAACTGTTTTCCGGCTTTCTTTTGATGGCGCAGTGATATCCAACCACTTCTTCATAGTTTACTGTTTGTAAGCGAAATAGTTCCATGTTAATCTCCTATTTTTACCTTTGTTAGCATTTCAAATCTATATATTATTGTATATGTTTTTTCTCCATTATTCTTGTTGCAGATTGGGACTATGTTTTGCTGAAATAATGCACTAATTTACTTATTTGATTATCTCAGCATTATAATCATCTCCTTATGCAAAGCTCTCGTAGAAATGGAATCCAATGCAGTGCACACTTGCGGACATTGAAGCGCCTTAAGAATATAAACAGAAAGACGTGATTTACCCAACGGCTTTTGTGTTTGATTTGCACTAGCTCTCAAATACGAAGTTTCTAGTTTAGCTTCTGTATTTTGATTACTTTCACATATTATGATATATAATAAAATTCTTGTTGTGTCTAAATGGCTCAAAGAGTAGGGTGCGTGTAGGCAAACAGTTTTCAGACACTTTTGAAATGCAGAATGGGTTGAAGCAAGGAGATGCACTATCTCCTCTACTATTTAATTTTGTACTAGAGCATGCCATTAAATCTTTAGAGAATGAGGAAGGCTTACAACTGAATGGTATTAATAAGCTGTTAGTTTATGCTGATGATGTAGTACTACTGGCCGATAGCGAGGAGATACTAAAGGCCAACACGCAGACACTATTGAGTAACACTAAGAAATTAGGATTGAAAGTAAATATCAATAAAACTAAACATATGGTCACAGGTAGAAATTCAGTATATAATGGAAATGGACAGCTAATGACAAATGAGGGAAATTTTGAGGAAGTGGCTGAATTCAAATACCTAGGAACAATAATCACAAATAGGAATGAGATGCACAAAGAAATTAAACATAGGCTCAATTCTGGAAATGCATGCTATTATGCATTGCAGAGGCTTATGATGTCCCAACTCCTTTCAAAAAACGTTAAGCTGAAAATATACAAAACTATTATTCTACCAGTTATATTATATGGGTGCGAAACATGGACTCTTACTTTAAGGGAGGAAAGGAGATTACAAGTATTTGAGAATAAAGTTCTTAGGAAAATTTTTGGACCAAAGAGAGATGAACAGACAGGTGAATGGAGAAGACTGCATAACGATGAACTACATGGTCTTTATAGGAAGCCAGTTATAATAAGAACAGTTAAATCTCGTAGACTGCGATGGGCAGGACATGTTGCACGTATGGGGAATGAAAGACGTGCATGGAAACTTCTTGTAGGAAAGCCAGAGGGAAAAAGCCCAGTTGGTAGACCAAGAATGAGGTGGGAGAATAACATTAACTATGATTTGAGGGAAGTAGATTATACAGGGAATGATTGGAAAGCATTAGCTCAAGATAGGGATGTGTGGAGAGCTACGGGTTCGATAGTGCCAGTGAGTAAGTAATTAAGTAGATGTGCATAGCAGGATATGTGCCACGAATAGGGATGGGGGACTTGGAAAACCAGAGAGAAAGCTCCTAGTAAGAAGGCCAAGATTGAGATATAATAATATTATTAACTGTGATTTGAGTGAAGTAAATTACAGGGGATGATTGGAAATCAATAGCTTGGGATAGGGATATATGGTGAGCATATATCCTCTCGCCCATTAATTTCTAGATTCGGTGGTGTCAGCGTGTTTATTATTTAAGTTGGATTAAGTTGATGGCGATCGTGGTGATCTAGTGGTTATGTACCTTGTCTCTAGTCCCGAGGGTAGCGGGTTCAAACCCGGCGGGGTCGAAGGATGTTTATGATGAAAAATCCAAAGAAGAAGACCTGTGGGAGAGTGAACCGAAAGTGCCTTTTTTCGGTTCAGTTATACATCTGTGCGCTCCTCCCTACTGAAGAACATTTGTGAAGCTTGCCAATGTTCCTGTGTTCCGTGTGGTTACCCCTTCCCTTTTTACCCTTTCCTCGCGCATCTCTACTGCGCACATCCCTTCCACTCGCGAACCTGATATATGCTCGGTTATCTCAACGGACTTCATCATTCGATCGGCTCACTAAGTGGCGTTTGGTTCTTTAGAAAGGGGATTCAGTGTGTGAATCCAACTCAAGTGCACCATGAACTGGCGAGGTTAATATGGTGATTGAGAAGATGAGCTAGTGGATTATAACCGAGGAACGGTTAGATTTGATTTCGTCTAAGTAAACATGGAAGAAGGATTTCCAATAAGACTTAGACAAGTATGCGTGTGATAGTTTAAATGGTACGTTATTGTTCTATTATATTTTGGTTATTGTTTGTGACTGATCGACTGATCAGAGATTAATTTCGGTTATGTATTCATTATTTTGTTTTTTATATGATCCACACTTATTTTCTTATTAAAAGCTTATCTTTTATGTTACGCCCCTTGTTCTTATTTAAGAGTTATTATCATTCTCTATCCTATAACGAAGTTAGTTCAATCCATGCAAGTTATAGTCAGTATTTATATTTATATGCATGTTCAATTAGGAAAGAAAGATGAATGGTTAGCCGCCTTCTATGGGCCCGAGGCAGGCTGTTTTCTTGTAAATAACTTCAATAGATATCTGGAACACTTTACTAAAATACAGCATTACCATAACCCAGCGATCCCGGAAGGTAGCAGCATCGTAATCTCTCTCTGCGTACTAATAGTTAAAGCAGAGCGGGGTAATAATAATAATACGCGACAAATAGTTAGGCAGAGCGTGGTTCGTTCTAAACTACTCGCCACAAGAGACTTTAAGCCGTGGGTCCCGAGTCCGAAGATTTTCAGGCTCGTAAATGATCCTTAAGCCTGAATGAAAAGGCCTCTAAGCAAAATTTACCTAATGTTCCCGTCCTAGTACTATCTTGGTTTCCTAGATGTCAGTAAGAGGCGGAACGCTGACCACGTACCACCCAAATAACATCTATACGAAAATAAGTGTAACTAAATTAGTATGGTTCAAATTCTTCCCTGTAGGGGGAGAGCGCCTAAATCTCTGTTAAGGGAAAACATGGGCTTACAAAAAAAAAATAAACAACTGAGTAAAATCATTAATTGAAAACACAATTATCAAATGTGTAGTTCGAAGGAATCTGTTCATTATTTGCTGTATTCAACGTATTTGTTGGAGAGTCAGTCACTGCAAAATAATGCCCTGAGCTGTTCAGAATATTAAAAAGCAGGAGCTTCCTTTATCACAAAAGCAGGTGCTGATCAAGAGAAATCGATAAAAAGTGAGATGAAACACGACTGTCATTGGTTGTAAAACAAAATTGATTGAAACGTGATTGGTCATCGACTACCATTGGGGCATGAGTTAGATAGTCGAGAAAATTTAAAACTAGTTTGTCGTTTGTTTTGAGTTGCGAGATACATAAAATGTTACGTGCCATAGTATAGCTGATATTTCCGGCTGTTTTTTAAATTACAACGGTTCTCATTGCTGTAGAGCAATAATGTTCAGTTAATATTACGGAGAACTCAAGGTTCTGTTCTCGTTTAATTACATCTATAAAATATTTAGTGCGTCCTCAAATAGCTGTCTAGAGATAAGCAATGTGCTTTTAGCTTTGCAGCTCTAATGTTTTAAAGAGAAAGATTTTACATCAAGTGTTCTTCCGCGTATCGAATGCATAGTGCATACATTAAAATGTCCCAAAAAATGGAAGTAATTTATTTTTAACGCATACCCTATTAATTGATTTGTATAATGTAATAAAAATTGAGATCCATTGCAGATGTATCTTTAAGAGATCAAAAGAGGAATAAAGATATCAGAGATGAATTACAAATACAGTGTGATTACAAAGTCCCAGTACATTTTGTGGATAACGTAGCGCAAATAAAACAAACATTATAAGGTAGTTTGTACTATCAAGTTACTGTTCAACATAACCTCCATCAATCTCAAAACATGTTTCCCAACGACGTACCGTCGCCCGGAAAACATGCACCAACATATCCTCTGTAATCATTTCACTCGCTTGCCGTATGCGTTCTTTCAGCACTTGCAGATTAGGAAACTTGGTTCTGTACACCTGTTGCTTGATGAACCCCCAAGCAAAAAAGTCCAGGGGTGCGAGGTCTGGCGAACGAGGTGCCCAGATACGAGGAGATGACCTTCCAATCCACCTTTTGGGAAACCTGTCATTGAGATACCCGCGTATAGCCAGAGCAAAGTGTGGTGGTGCTCCATCTTGTTGCAACACCACTGTATCAATGATACCATCTTGCTGTAACTGTGGCTGTAAGGAAAGTTGCAACATATCAAGATACAAGTTGTCCCGTGAGGATTTCCTTTGGAATCCGTTTCTAACTTCTTCGTACGACTGGCCTCTTAAACGTATAGCAACAATCTCTATCCGCTCTTCAATGGTGAACATATTTGTATCTTTCGAATGGCTGTAACAGAAATACGATATGTAAGCGATTTCTTTAAAATATACTGGGACTTTATAATCACACTGTATATAACAGTAGCTAATATCCGGCGTGCGCTGCTATGCCTAAATAAATGAAAATTAATGTGCTTTTATGTTTAGTTCAATAAGTAGAAGGAAAACTAATTAGGCTATACATTTATATTTTTTAGATACCCCGTGCTGATTACCCGGCGTTGCCCGGGAATCTACCTATCCCGATCTTCTTGACATAAACGAGCTGAAATACAAAAATTAATGTGTTTTATGTTTACTTTAATTAGTAGAAGGAAAAATTTATATCGTAATTGTTTTTAGATACTCCGTGCTGTTTACCCGGAATCTACTCATCTACTCATCACGATGCATTGGCGCTAAATAGGTTGACTAAATTATATTTAAATGTAATTAATTTCTATAGAATTTTCATTGTTAAGTGAACAATGTTCGGAGAAAAATCATTTGAATTAATTGAAGAACTTGGCAACAATCGTCGGATTCACTAACTTTATTCAATGTAAGTAATATTACGAAATGCATCCCTATTAAGTCAAATATAAGTCTGTTTAATTGTAAACATCCCAGTCAAACCCATTATACGAGATAATCAAGAACAAGTCAGTTTCTGCTACAAACAGTTGAAGTATACATCACCGTACACAACAACAGCAAGTAGCAGACGCTCAACCTGCAGAAGATGGAAGATAACTTCCGAAAGCACTCCAGTTAATTTTATATACAATATTTTAACAAAGTTGAAAACGACGGCACCTGCCAACAGGTACAATTTAATGTTTTAACCTTCCATCATATGACTTCACCTCAACGGAATTTGATATGAATTTTACTAGTATTGATTCTATAGTCAGTCAGGCTAAAGCCAAGTCTAACTTTTTTAACATATGTTTGTTGCGCCAAATTAAATTTTTCATATATCCTGATATTTGTGCTGCTTTATCGGCTTGTTTCTTTATTCTTTGATATTAATATACCTAAATAATTAAATTCTGATACTTGTGTTTGAGCCTTTGGCATGGGTTCCCTGAAGTAGTCCCCGCCCGGAGAACCGAATGTGGGACTATTTGACCTCCGGAAAATTTTACCCCAGTAGAACCCATGTCCGCATTTCTTGACGGTTGTATTTTTACGGTGAAAGATCGTCACTCTTTCGACCAAGGTACTTATTTCGTCTGGCTTATCACCTTCGACCAGTCCGGCATGGGTAACCCTATCGGCATACTTGTTCTATATTTTTTTCTTTCCATTTCTAATTTGCATTTTTACTGGTTCTTTACAATATCAAAAGAACCATTAAGATGCAAATTAGAAATGGAAAGAATAATTATAGAACAAGTATCAGAATTTAATTATTTAGGTTTACTAATAATAAACACTAAAAATGTCTTCTTCTTCTTCTTCTTCCTTTCATGTGATAGACCTAGTGGTCTGTTACGGTCTCAATCCAACGTTTGAAGGGTCTGCCCAAATATCTCTTGCCTGGTGGCTGGTAATTTAAGATCTGACGTGGTATTCTTGTTCTGCTCATTCTTCTTACGTGAGATTTCCAGTTGTTTCTGTATTTTTGTACATATTCCATGACTGATTCTGTGTGTAATTCTTTGAGAATCTCAGAATTCCTTTTATGGTCTGTTCTTGAGTAGCCCGCAATACGTCTCATAAATTTCATTTCTGCCGCAGTTAGTCTTTGTTCATCTACACTGCGAATTGTCCAGGCCTCACTGCCGTAACATAATATGGGTCTGGCCAGTGTTTTATAAATTCTAGTTCGTGTGTGTTGCTGTACTGTGTTTGACTTGGAAATATTATTTATAATTCCTGTTACTCTGTTAAATTTTATAATTTTTTGACTAAAATCTTTTTCTTCTCCGTATGTAAGTATAATAAAAATGTAATAAAGGAAATAAAAGAACAAGCTGATAAAGCAGCATAAATATCAGGATGTATGAAAGATTTAATTTGGTGCAACAAAAAAAACTGTCAATAAAAAGCAAAATCCGCATATACAAAACGATAGTTCGACCAGATATCGTACAACTAAAATTAAATATAGAAAAAAAATCACTAAGAATATAGGTCACAATCCGCCACTGATGATAATAGTTTTAGTTATATTTTTTACCTGCGGATGGCGCTGTGTGCAGAGGTGAGATAAGACATAGTATCGTCATCCCAGGAGAACAAATTAATCCAGTACTGCAGGATGAAGCACTAAACACTACACTAACAAACACTAAAACACGGGGTGAATTCCCCTTTAAAACACTCCGCGCATAAACACACGAAAATAAAAAAGGTAAGATGTTAAACGAACGCAGTTTTAAGAACCACTGATCCTCTCTATTGTCACCGTGATGTGACTGTGGCCACAGATATAATTAGAACAAACAGGTCCAGAAACTGTAGGGGAGAGAATAGCATGCGGTCAAGATACAACTTTGCTAAAATAACTCCACAGCTTTGCCGTAGCTATCTTCCCATTGTCATTGCCAATACTACATTTAGACCTTCTTTCTATGTAATGTAATGCATTTATGGATTTGGAAATAAATAATAGTTTTAAAAACTAAAACAACACGCTTTATTAGAAAACCGAACTAAAAAAATGAAAAATAATTTTAATTTCCAATACGCTTGGGATAAAATAAAGTGGTCAACAAAAAAAATCATCTCCAACACATATAGAATAAAATTAGAGTTATCAACAAAAAGAAAATAATTTTACCATCAAAAGCGTGGGGTGCTCTATATCAATTAATATATTTGATAATAAACAGATATTGGTAAAAGTAAGCTCTCTAAGAAGAAAATGTAAAAACCATAAAAATCACCCCACGCCTTTGATGGTAAAATTATTTTCTTTTTGTTGATAACTCTAATTTTATTCTATATGTGTTGGAGATGATTTTTTTGTTGACCCCTTTAATTTTATCCCAAGCGTGTTGGAAATTAAAATTATTTTTCATTTTTTTAGTTCGGTTTTCTAATAAAGCGTGTTGTTTTAGTTTTTTAAAACTATTATTTATTTTTTAGTTTTAATATTTTACAGAATAAGATAAAAATGTAAATATCTTAAAATTCGATACTATTGTAGTATGAGCTAAAAGTATTACTCTTCTAAAAAAAACCCTCCGCAGCCGGATTTGAACCAGCGACCTATGCATTACTGAAATTATATACCACTAATCTACCGCTCTACCAACTGAGCTTTTACAACGATTGACTAAAAAGTCGACAAGTCCGCAACCTATTATACCAGTTTTCATTTTTTTTTATTTTCTGATGATTCTGGCCAGGAATTTATAAACAAAATATGAAATTATTGTAGTGTCACGGGTCCTTTACATGTATACAAAGTTTCAAGTAGATCCAATGTTCCTAAGTGGGTGAAAATCGTGTTTAAAAATTCCGTTACATTAATACAAAGACACTTTTTTTGATTTTCTGATGATTCTGGCCAGGATTTTAGAAAATAAATATGAAATTATTGTATTGTCACGGGTCCTTTACAAGTATACAAAGTTTCAAGTAGATCCAATGTTCCTAAGTGGGTGAAAATCGTGTTTAAAAATTCCGTTACATAAATACAAAGACACTTTTTTTGAAGTTTCTGATGATTCTGGCCAGGATTTTAGAAAATAAATATGAAATTATTGTATTGTCACGGGTCCTTTACAAGTATACAAAATTTCAAGTCGATCCAATTATTTTAAGTGGGTGAAAATCGCGTTGAAAGATTCAGTTACATAGATAGATAGATAGATAGATAGATAGATACAGGTCAAACTAATATAAAGCGTGTAAAAAAAGGAAACAATTGCACTAGCTAAAAATACAATCAACCCTTATATTGGCAGTTATCCAATAAGATAGACTTGTTTAATTAATTTACTATTTTTAATCAAATTACAGTAAAATGAATTAGAAAAAATACTAAAATGTCTGTAGAATTACGCCTAATAAAGTAACTAGCAGCATACAAGTATTCACCATGAGGAAGAAGAAGTTTGGGATTCTTTACAATTTGTGACGCGAAAAATGTTTCTAAGTTCCAATCATTCACCATGCGCATGCGCCAACATACGCGAAGAGTATGCAGCCAATATATACATGATATTTAACGAACCTAAAACCCAACCTAACGCAATTTCAGCACTCTCACCTGTGAAAGAATGCAACGCCCAAAAATAAATAGTAAGTTCTGAAGTAGGCCTATATGTGTACAGTTAATTAATACATACTCTATGTTGCATGCACTGGAACACGTCTTTGTTGTTGCATAGAATATTCGTTAAAATCAATATGGCTGCCATGTCTTCATGCTATGTATGTAGTTAAATATCATCTAAAAATATACTGAAATGTTCGTTAGAAAAAATGTAAAAATCATTGTAAATGGTGGGAAATAATTTGAAAAAAATGAGACCCTAAGATTAAAAGCTGACAGGAGTTTATGAAGGAATTAAAAAAGTCGCGTCACAGGATGTAAAGAATAGCCAAAAAAATTAACGCCTGAACCGGGATTTGAATCCGAGACTTCTAATTTTATATTTTAGTGAGATTCCATCTCCTCCACTGAGACTTCCAGTTCAAACAATCTTTCTTTCTCTATCGTATAAGGGGTAGCAGGACAGCGCTCGCACTGCCACTTACGGCTTCTGTAACAGAAAAGCATTTATTATGAGAATACAAGCTTATATCCGGCGTGCGCTGCTACCCCTAAATAAATTAAAATTAATGTGTTTTTATGTTTAGTTGAATAAGTAAATGGAAAAATAATTATAAATTTATATTTTTAGACACTCCGTGCTGATCATCCGGCGTTGCCCGGGAATCTACTTATCCCGTTCTTCTTGACATAAATGAGCTGAAAGACAAAAATTAATGTACTTCTTATGATTAGTTGAATAAGTAGAATGAAAAATGATTATAAATGTATATCGTAATTATTTTAAGATTCCCGTGCTGATTATCCAGTGTTGCCCGGAAATCGTTTTATCTCGATCTCCGATTAAGGGTCTTTCCACTTTTCAGCGGTTGCCCTTTTACCAGCCGGCTGCTGGCCCTTCACATCCACATGTGTCAATCACAGAGGTAGATGATCAACAGCCAGTGTAGGGGTGACATGTGGTTAGCATGTCGAGTCCCCCAGCCGTTATAGCTGGTTCCTCAACCTGGAGCCGCTACTTATTGTAGCTACCCAATTGCCTCACGATGCTGGGTGGGCACCGGTCCCATACTGGCCGAAATACCATGAGAAAATTTCTTCCCCCATGGAGACTCGAACCAGCGCAAGTCCCGTAGCTCTGCGCCAAGGCTTCCTACCTTAACCGCTCGGCTACGGCGCGGGACTTTTATCTCGATCTTCTTGGCATAAATGAGCTAAAACACAAAATTAGTTATTGTGAGTTATCCGTAAATGAATATTCACCATGTGCTGCTATGCTTACACAGGAATCTACGTACTTGTCTCGATCTTCTTGGCATTAATAAAAGACAAAAATGGCTATTGTGAGTTATCCGTAAGAGATAAACATATGTTGTCGCGGACTTTTTTGTAGAGCTTTTTTGAGATACTGAATTCTGTGTACATTAAGTTTGTGCATTTGTTATGGTTTAGGCAGCGTAAGCCAATTAAGCGTCCAAAGAGCTGCTATTTTTTCACGTCTTCCACTACAAAGGGCGATTTTTAAGGGTGTAGGAGTTGAGTATCACAACTCTCTTATAGTCTATGTTCATCCCGGGAATCTCCTGAACATTTTGCAAATCGGATCAACGGTATGGCCGCGCTAAGGTACGAACAAACAAACAAACATTCATTTTTATATATTAAAAGATTTTAATTTACAGCAGTAACGCTCTTATATTCCGATGTAATAATTAATGCTCTCGTGGGGGACTAGCTTTGTTTACGTAGTTGTTGGGTAGTTTACTCTTCAAAGTTACCTAAGTTATGTAAGAGATAATAAAGTTGGATGGAATTTCAATAAAAAATACTTAGGAGACGTGGCTTGAGACATCAAGTGGCCATTGTACAGTAGAAGGGGGTGGTCAATGGGGCAGAACATAAGAGGAAGCGTGGAGCCACCTGTAGCTCTTCAGCGAGTCAATCTGTTTACGATGTGGGGACATTTATCTTCACATGACCATATCACAAAGATGTTGTTTAAGATTTATTACATACATACATACATAAGGGCTTTATTAAACTAAAAGTAAGATACATTCAATGTTGTGGCGCCTTATGATTTTTGTTTACCCGCGTTCTACTACCATAAGTGCCGTTTATTGCCATTATTATATATAACTCGCGATAGTAAACCATTTATTGTGCCGCCGTGTATCGTCTTTTGTTTCATTTGTATATATTAGCCTTGAGTTGATAACAATCAGGGTTATTATTCAAAAGCCTTTGCCCGGGCCCATAAGAAGCAAAGATTGATTCATCTTTCTTTTCCAAACACTTAAACATCAATCAACAATTGATCCTAAAACACTTGAGTAATCTATGATACTTAGCTAAACTGGGTGTATCATTATTATTATTATTAACCATGAAAGCTAGACGGAAAACAGAAAGTCTGTATGATCTCCTAAATAAGTAAGCTTGTGTACGGGAATATGCCCAACAGCAGTATACACATAAATAATTTGAACATTAAACATGATGTATATAAAAAAATGATGTTTAATATAAATGGTACGTCTGAAGTATTAGAAAAATATAATCAAATAACAGTATTGATCATTCTTGAATTTAGAAGAAAACAAATTAATAATTATTAACATAAAAAAATATCATCTCACTCAAACAAATTCACATATACTTTCAGTCCAAGCCAGGGTGGCTTTCCCTGGTCCTCCGGACCAAAAACTTAAAAAACACGCCGCTCGCGTGCTCCAGACGACGTAGTCCCAACCAAATGTTCCGATCGAATGATAATGTTCTGAATGTGCGTATCGTATTTGAGCGTTCCGAGGTAGAAGGGGAGATGCGCAGTACAAACAGCGCAATAGGAGAGGTAAAAAGGAGAGTGGGGGTAGATGCATAGAGAAGGGATATTGGCATAGTTCACGAATCTTTCAGTTCAAGGAGGATAACGGCACTGATGTTACGAACCGAAAATCGCACTTTCGGTTCAATGTTATTTACGAATATGGGTCGCACGGGCAGTAAGCCGTACGTGCTGTTGACAGTCCGTTACAATAAGTTGATGTTTGGTAATAATATACTTAAAACAAAAAAAGAAAGAAAAGAAAACACAATAATATTACAATTAGATAACAATACAATTAAATTATACATTAACTTAGTTATGTAGAATTATTAAGAATTAACGGTATTGCAATTTGTTGACATATTTATTTATTCCTGAATAAGTGTTGTTCTTATTTTCCGCATTTTGTCCAGAAATCTACCCACGTTTATCCAATTTTCTGGGTTTACCAGTAACTCGTAGCATGCCAATCTTCCATGATTTGAATTTAGAAATCTTTCCGGTAATAACTGACGTCTGCAATATTCCAAATCGTTTCATTTTCCTAATATATGTATCTCGTCTTCAAAGCTTCCGCACATTGGACATATTCGCATGTCGTGATCGTCGCTAATTTTTAAAAAATTCCATGCCCCTAACCTGAACCAAGCAAGCCCTGATCTCTCTTCAAACCCTATATTGATTATATAAGATTCTTTTCCCCAAACTTGTTTTAGGTCTCTTTGTAAAAACAGTGATGGTTTTCCCGCACATTATGTATGGGGGCTTGCATTACTATTATATAATTTCATAAAAAAAACACTTCTGACATATTTATATGTAAACACAAAAACTTTAAAACTTGGGGAAAAAATCAAACTAGCAAATTGTGTATCGGCAACATTACATATCTTATATTAATGCTTTTTTGGTAGCTGTTAAGTAACTACTTTCCAATCCAGTTGCTAGCTTGTATTTACATTCAGAGACATTAAGGGAGGTCATGGGTGAAAAATTGGCCATTTGAGATAAAAATTGATTTTTTTTTGTTTTTGCACTAAAAATAGCCTGTACTTTAATGTTTAGATTAATTTTTTTATTTATTTAGATTTATTTATTTAGCCTGGTGGAGTTAAGGCCATGTGGCCTTCTCTTCCACTCACCAGGGCAAACATATATTACATCAGAATATAACAATCACAATGAACTCTAATATTAAATACTAAATAAAAATTTGATCAAAAAGATAATATCCATTATATTACGATCTATAATGCAACTAGTTAATGTTAGTTAAAATTAAGACTAAAACTAATAATAAAATGTATACAAGCAAGACATATTAAATTGTCCCTGTCTAATGTATATAAAAAACAAAGAAAAATAATGAGATATAGAACAAAAATTTTACGTTTGTACAATATTTAAAACAAAACAAAAGAAAATATATGTTAATCTTAATATTATTTTCATAGATAATTAAATTTATTAATTGTTAAAAGAATACTATCAAGGATGTATATATTGGCAAAGTTTCAGAGGCCTATGGCGCTTCTAAGTGCCCTAAATTACATCAGAGTTAAAAGGCTGCGCCAGTTAAATGCCACCTGCATGCAAATCTTTAAACTTGTTTTTCCACAATTTCATTTTCACTGCATTTTTGTACATTCAAAATTGAATGGAATTCATTAATTTTGTCCTAGAATGTTCAAATTCTTATTGTATGTCCTAAAAGCAATGGGTAACAACGTAGTGCATGGGTTTCTTGATTGAAGTAGTATTTTAAGAAATAAAAAATAAAATGTAAGCAATTATTATTTTTTTTTTTGTAATTCCACGCATGAGGTACAACATTATTTTTTTCTCCCTTTGTATTCACATTATAAGAATTCTAACGCATGATGTTTTTCTAAATATTTTAGGGCTCTTGTAAAAAATCAAGACATTTTACTAAAAATAGTGAAACCCACTTAATTATAATATATGCAATTTTTTAAATATAATATTTAATAACTCGTAAAATAAATGTCTCACAAGAATGAAACTTAAACACATCATTAAGTATTATGCAGTGAATCGTTGTACAAACAAATCAAGTTTCTACTCAAAAAATGTAGAAAATAGAAATTTCACCCATCACCCCCTTAAATTTGATAATACAGAGCTATTCAGAAAGAAAGCACAGAATTCAAACATTTATTTCTTTCAAACTACAAAAAATAGAATCACAATTGAAATATTCTAGGAAGGAGAAAAAATCAAATTTCACTATTTTATGCATTCAATATGAGCACCGTGTGTTACACGAGAAATATCAAAACGGTGGATCATTTGTTGCCACACACGATTCAGCTGATCTCTAGTTATCGAATTCACAGCTTCAACAATTCGATGTCGCAGATTTTCAAGAGAGGCGGGCATAGAAGGATAAAAACACGATCTTTTACGTAACCCCACAGATAAAAATCACACGGGGTTTGTCTGGTGATCTGGGAGGCCACCGGTGATGAAATTGATCTTCTGCTCCTCCTCATCCAATCCAAAGTCCTGGAATGATGCTATTTAGGTAACGTCAGTAATGGTTAGAGAAATGCGACCGTGATCGGAACTTCAAACTTTTCTCTTTCCAGGAACGTTGGAATTGTGTTTGTATTTTTTGTAGTTTGGAAGAAATAAATATTTGAAGTCTGTTCCTTCTTTCTGAATAGCACTGTATTGTTGCGTATCGTGCGGCGGCGTTTTATTGCGTGGGCGGGATGAGAATGGTGGTCTCGGATTGGTCAGAGTAGATTTGTGAGTCGCCAATCGCGAGTTAGAGGGCCCGCACAAACCGGCAGAAGTGTCTAGACTGACTTACCAGACGTTTCTATCAACATCTCCTTCCTCCTTTCAGGAAATATCGGTGGCCAGAGGCTTCTGTGGTTCGAAGTTTCTCGAACCTAAGCCTGGAAATTTCCTCGCTCCTATATAAATATAGCAGAAGCAGGAGGCCAGCCAGTATTGATTGGACAGCGACAAGTTGAGTGTACGAGACATTGTGGCGAACGGATTGACGAGTTCTATGAAAACAATTATGACTGTGATAAACATTAAAAGAAGATTAATAATTGTGAGTGATAATTGTGATTAAAAATTTCTAATAAATTGTAGAAAAAATAAAGTGTTAAGTGAGAATTTAAGCGACATCTGTCTTCATTTACATCGAAGTATAAATAAACACGAACCCGGCCAACACTTTACAATATAAAGAGAAGTAGTGATTTGTACATCGGTATCATTATTGTTTACATTTATCCCCTCTCACTACTCTGAACTAATTACTCTCCAATCTAGTTGCTAGTATTTATTTACACTCAGAGACGTCCCCGATAATCATCCGGCCATCATTATCATGCTAATCATTATCATAATCATTATTATCATCATCCTTCACCGGTGTGGAAAGAAACGGAAGCTATCACACCTACAATTCCCTAGTAAAGATGCAAAGCATAGCATGAAAATGATATGATTGCAGTGAAGGACCTGCCCTCGGCCAGATTTACTATGGATATATGGGCTATTATTAGGCTGGACTTGACCTATGTTAACTAAATATTTTAATTGAAGGGTGAAACTTCTTCCTCGCTAATATGAAATAAATAAATACATAAATATATGAAGCTATATTATCTTTTATTTAATAAATTTATAGCATTATTAATAAAATGCAGTACTGCACACACAAATTTATACTGGTAGCTAAATAGTGTTATAGAGTTTACGAAGTAAGGAATATTACTTAAAAGAGTATAAAGTGGCAGGAATTAAATTTTGTCGGATGTATTTTATGCAAATACAAATAAAAATAATTGAGGAGGGTTTTGAAGCCTGGCTCTCATACATATTTCATTTTTTTCGTTAGTTTAATAATCTACGCTACTCGAACGTAGGATACTAGCCATCTAAATCCTGGTTGTCTTGTTTACTTTTACACTATGCACGAGAGTTGAACTTTATTGGAAATGTTGCAATTTGAGTAATATTGTATACGATGAACACTCGTAAAAACCCACAAACATGTCTCCTTCACTGCTATTTAAAATCAAATGCAGCGTATTTAGTTGAGGTGATAGGTAAAATTTTCGAAATTTTCGGTCAAATTTGGTATTTTTTTGTTTTTTGTATTCAAAATACTACGTACCTTAAAGTATACGTTGGCGAAGTTTTAGTGTCCCATGGCGCTTGTAAGTCTCCCTAATGACTGTAGGAGGGCATGTATGCTACATTCTAATTTAACTGCATGCAAACTTTCAAATTGGCTTTTCCACACTTTTATTTTCGTTGCATTTCAATACATTCAAATCAAAATAGCATTGGCAAATTTAATGATAGAAGCACGAAATTTTAACTGCTTCTCCCACACACTATGGCTAATAATTCTATGCATGGATTTTGAAACAGCGTTGATAGGTTTTGAAATAAAAAAATAAAATATGTGTAGTAATTTAAAAAAATCATATGCAGAGGATGTATATATTTTTTCTTCCTTTATTATAATGATATAGAAACATTAATGCATAGTGTTGTCAGTGGTCGTGTAGAAAACATTCAAAACTTTTACTCAAACATTATGGGACTTATTAAAAATTTTAATATGCAAATTTGTAAATGGATTTTCTTCAATAACTCAAAAACCTTTAAGCCTAGAAGGATAAAACTTCTGTATAATATTATCTATTATGGCATGAATATGTGTACAAACAATCAAGTATGTAGCTTACAAACTGTAGAAAATGTAAATTTCACCCATCCCCCCTTAAAACATTTAACAATGCGTTACCTCGTGAACCACAGCTTTAGCTCTTCGAGCATGCGCAGTGGATCATAAGAGGGAATGCGTTTTGAAGCCGATTCCATTCTTTTTTCTAAGTGTACATTACCATGGTAATTCTCAGTGTTTTTTACAGGAACGAGAGGTTTGTAGATACTTTACAAAAACCTTCTCACGAGAAAACTTGTTTCCGAAGTTTGGTTGAGATAAATTCAAAATGCATTCGTGATTGAGAATTAACACTGCGAAGCTGATGCTGATAGACAAATGAGAAAGCAATTTGCTTCCTGCGACAAGTAGATTGGCGTGGAAATTGTGCATTGATGATGTTCAAAGATAAATTAGAATTGCATTAACCACTTAATTTCATATTTATGTTTTAATAGTAATTAATTATACACTAATTTCATGAAACAAAATAGCATATTTGTTTTTAAAATATTTTATTTCATGCTATGTACGGATGCGGAACATGGACCCTTATTTTAAGGGAGGAAAGGAGATTACGAGTATTTCACAATAAAGATCTTACGAACATTTTTGGACCAAAGAGGGATGAACAGACAGGTGAATTGAGGAGACTGCATAACAGTGAATTACTTACTTACTTACTCACTGGCACTATCGAACCCGTGGGTTCATGGCCGCGGGTACATAAGCTGTCCATACATCCCTATCCAGAGCTAATGCTTTCCAATCATTCCCTGTATAATCTACTTCCCTCAAATCATAGTTAATGTTGTTCTCCCACCTCATTCTTGGTCTACCAATTGGGCGTTTTCCTTCTGGCTTTCCTACAAGAAGTTTCCATGCACGTCTTTCATTCCCCATACGTAAAACATGTCCTGCCCATCGCAATCTACGAGACTTAACTGTTCTTATTATATCTGGCTTACTATAAAGACCGTGTAGTTCATTGTTACCTAGTCTTCTCCATTCACCTGTATGTTCATCTCTCTTTGGTCCAACATTTTTCCTAAGAACTTTATTCTCAAATTCTTGTAATCTGCTTTCCTCCCTTAAAGTAAGAGTCCATGTTTGGCATCCATATAATATAACTGGTAGAATAATAGTTTTATATATTTTCAGCTTAACATTTTTTGAAAGGAGAAAGTAATTTACATGGTCTTTATAGGAAGCCAGATATAATGAGAACAATGAAGTCTCGTAGACTGTGATGGGCAGGACATGTGGCACGAATGGGAAATGAAAGACGTGCATGGAAGCTTCTTGTAGGAAAACCAGAGGGAAAACGCCCAGTTGGTAGACCAAGAATGAGGTGGGATAATAACATTAATTATGATTTGAGGGAGCGTGGACTATAAGGACGAGAGATGAAAGCAGACTAACAGCTTGTGAGATGAAATTTATGCGCCGAAGAAATGGGATCGAAAGAAAATTGTAGAAATCTTTCAAGAACTTAATGTGTCACCAATACTGGACTACATCTCCAGATATCAGCTAAACTGGAAGGAACATGTCTCAAGAATGGCTAGATCCAGGATCCCCAAGGCAATAATGAACTACTGTCCAAATGATGGACATTCGATGAAGTAAGACTAGTGCAGGAGTACACCGTTGAATTAACCACACCC
Organism: Diploptera punctata; assembly: GCA_030220185.1. Lineage (NCBI taxonomy): Eukaryota > Metazoa > Arthropoda > Insecta > Blattodea > Blaberidae > Diploptera > Diploptera punctata. Next base: position 36,270 of record JASPKZ010007437.1, read on the forward strand.
ATTAACTCCATGGATTTAGACAGACTTTAGAACAAAATAAAGCCAATTCAACGAGTAGAACAAATATAAAAAACATACAAATGGCCATAGAAAATTAAATTAATTAAAACAGAAGATTTATTTTTGCAAATAATTTTATGTAAATAATACGAATACTTATCCCGATCTTCTTGACATAAATGAGCTGAAAGACAAAAATTAATGTACTTCTTATGATTAGTTAAGTAAGTAAAATAAAAAATAATTATAAATGTCTATCGTAATTATTTTAAGATTCCCCGTGCTGATTATCCACTGTTGCCCGGGAATCTACTTATTTCGATCTTCTAGGCATAAATGAGCTAAAAGACAAAATTCGTTATTGTGAGTTGTCCCTAAAAGAACACCCGCCACGTGCTGCTAAGCTTGCACAGGAATCTACGTACTTGTCTCGTACTTGTACTCTGCTTGGCATCAATGAAAAACAAAAACGGTTATTGTGAGTTATCCGTAAGAGATAAACATGTGCTGTAGTGGTATTTTTGTAGAGCGTTTTGAGATACTGAATTCTGTGTACATTAATTTTGTATATTTGTTACGGGTTAACCAGCGTAAGCCATTTAAGCGTCCAAAGAGGTACCTTTACAAGTTTTTCACTACAAAGGGCGATTTTAACAAGTCACAAGTAATTCTAATGGGACAACAAAGACTGCTTACAACCTTTGACATATCTACACTTCCAAACATTACTATAAATAATATAATTATCCCTTATTCTTCTTCAGTAATAGATCTTGGACTACATCTAGACGCAAATTTAACCTGGCAAACACAAGTGAAACACATATGTAAAAAGACTTTCTCCATCTTACAATATCTTAGACGTTTAAAGAATTTTCTCCCAGTTTCGTTAAAACAAATCCTTGTGCAGAATCTTGTGTTACCACACTTCGATTATTGTGACATTATATATAATGATCTAAACTATGACTTGTCGCAAAGATTGCAGCGTGTTCATAATGCTTGCGTTCGATTCATTTTCAATATCCGCCGTTATGACCATATTTCCGAACGCTTTAATAACCTCTCTTGGCTCCGTCTTACTGACAGACGTAAATTGCACTCTCTTTCACTACTTTTCAAGCTTCTGAATTCCTACATTCCTACTTACCTGGCGTCCAGATTTGAGAAGTTATCCTCTTACCACAATATTGACACTAGGTCACAAGATAGCAGTCTGCTAACAATTCCTCTTCATAGCACTTCCTCCTATTCTACTTCCTTCACAGTAGTTCTTCTGCCCGCTCCTGGAATCTCCTTCCTCAAGATATCAAGGGTTGCCGCACACTTGGCACCTTTAAGGGTCGTATGTTAGAACATTACTCTCTACTCAAATTACTTCCAATCACTAGTGAGCTGATTCACCGTGAGCAATTGCTGAGAACGAATTAACGGCCGACTTATCGGTCATGCACGAGCGTCGACGTTTTCGTAATATTGGCAACGAATTACCCAGAATTCTCAGCGATAAAACCACTTCCGTTATTTTCGTCTGCTATAGAGGAATGCATTTATGCTTGCATCCCGCAAATAATACCGTATACAAACACGTCTGCGACACGCAATATTACGCCGATTCTCCTGCTCTTCCAGTTGAATTCTTTGGTAGACTCTATCAAATTCCTCTTCTCCGTGTATACCGAAAACATGATCGAAGTCTTCAAGGTTCGACATCTTGGATAAATGTTGGATAAAGCAGCAAAGTACATCGATTACCATCGGTTCCCGTTCGGTTCCCTTTGGGATTTTAATTTGAGTTGCTCATGTAAGGTACCTCCGCAGGTAGCTTACAAATTTAACCAATTATTATCGCATGAACAGATTTCTGAGTAAGCAAAATCGTATTAGCATACAACTTGCTCAGCAGAGAAGGCATTTTACTGTCTAATGCGTCCAAACATGCGACCCTAAGTCACACTTATACAGTTACCTGTTGTCTAATAATTAATTTTTCTCTATTTATTTAATTTTATACTATGTCATTAATGTTTTCCTCGTTTTTTATATATCTTGTACATATTATATATTTAATTCGTTAAATTTAGAGTACATCAAATTACATTATAAATATTAATTGTATTGTATTCATAACTTGTAATCGTTTATATATATATATATATATATATATATATATATATTGTAATTTAGATTTAAGACTATTTTTTGTTTGTTTGTATTTTTTTAAACCTGGTTGAGTGGTAGACAAGGCTTTAACTCTGCCAGGTAAAATAAAGCTATTATTATTATTATTATTATTATTATTATTATTATTATTATTATTATTATTATTATTATTATTATTATTATTATTATTTTAAGTGTGTAGGATTTGAGTATCACAACTCTCTTGTAGCCTATGTTCATCCCGGGAATCTCCTGAACATTTTGCAAAAAGCCCCATCACAATCGGATCTTCAGTATGGCCGCGCATAAATACGAACAAACAAGCAAAAATCGTATATATATATATATATATATATATATATATATATATATATACATATACATATTGCATATTTCCTTAACATTGTTATAGTTACGAGGGATCTGAATATTGGAAATGATCTGCGGCAATATCTGATAAATACAGGCAAATTTCAGACATGTGTATTGGTATGCACACGTGTCCTTAGAAGTGTCTCCAGTGTCTCAAATTCACACGTGTCCTTAGAAGTGTCTCCAGTGTCTCAAATTCACCTGCAAACGGAGAACACAATACCATCATATCGATGCAGATTTTTATTAATTCATACAAGGCTGTAATACTGCAGCGATACCTCCGCATCCATAGCGTTTTGCGGATATGCGTAAGCATGTGCCATTTTTGCTCATATCGATTTTAACTTTTGTTTCTTCTTTTATGTCACCAAGTAAACAAAAAAAAAGAGTTTATAATGGCTTCTATACTCCTGGCGAATATTTTCAGGAATATGTTGAAGTTTGTTTTTTCCGCAATGGGTTCAATTTGGCTTCATTCCATTAAGATAATTTCCTTCATTCTTATAAAATTATTATACTGAAGTGCACTCTAGCTTCAGAACTTATGAAGTATCGGATGATATGCCAACTCCATTTGTCAGTAATACCTTCCTAACATCTTCAGTTTCTCATTATTGCTGTCGCAATGCTGCTATTTTTACAAGCATTTTTTTACATTTGTTTTCTTCTAAATTTGTTTTCAGGTAAATTAAATAGGATAGTAGCTGCAGAAATGAAGTTATTAAGACCTTTAGCGGGTTATACGCTTTATTATCACATGCGTAATGAAGATATCCGCAAAGCTCTCAACACACCAGCAATAACTGAAATCATTCAAAAATATCAAAATAATTGGCATGAACCCCTTCTGAGGATGCCAAACAATAGACTACCTCTGCAGCTATTGAACTACAGACCCACAGGGCGAAGAGACCCAGGAAGACCTAAGAAGAGATGGAGGGATCAATTTCTTTCCTGAAGCGGAACAGGCCAATTGGCTTAATCCATGCCTGCCATTGATGATGATGATGTTTTCTTCTATGTCGTGGAATTAGGCCATACACTTGTTTCCATATCAAGAGACCGTATACCTCCATCTAGTTATGGGACGCTCAATGGGTCTTCTTCCTTTGGGTTGGTAGTGAAGCAAAACTTTGCGAGTCTATTGGGTGTCACTCTTTCTATATGTTAGAGCCAGTTAGATCTTGAGTTTTTAATTTTTATCATCTTCACTTCAAGGTTTAGGCATTTCGCCTGTTCCGAATTCACAATGATTCCTTCCATCTCTTCTTAGGTCTTCCTACATCCCTTAATCGCTTTTGTTTAACATCATCTTCTTCATGGTAGGCCATCGGCCTGTTCCGCACTCAGAATTCATCTTCCCATCGTCTTCTAGGACGTCCCACAAATCTCTATAGCTTTGAGGTTGGTACAACAGTAGATGCTTGTTTTGTTAGCATAGAAGAGTCCATTCTTAAAATATGTTTATGCCATGATCTTTGTAGAAGATTTCCGGCGTGTTGGTCTTGGTCTTGAGGCTTGTAGTCCCCCGAAGTTTCGCCAGAGACTGCGTCCGGCATCCTCAAGGGTTGTCTTGAGACTGGCAATTTTGTCCCACTACCTGCCCTATTTATACATTTAATCCGCGACGTGTTTCGTAACAAAGTAACGGACCGCGCAGAGAACACGTCGCGGATAAATGTATACATCGGGCAGGTTAGTCGAAAAAATTGCCAGTCCCAAGACAATCCTTGAGGATGCCGGACGCAGTCTCTGGCGAAACGTCGGGGAACTACAAGCCTCAAGACCACGGCCAACAGCCCGGAAATTTTCTACAAGATCATCATAATAACTCCGGCCGTGAAAGCGTAAGTCAATAAGTTTATGCCATATTTGTTTATAGTTTTGTTCCCCACGGACTAGACCTTGACATGGTGGAGCGGCTCAGTACCTGATGAACCAGGCGACAGGTCGGGGAAGTCTAGCTTTTGGTAGCTTGGGCGCCTGGTAAGAGGTGAAGGAAGCGAACTAGTTCCAACGCAGGAATTTCCAACGACTTCAGAGGCGGAAGAAGAACAATATGTTCTCAACGGCAAAGAAGGCGGAAAAGAAAACCAGCAAAAAGGGAAGAGCAGAACCATGTAAAGGTACCTGCTCTAGAGGAAGAAAACCATCATCACCATCATCATCAACAACAAGGATTAAGCCCAATGGCCTGTTCCGATCTCATTATAGGTCGAATTGGTCCTTCCATCTCTTCATTGGTCTTCCCAACATTCTTCCCTCTTTTGGTTTATAATTATACATTCTCGATCACAAATCACATGGTCCTCCTGGAAAGGGGTTTTGCGGACGGGTTTGTAGCCCACCCAAGTAAAAAATATATTACTCGTATCGAATAGCCGGACGGATAACCATATGACGCCCATCGCTTTGTTTTATAATGATACGCTATCTTGGGCAATCTTGTTTCTTCTATTCTCTGAACATGCTGTTCCCAGCCGACGCGGTTGTTGAATTCTATCATTTATTGAATATATTTCTAATTCACTTCTTATTTCTTTATTTCTTATGTGGTCTAATTTTGTGCATCCTTTGGTCCTTCTTAGAAAAGTCATTTCTGCACTTTGTATTCCTCTCGAAGTCCTCTCATTTGTTACCCAGGACTCACTACCGAATAAAAGGACCGGTACCGCCATTGTTTTGTAGAACTTCAAACTTGTAGCCTTCCTTGTTTTATGTTTTAGTGTTGTATAAATGGTGTCACATATCATTTGAAATTTTGATCATTTATTGTATATTAACCATTTCTTATGCTATATCCAGAAGACAATTCACAACCTACATAATTAAAATTTAACACTTGTGATAGAGGTTTATTTTCTATTATTATTTTCGACCTTATGGGCAACTTTCCTAAAAATGCCGTTATTTTTGTTTCTCTATAGATAATTAAATATAGGCTTAATTCTGGAAATGCATTCTATTATGCATTGCAGAGACCTTTGATGTCCCAACACCTTTCAAAAAAGTTAAGATGAGAATATATAAAACTATTATTCTACCAGTTATATTATATGGATGCGAAACATGGACTCTTACTTTAAGGGAGGAAAGGAGATTACGAGTATTTGAGAATAAAGTTCTTAGGAAAATTTTTGGACCAAAGAGAGATGAACAGACAGGTGAATGGAGAAGACTCCATAACAATGAACTACATGGTCTTTATAGGAAGCCAGATATAATAAGAATAGTTAAGTCTCGTAGACTGCGATGGGCAGGACATGTTGCGCGTATGGGGAATGAAAGATGTGCATGGAAACTTTTTGTAGGAAAGCCAGAAGGAAAACGCCCAGTTGGTAGACCAAGAATGAGGTGGGAGAACAACATTAACTATGATTTGAGGGAAGTAGATTATACAGGGAATGATTGGAAAGCATTGGCTCAAGATAGGGATGTGTGGAGAGCTTATGTCCGCGCGGTCATGAACCTACGGGTTCGATAGTGCCAGTGAGTAAGTAAGTAAGATATTTTGGTATTTCCTCACCTGTAAGACAAATGTCAGGAAAACTTTAAGGCCCAAACGGTCCCCGAAATCATGACCATCATCATCATCATCATCCTTCACCGGTGTGGAAAGCAACGGGATGCTACCACACCTACAGTTCCCTAGTAAAGCTGGAAGCATAGCATGAAAGTGCTATGATTGCAGTGAAAGACCTGCCCTCGGGCAGAATTACTATGGATTGATGGATAGATATTTTAAAATCGTACTCCTTACTTAGTTAATTTAAACAATGTAGAGGGAATTGTAAATATTCTTGTTTTCTATAAAAAGCTAGCGTGCTGCCTTGTCACGCAGCGGGGCCAGGCTCGATCCTCGGTCGGAACAAGTTTCCTGGGTGATTTTTTTTTCGCGGTTTTCCTCACCTGTAAGACAAATGTCAGGAGACTTTACGTATAAACGGTCCCCGAACATTATCTGCCCAACATTATCATCATTAACAAATTCATTAAATTTAAGATTAAAGCCTCTTCTTGGCGCATCATTATCATCATCACATTATATATCATCGGGGCAGCGTAACTCCGCCTTCTAGGCGCCCCAACCTCAAAAGTGGGTTACAATAACGCCATACCAGGAGAGAATACCAGAATGTCGAAACGACAATATGCAGATACGTTATCACGATGATATGATGGGTGATAAATTAAAATGAAGCGCCGGGAGAGTTCACCAACCTAAGAAATTTATTAGAATGTTAATTATATGGGAAAATGCCAGGGAAAAAAGCCAGAAATGCAACAAAAGACAATCTGGTAGCATTGGACAAAAAATTGTATATTTAAAAAATATTTTCATGTTATAACCTCAGTAACAGCATTACTTTTCATTATCGTCTCCATAGGAGGCCCTGGGTCTGTTCCGCTCTCAGAATTCATCTTCCCATCGTCTTCTAGGACGTCCCATATCTCTATACCCTTGAGGTTGGTACAACAGTGCTTGTTTTGTTAGCCTAGAAGAGTCCATTCTTAAAATGTGTACATGCCATTTTTGTTTATAGCTTTGAATTTATTTCATTTGGATTAAAAATGTTTAGTTATTGCCTAATTGTTTCACTAGGAATATGGTCTCTTAGACTACATTATTCGTCCCGCGCCGTAGCCGAGTGGTTAAGGCAGGAAGCCTTGGTGCAGAGCTACGGGACTTGCGCTGGTTCGAGTCTCCATGGGGAAGAAATTTTCTCATGGTGTTTCCGCCAGTATGGGACCGGTGCCCACCCAGCATCGTGATGCATTTGGGTAGCTACAATAAGTAGCTGCTCCAGGTTGAGGAAACCAGCTGTAACGGCTGGGGGACTCGACATGCTGACCACATGTCACCCCTACACTGGCTGATTATCATCTACCTCTGTGATTGACACATGTGGATGTGAGGCCAGCAGCCGGCTGGTAGGCTAAGGGCCTTGTAGGCCTGTCGCGCCAGGAGTTTTTAGACTACATTATTCTACCAGTTATATTATATGGGTGCGATACATGGACTCTTACTTTAAGGGAGGAAAGGAGATTACAGGTATTTGAGAATAAAGTACTTAGGAAAATTTTTGGACCAAAGAGAGATGAACAGACAGGTGAATGGAGAATACTTCATAACAATGAACTACATGGTCTTTATAGGAAGCCAGATATAATAAGAACAGTTAAGTCTCGTAGACTGCGATCGATGGACAGGGCATGTTGCACGTATGGGGAATGAAAGACTTGCATGGAAGCTTCTTCTAGGAAAGCCAGAGGAAAACGCCCAGTTGGTAAACCAAGAATGAGGTGGGAGAATAATATTAACTATGATTTGAGAGAAGAAGATTATACAGGGAATGATAGGAAAGGATTAGCTCGGATAGGGATGTATGGAGAGCTTATGTCCGCGCGGCCATGAACCTACGGGTTCGATAGTGCCAGTAACTAAGTAAATAAGTAAGTAGTAGTAGTAGGACTTTATTAGACAAAAAGTAAGATATTTACAATATTATTTACAAATATGGGTCGCACGGGCAGTAAGCCGTACGTGCTGTTGACAGTCCGTTACAATAAAGTAATAATTGGTACTAGTGTAAAGAAAAATAAACAAAAACAGCAATAACATTATAATTACATAAAGAAAACACAATAATATTACAATTAAGTAATAACACAATAGCAATAACATTACAATTACATAAAGAAAACACAATAATAATATTACAATTAAATAATAACACAATAGCATTATACACTAAAAACATTAACCTTACAATTACATAAAGAAAACACAATAATATTACAATTAGATAATAACACAATAGCATTATACACTAAAAAAACATTAACATTACAATTACATAAAGAAAACACATTAATATTACAATTAAATAATAACACAACAGCATTATACACTAATTAATTTATATATAATTGTTAATAATTAATGGTATTGCATTTTGATAACATATATTTATTCATGAATGAGTGTTGTCCTTATTTTTCGCGTTTTGTCCAGAAATTTACCGAGGTTTATCCAATTTTCTGGATTTACCAATAACTCGTAGCATGCCAATCTTTCCCGATTTGAATTTAGAAATCTTTCCGGTAATAACTGACGTCTCCAATATTCTAAATCATTACATTTTCCTAATATATGTATCTCATCTTCAAATTTCCCGCACATTTGACATATTCGCATATCGTGATCGTCGCTAATTTTTAGAAATTCCATGCCCCTAGCCTAAACCAAGCAAGCCCTGATCTCTCCTTAAATCCTAGGTTGAGTATATACGATTCTTTTCCCCAGACGTGTTTTAGGTCTCTTTGTAAACACAGTGAGCGTTTTCCTGTACATTCGGCGAAGGTATCTTGTTGATTTACATCTAAGTACCTCCTCCTTATTTTTCTCCACACGTTCTTGCGATTTTCAGTCCCTTTTTCCCATATCCAGCCCATCCCAATCTTTTGGAGTTCTCTCCTAACCTCGTCTGCCCAAAATTTAACATCTATGTTTTTAATTTGGTGGTCGTAGCAAATTGCTCTAAGCATTGTTTGTTCACCTTGGATTACTCGCAACCAGTATTTGAGTACACGAATTTTACAGTTAATGTCGTCCTGGAATGACCCGAATTCATATAAAATTCCACAGTTAGAAACGGCCTTACTAAGTCCTGTAATATACTTTAGAAAATGCGTATATACCTTATTTAGTATTTCCGTTCTTTGGAAACCCCCAAATCTCACTACTGTAGTGCATGACTGGCCTGACCATAGCTCCATACATTTTTTCTAATGTGCTGACTGGAATATCAGGCACTCGACCCAGAATACCGAGTACACTGTTAAGTTGTCCCCTCCCTTTAAATAATGCTATATCAATGTGTTTTTTCCACTTTCCGTTCATTTTCAACGTCGTACCAAGATATTCGAAATGTTTCACGTTTTGAAGAACTTGATCTCTGTATTTCCATCCCTCTGTTCTACCATAAACCTTCCCATTTTTAAATGTCATTGTTTTTGTCTTACTAGCATTTACAGTCAATCCCCAATTCCTACAGTATATTTCCAGTAGGTCAAGACCTCTTTGCAATCCCTTGATTGTCTTGGAACAGATAATTAAATCATCTGCATACAACAGGACTGGGATTCTAACATTTCCTATCTCCGGAGCCTCAATTTCTCCTTCTAGCATTACGTCTACAATATCATCAACGAATAGATTAAATAGCATTGGTGATAAAATGCAACCTTGTCTCACTCCCCGATTGGCTTCACTGCTCTCTGTAATGTGCCCTTGGTCTACTTTTATACAAAATTTAACATATTTATAAATTGACATTAAAGCATGTATCATTTTACGAGACAATCCTTTCCGATTTAATTTTTCCCAAAGTGCGCTTCGGTCTACAGTATCAAATGCCATCTTAAAATCAATGAATGCACAAAATAATTTACCCCCCTTCATTTTCAGATTGTCATCAATTAATGTTCTCAGAACAAATAGGTTGTCCACCGTGGAGTACCCTTCTCTAAAACCTGCCTGATATTTTGAGAGCCTATTGTTCTCTTTAGCCCATTGTCTGATTCGTTCGTAAAGTACTTTACAATATATTTTTCCGAACATGACAAGAGACAAATTCCCCTATAACTATCTGGTATCTGTGCCCCACCTTTCCCTTTGTATAGCGGTTGGATGACACCTGTCGCCCAGGCTTCCGGATAATCTCCTCCATTAAAAAGTTTGTTGAACGCAGTTTTCAAAACGTCTAATAATTTATTGGATGATATCATATTTTTCAAGAATTCCCCTGGTATTCCATCAATTCCAGGTGCTTTACCATTCTTTAAACATTAATGGAAGAAACCACTTCATTTTTCGAAATATCCTGATCAGTAATTGAATATGAATTGGGTCAGGGATCTCAACTATATTTCCTTGATTATATCTTAACCTCTCATTTCCCAGCACCCTATCAAAGTAAACTTCTCCATTCCCCGGGCGTTATTCTTGTCCGATTTATGGACTTTACTTCGAGTTCCTTATCGCTTTCCATATGTCCGCAATGTTCCCACTTTCAGTCGCGACTCTCATTTCTTCGGATTCTTATTTTGCCATGCTAGTTTTGTTTCTGCCAATAAGTCTTTATATTCCTTTCTCTCTTGCGCATAATTTTTTCTGCTTTCATCTGTGCTTTCTTTTCTAAACTTTAAAAGACTACTTTCGACACATTTCTTCTTCTTTCTACATGCATTATTGTACCACCCTTTGTGCTTCTGGTTCATTGCGTATTTAACCTTGAATTTTTCCCCTGCTTTTTGAAAACATTCTGTCAAAGTTTTAATAATTTCCTCCCCGCTAAGATCATTTAATTGCAGATCCTGTATTAGCGTTTCCAAACTCCTGTTAAATTCTTCTCTCAGATCCTCGATCCACCTGAAACGGATAATTGGCCGCAATATTGTTGCCACCTCATTATTAACTGTCTCACTAATACCTTCATATTTAAAATAAGTTTGTTTGGGAAGTGGTGTGATTCGATTCTGGAAACTATACAGAAATTACTTAGGACTGGAATCATGTCTTGTGTGCATATTGAATAATCGATTACGCTACTTCCATTTTTATTAATAAATGTCAGTTCTCCATTTTATCTTCCCCATATTACCATTCAGAATTTCAAGTTCAAATGCATCGCAAAAAGCTAACAATTGGTTTCCTTCTGAATTTAAAATCTTATCTTTGCTTCTCCTACCCTCACCTCGTGTTTCATTATCATCCGATTTTATAGTGATATTTTCCTCCCCAATCCTACAGTTAAAGTCCCCTAAAATTATATTCCCGCTTCCGGAAACCTATCTGTTATTTCTGCCAACGAGTCAGACAATTCAACGAAAAAATTTGGATTGGCATACCTGGAATTTAGTGGTTGGCGATAAATAGACAACAGACACATTTCTGCTCTTTCTGTATGGTAATATATACAAATTGCCTCTTTTAAAGTAATATTTACCTTTTTAATATATGGGTCTAAGTTAGCTTTATATAAAATGGCAACACCGCCTGGATATCTACCTCTCTTTCCTCTCTTTTGATTACCCTTAAAATAACCTTTCATATTACATAGATTTATGCATTCATTAGCTTTTAACCATGTTTCTCCTAGAGCTAATATATCAAAAGTCTCAATAAACTCTACACATCTGTCCATTGAAAGTTTTTGTTTTAACCCTTCGATATTCCATGAACCGACTGTCAACAAACCCTATTGTGTTCCCTTGTCATTAGTCTTACCTGAATTTTTCGAACTTCCCCCTCTCAATAGTTCCTTTTCTGCGGGTAGATTCTGAAGTCTTAGTGATTTTCTTGTTGGAGTTCTTGTGTCCGCCGGTCGTTCACCTCTTAGAGGTGGGGTATGATTTTTGCGTTCGGCCGTTTTTTGCTGTATGTTTATTGGATTTCTGGGCGTTATTAAGGTAGTGGCCCCTCTCTCTTTCTCTCGTGTAGAATTTTCTCCCTCCTCTGCTGTAAGGAGACCACCTGCTGTTGAAGCGTCCCCTGTATGTTTTGGGGACTCGCTGTCAATGACCTCTTCAAATTCATTTTCAAAGTTGTCCATATTTTGTAGTTTTTCCCTGCTCCAGATTCGTCCATTTATAATCAATTTATTAAATTGTATGATTGCATGGCAGCCTGCCTCCTCGCCTCGAGCATGTGTCGCTTAAGAAAGTCTCTTTCGCGGCGCACCTTCTCACTAAAGTCTTCGGCAATATTGATACCGGTCCCTTTAAGATATTTACTGTCTCTAAGGATCCAACATTTTATTTTGTAGTGTGATACTTTGCATACAATAGGTCTCTTTCCACTATTCCCACGACCTACTCTGTGCGCTCTTTCAATATCACTGTCCACCAAATCAATGCCGATTTGCGCCACTACTCTTTTAACTATATGTTCAGTTTCCTCCCAGCTTTCCCTGTCTTCTTCATGCACACCATATATCACAATATTATTACGGCGACTCTGGTTTTCGAGATAGTCTAATTTAGATTCCAGCCATTTCAATCTGTCCTCCATCCGATGCATGTTCGTCTCAATATCACGAATTTTTTCACCCACGTTGCACTTTTCAAACCCCTCTTTCACTTCAGTTGACAATGTTTCAATCAGCTTTCTAACTTCTTCCATAATGCTTTGTCCCCTGCACACTTCAATCACTCTAACAAAAACACGTCCGCTCTTCTCGACGGCTAGCAAACAATCAAATAAGTAAGTAAGACTGCATCATGCAACGTACCTGAGGAACTTCATCTCTGATGTTTCTAGTAATCTTCTGTCTGATCTATTCATGGCCCAATTCTCTGATCCATATGTCACAATGGGAACTGCCATTACCTTATAAAACTTTAGCATTGTTTCTTTTGTTGTTTTTGTTTGTAGTGTTCTTTTAATAGTTCCACACATACTTTCAATTTTTTTTTTCATGTATATTATTTTCCCAATTGTGTCCACCGCTGTGGTCTCGAGGTAAGCGTGCTGCCTTGTCACGCAGCTGGCCCGGGTTCGATGCCGCTCGGGACAAGTTTCCTGGGTGATTTTTCTTCGGGATTTTTCCTCACATGTAAGACAAATGTCAGGAAAACTTTAAGGCCTAAATGATCCCCGAAATCATATGGCCATCGGAATCATCATCATTCATATTCATCTTAGGTTAAGCTTAGGATAAGGGACTCTCCTGGCGCACCATTATCATCATCACCCATCATATCAATCGGGGCAACGTAACCCCGCCTTCCAGGCGCCCCAACCTCAGAAGTGGGTTACAAGTACGCCATGTCAGGAGAGAAACCAGGAACGTCGAAAGACAACCTGGGGCATTTAAAAAAAAGATACATTGATTTCATTTATTTATTTATTTATTTTGTTTATTAAACAATAAAAAACAAATTATTATAAATTACTTAAGTTTGTGTCAAATTAGGTAATACTTAAAGATTTACATTATTTTGTTTTCTTTGCGGTCCGAAACATTTGAATAACTGGCACAAGAAATTATTTTTTTGCCAATTTGAGGGTTAAAAATAAAGAAGTTAAGTTAAAATTTAAATTAGAAATGCGATAAATAACTCATATGAGCAGAATATTCAAATATTCCACAAGAGAAGTAAATATTGTACTCCTGGCTGAAAGACATTTGCATAAATTTGAGTCTGTAGCTTCCTCAGTGAAGACATTAGACACTGGAGAGGCCGTTCCGCTTGTAAACACCAAGTTTATGGTCTTAACATCCTTTTTAGTTTGTGTTGATACTCCTCAGAGCACTTTAATTTCAATATCACGATGATATATTTTCCGTAACTAACTAGCAGGCACTATCGAACCCGTTGGTTCATGGCCGTGAGGTCATAAGCTCCATACATGCTATTATGCATTACAGGGACTCTTGTCGCCCCAACTTCTATCAAGAAACTTTAAACTGAAAATAGATAAAACTGTTATTCTCCCAGTTATATTACATTTTATTCCAAATTTAATTTTAACACAATTTATGACTGGCCGTGGGAAATTTGGAGTTATTTTAGGATATTTAATATTAACCCAGACAGTGATCATAATTGTAAATGTCAAGAATCAATACAATCTGTAAAACATGTTTTATTTGATTGTTCTATATTCGAAAGACGATTCTGGTTAAACTTACTTTTAAATGATGATGAGGCTTCTGCCTCAATGTGTGAAGTGATTTCTTCTTCTTCTTCTTCACTTTCTGGTTTAGACAAGAGTTGCCTGTTCCGTCTTCACTAATAGATCTAAGACCATCTCTTCCGAGGACGTCCGACATCTCTTCTTCCTCTTGGAAAATAATGGAAGATTTTATTTGGTAATCTACTTTCTTCCATTCTTTCTACATGTTCTTTCCACTGCATCTTGTTGTTAAATATCTTTTCTTTTATGGAGTAGATCTGCAGTTCTTCACGGATATCCTCGTTTCTTATCTGGTCCATTCTAGTGCAGCCTTTTACTCTTCTTAAAAATTTCATCTCGGCTGCTTGGATTTTACTTTCTTGTTTGGTAGTGGTAATCCAAGATTCACTCCCATACAAAAGGACAGGGACAGCCATTGTTTTATAAAATTTTAATTTTGTTTGTTTATGGGCTTTATTATTCAATGTTCTATTTATTGTACCACAAATAGCTTGAAACTGATGTGTTTTGTGTTCAATATCTTTATCATACCTATAGCTGATGCCACATCCTAAATATTTAAAGTGGGACGTGAAGTGATTTTTAAGAACCAAAATTATTATAAACATTTTATGAAATTCATAACAAACATTCATAACAATATTATGTAGTATTTTCTAAGACACTTATAGACGATTTATGTAATCCATAACACACATTCAAAACCATTAGATAATATTTATGTTTTACAATGTATAGTATAATATTGTTATAGTAAGCTACAACCCTAACATATCTTTGTGGCGAAATAGGGTTTCAAAATAGTTGGAGATTCAATGATAATAATAATAATAATAATAATAATAATAATAATAATAATATAATGCGAAACATTTACTCTTACCTTACGAGAGAAGAAAAGATTACGAGTATTTGAGAATAAAGTTCTTAGGAAAATATTTGGATCAAAGACAGAGAGGAAAGTTGGTGAAAGTAGGAGACTACATAACAATGAACTACATGGGCTTTATAGGAAGCCAGATATAATAAGAACAGTTAAGTGTCGTAGACTGCGATGGGCAGGACATGTTGCACGTATGGGAAATTAAAGACGTGCATGGAAGCTTGTTGTAATAATAATAATAATAATAATAATAATAGCTTTATTTTACCTGGCAGAGTTAAGGCCTTAAGGCCTTGTCTACCACTCAACCAGGTTTAAAAAAAATACAAAGAAAAGTCTTAAATCTAAATTACAATATATATATATAAACGATTACAAGTTATGAATACAATACAATTAATATTATAATGTATTTTGATTTACTCTAAATTTAACGAATTAAATATATAATATGTACAAGATATATAAAAAAACGAGGAAAAGATTAATGACATAGTATAAAATTAAATAAATAGAGAAAAATTAATTATTAGACAACAGGTAACTGTATAAGCGTGACTTAAAGGTGCCAAGTGTGCGGCAACCCCTGATATCTTGAGGAAGGAGATTCCAGGAGCGGGCGGAGGCTACTGTGAAGGAAGTAGAATAGGAGGAAGTGCTATGAAGAGGAATTGTTAGCAGACTGCTATCTTGTGACTAGTGTCAATATTGTGGTAGGAGGATAACTTCTCAAATCTGGACGCCAGGTAAGTAGGAATGTAGGAATTCAGAAGCTTGAAAAGTAGCGAAAGAGAGTGCAATTTACGTCTGTCAGTAAGACGGAGCCAAGAGAGGTTATTAAAGTGTTCGGAAATATGGTCATAACGGCGGATATTGAAAATGAATCTGATGCAAGCATTATGAACACGCTGCAGTCTCTGCGACAAGGCATAGTTTAGATCATTATATATAATGTCACAATAATCGAAGTGTGGTAACACAAGATTCTGCACTAGGATTTGTTTTAACGAAACTGGGAGAAAATTCTTTAAACGTTAAGATAATGTAAGATGGAGAAAGTCTTTTTACATATGTGTTTCACTTGTGTTTGCCAGGTTAAATTTGCGTCTAGATGTAGTCCAAGATCTATTACTGAAGAAGAATAAGGGATAATTATATATTTATAGTAATGTTTGGAAGTGTAGATATGTCAAAGGTTGTAAGCAGTCTTTGTTGTCCCATTAGAATTACTTGTGACTTGTTAGGATTAGATTTAGACCGATACTTGAAGACCAGTTAAAGATGGATATGAGATCGTCATTCATTTTCATCAAGCTGTTATAGAGAGAATGAGGAGGTGAATGTAGGTAAATTTGGAGATCATCAGCATAGAGGTGATAACGGCAGTGCTTTAGTACAGTTGGTAAATCATTTATGTATATTGAGAAAAGAAGAGGTCCGAGAACACTGCCCTGGGGGACTCCAGCCGGCACGTTACGCCAAGTCGAAGATCTAGAGTTTAATGAAACGTATTGTTGACGACCGTGCAGGTATGAGTCGAACCAGGATACAGCGCTGTCAGACAAATGTAGGTGCTTGAGCTTTATCATAAGTAAGTCGTGGTCTACTGTGTCAAAAGCTTTGCTGAAGTCAAGTAAGGTTAAAGGAGTCAATTGACGTCTGTCCACGGCTTCACGAATATCTTCGGTAATTTTTAGCAAAGCTGTGGTTGTGCTATGACCAGATCTAAAGCCGGATTGATAAGGATCAAAGAGGTGATTTTCTTGGAGATAATCAGTCATTTGCTTATGTACAATATATTCCAGGGCTTTAGATAATGTCGGAAGGATGCTAATCGGTCGGAAGTCATTACAGTTAGTAGGTGTACTTATTTTTGGTATAGGCCGAACTCTAGACTGTTCCATACAATAGGGAAGATAGAAGTTATAAGGGAAGCATTGAAAATATGAGTCACTGTGGGTAGAATAATGTCAATGATTTTATTTAGCATTAAAATGCTGGTTATCTGTTCCTTGCGCATTGGATTTAATCCGCTTGAGTGCTTTTTTAACGTCTATAGGCGAAATGTCGTAAAAGTAAAATTTATCTCTTCCTATATGTGGGATGGGGATAAGTCTTTAAGAATGTCTATTTTAGTCTTGTTGTCTGGAGGTGTCATGGGTATTGAGGTAAAATGTTCATTTAAGTCATCTACAGAAATGTCTATAGAGTCAGTTGAGGGATTCAACTGTCTAAGTCCCATTGCACGGAGCTTTCGCCAAGTGTCCCGTGCACTTATTTCAGGTCCGATTATACTGTGGCGTGTCGTAGTTTGGCATTACGTATAGTTTGTGTAGTTGTGTTTCTAAGTTGTTTGTACAGTTGCCAGTTCTCGTCATTTTTATGTCGTCTGTATGTTCGGTATGCTTTGTCTCGTTTTGACATAAGTTCACGTATTGAATCATTCATCCAGGGAGCAGGGGAGCGGGAAAATCGTCGGGTTTTTACTGGTGCATGTCTGTCGCTATAGTTGTAGTATCAGTGTATTAAATGTGTTCTACTTTTTCATCAACTGATCTAAGATTCCATATTGAATACCAAGGTAGTTCTAAAGCGTCTGATTTTAGTTTAGTATCGTCTATGTTTTGTAAATTTCTGTACGTAATTAATTTAGAGCGTCTTTTAGGACATTGGAGTGAGTATTCTACGAATACAATGTCATGAGCAGATATGCCAGGAGCAGGAATTTGTCCATATGACAGTACTTTCTGTGGATGTGTAGTCACAATTAAGTCCAGTAGAGTGTCGGAAGTAGCAGTATGGTGTGTAGCAGAGAGAGGAACAATGGTCATATTAAAGCTTTGGAACATATTTTTAAGTTGTATGGCTGGTGAGTCAGTCTGAAGAAGATTTGTATTAAAATCGCCTGCGACAATAACGTGTTCATAATGAGGCAATGAATCGTTCAGAGCGTTTTCTAGATCCGAAAGGTGCCCAATTTTTGGAGGTTTGTATACAATGCATAAGAGACATTTTTTTAGACTGGCTTGAATTTCTACGAATAAGAACTCGGGGCGAGCGGAATATACAGAAGGGGACTTGTGGACAATTCTTGGATTAAGCTCATTTGATATAAAGGCACAAACTCCTCCACCTCTTTTATCTATTCTGTCATTTCTGAGCAGTGTATATCCGTCTAGGTGAACAAGGGACGAAGGTATGGATGGGGTGTTGTAGGAAAGCCAGAGGGAAAACACCCAGTTGGTAGACCAAGAAAGAGGTGGGAGAATAACATGAACTATGATTTGAGGGAAGTAGATTATACAGGGAATGATTGGAAAACATTAGCTCAGGATAGGGATGTATGGAGAGCTTATGTTCACGCGGCCATGAATCTACGAATTCCGCTGTGCCAGTGAGTTACAAGAAGACGATTGAATCAAAAACCGGAATAGGCTAGTAGGCCATGCCGTGAATTTGATGATGATGACGACGATGCTAACAAGAAAAAATGTTGTAGGACAATACTAATGTTATTGTGGGCATGCGCAAACAGAAATAGTCATAAAGCAGGAATTCCTATCATGATACCAAAGGTAAACAAATTACATTTGTGCATTGTTTGCAGAACTGATCTCCGTCCATACATTATCACATTAACAATTGGTTTAATAAACGATATCCGATGTTTTATTGCCGGTGGATGACAACTTTTTCTCCGAAACATTATTTATGATCACTGTGCCTCTGTAATGTATTTATAGTACATAATCTGACAACTTAAAATAATTTGCTATTTGTTCGGAGTGATTTTTCTATGAATTTCATGAAAAAAAAGTGATTATAATAAGTAATGCCTGGAGTGATTTCCAAATTATCGATAAATTCACGACTCACGAAGTGAGGAGTGAATTTATCTAGAGAATTTGGAAATCAAGAGTGGCATTTGTTAGGACAATTTAACGAATAAAATTAAGCTGTTTACCCACAAATCATTATTTAACTATAGTTATTTTAAAATATTTATATATTTAATGTAAACGGCGATGTTTGAAAACAAATGAGAAACGATAGGTATGCTTCATCTGCTTCTTTTGTTTATCACTGCAACCAGATCATACTATTTATTGCCAAAGGAACGCAATATTGTAAGAATGCTCTCTTGTGGTGAAAAAATGAAACACATCAAACTGTATATTATTTCATTTCTGATGACGTATGAAGTAAATATGACAATTATATTTTTTCTGGATTATTATCTGGGAAAAAATACATTTAAGAAAGTGCAAACAGTGGTTTCTTTTTTTGGTGGTATAATAAATTGCTACAAATGTTTTATATTAACTCCCGCAAGCGCTATGTGTTGACATCTATGCACTATATATGCAATCTGGTAGCAGTATTTCTTATAGGCTCAGTCACTGCAAAATAATGGTGACCTGTTCAGAATATTAAAAAGGAGGAACTTTCTTTAATATGGTAAATATAACACTGACTCTGATTGGTTGTAAAACAGAAATCATTGAAACGTGATTGGTCATTTGGGGCATGAGTTAAATAGTCTCTGCAATGCCTAGTGGGAAAAATTAAAAAAAAATGTACTTCACAGTTTTCAAAAAAATTTCCGAGTTACATCCACAATGCATGAACATCCGGCATTTGCTTTGAGATGAATCAGTAATAATAAATGTCCCCTGACCGCGTTACGAGCGGGTAAGGATAATGACAGGGCTGCTGTCTCAGAGCATCTATCCATGCTCCTCTAAGTATTAACCTCTTTAGAGAGGGTTGCTGCTTCTGCCCCTTGAGCCGTTGTGATGATTGCCTGTTGGGTAGACCATTGAAGAGATGGAAGGATCAATTCGACCTATAATGAGATCGGAACAGGCCATTGGGCTTAATCTTTGTTGATGATGATGAAGGCATGAACATTTTGGATTAGGCTTACACGGCCAAAGTCCCGCGCCATAGCCGAGTGGTTGAGGCAAGCAGCCTAGGCGCAGAGCTACGGGACTTGCGCTGGGTCGAGTCCCCATGGGGGAAGAAATTATCTCATGCAATTTCGGCCAATATGGGACCGGTGCCCACCCAGCATCGTGGGGCATTTGGGTAGCTACAAAAGTAGTGACTCCAGGTTGAGAAGACTAGCTATAATAATAATAACTTTATTTTACCTGGCAGAGATAGGGCCTTAAGGCCTTGTCTGCCACTCAACTAGGTTTTAAAAAATACAAAAAAAATAGTCTTAAATCTAAATTTCAATAAACATAAACAATTACATGTTATAAATACAATACAATTAATATTTATAATGTATTTTGATTTACTCTAGATTTAACGAATTTAATGTATAATACGTACAAGATATATAAAATGAGAAAAAATACTAATGGCATAGTATAAATTTAAATAAATAGAGAACAATTAATTATTAGACAACAGGTAACTGTATAAGCGTGACTTAAAAGTGCCAAGTGTGCGGCAACCCCTGATATCTTGAGCAAGGAAATTCCCGGAGCGGGCAGAGGCTACTGTGAAGGAAGAAGAATAAGAGGAAGTACTTGAAGAGGGACTGTTAGCAGACTGTTATCTTGTGACCTAGTGTCAATATTGTGGTAAGAGGATAACTTCTGAAATCTGGACGCCAGGTAAGTCGGCATGTAGGAATTCAGAAGCTTGAAAAGTAGTGAAAGACAATGCAATTTACATTATGGCTGGGGGACCCGACATGCTGACCACATGTCACCCCTACACTGGCTTGATGATCGTCTAACTCTGTGATTAACACATGTAGATGTGAGGCCAGCAGCCGGATTGTAAGCGAAGGGTCTTCTAGGCCTGTCGGGATTGGATTTTTTTTCGCGGTCGGAGTTCATATTATGATCTGTAGACATTTTCCGGGCTTATTGCCAGTGGTCGTGCGGCTTAAAATTCCCCGACGTTTCGCCAGAGACTGCGTTTGTCATTGTTTTTCACCCAGTTGGATGCGAAACACTGACTCTTACTTTAATCATCATCGTCTGTTAAGGTCAAACCGAATACTAAACAGAGAACAGTATATAATGCGTTCAGGATTCAATAGAATTGGGTCAGAATGCAGGGCCACATTAAAGACATCAATATTTAAGAGCAGTAATGGAGCGTGGGTGTGGGAGTGCATTAACTATTTTAAAAGTACGTATGAGAATGTAAACATTCCGCTACAAAGGAGAGCTTTCAAGCTTCAAAGTTTTTCATGTGTGATAAAGTAGAATGATTCAATATCACAGCTATATTACTTTTATATTCTAAAATGTTTGTTCCCAATTAGTTCTTCCTAACATTTCATGTTCCTAGGAACAAGTCACTGTGTTTGAGCTTTTGCCATGGATTCCCTGAAGTAGTTCCTTCCCGCAGAACCGAATGTTGGATTACTTCACCTCCGGAAAATATTACCCCCAGTGGAATTTATGTCCGCTAGGGTGGGCCGAAAAAACTCATTTTTTTATTTCGAAGTTGTAATAGCGCGGAAAAGTTGCGAATGATATACGGGGTGAATCATAAATATGGCTATACGCTTGATCGCGTTGTGTGATGAAAATATTACCATTACAGGAAATCATTGGAAATGCAATTATTCAAATTACAACAATGGAATAAAACAAAACAGTGTAGAACTTACGTCATTAGTCAAAATGGCGTTGAATATGCAACAGCAAATTACAATTGCTGCATGGGCAATAACGTATGCTAATGATCGTAAGGCCGCAAAATAGGCAAGACGCGAGTTTACCGCAGCATTGCAGCCATCGACTATGGGGAAGTGGCGAAAACGACTGCTGGAAACGGGAAGGATGCAGAAAATCAAACCTCCTGGAAGGTCTCGCATTAGCACGGATGCAGAAACAACGAAGAGAATTGTGGAGGCGTTCGACGCTAGCCCATAAAAATCAACCCTCCGAGCTGCACGTGAGCAGTGATTTGTTTTGTTTTGTTCTATTGTAGTAATTTGAAGGATTCCCTTTCCAATGATAACATCATATATCCTTTAATAATAATATTTTCGTCACAAAATGTGATCAAACGTATAGCCATATTTCTGAATCACACTGTAGAGAAAAGAAAAGAAAAAGTACTATATCGAAATCGGTTGACATCTTCCGGTCTCGCAAAGGCTCTAAAGTTTGACAAAATATGAAAAAAAAACTTCATTTTTGAGATTATTGCTATAATTTTTTAATTAGATGTTTTCGTAATATAATAGTTCGTAACGTCTTCAAATAGAGCCTAAAAACATTGTGTTTTAATTTGGTTTAGATCAGTTAATATCTTCCGGTCACGCAAAAGCTCCGAAATTTGATAGAATAATGAACAAGTTATATTTTTACGCATTTTTGGTATTTGATAAATAACTTCCAGAGTATTGATTGTCAGATCCCACAGATAGACATAAACGTGCTTAGCAAAGATCAGCAATACCTATTTGACATTTAAAAAAATTAATAAATGCAAAAATGAAGTTTTTTTCATATTTTGCCAAACTTCAGAGCCTTTGCGCGACCGGAAGATATCAACCGATTTTGATAATTTCCCCTCCCCCTTTTTTTAGCTATATAAATCGCAACTTTTCCGCGCTATTACAACTTCGAAATAAAAAATGAGTGTTT
Source organism: Diploptera punctata (assembly GCA_030220185.1). Lineage (NCBI taxonomy): Eukaryota > Metazoa > Arthropoda > Insecta > Blattodea > Blaberidae > Diploptera > Diploptera punctata. The sequence continues at coordinate 59,020 of JASPKZ010007437.1, forward strand.
TTCGGTACACTCTAATGTCCATGTTTCTTAACGGTTGTATTTGTACGGTGAAAGATTGTTACTCTTTCGACAACGATAATTTTTTCGTCTGGCTTATCGTCTTCGATCTGTCCGGCATGGGTAATCCTACCGACAGCTATGCTACCGCCGGAATAGCTTTCAGTGTAACCATCTCCTTTACTCTTCAATGTTGTAGTAGAGCAGGGATCACCAATTGGCGGACCGCGGTCCGGATCCGAACCCTGGGGCTTTAGTTTCCGGGCCGGTTTAATATCGAATTAATACTTTTTTAAACCGTTTAAACATCGACTACTACCAGTTGTACAAAATTTCATGTCATGATAGTATAGTATTATTGTTGGCTCGGTTGGCAGTATTCCTTATGGCCAGAGATTTGATTGAAGATGAAATGGATTCCGTTTGAAACCTGGTTTGTGAAAAACACGAAAATTGTTAAGTGAGATATTTAAATATTCTTCTTACCATATGTTAAGTTTATCATAAACTTATTAATAATTATTAGAATTAATAACTGTGTACTACTGTGCCCTATCATTTTAGTATTTACCATGTACAGTAAAACTTGTTCTAAGCGGATTCGCATGGGATCATTTTTTTCCACATTAGACAAAATTCCAAATTATAAAAAAGGATGTGGATGACCTCATACTTGAAACAGGGAAAATAAAAAAGTGTGAATTTTTTTAATATATTGGGTCAATAATTACAAATTTAGGTACCTGTGAGACAGATGAACAGACTAAAATTGCAATGGCAAAAAATGCAAAGGAAACTAAAATTAAAATTTATAAGAGCATAATACAGAATATTTTGTCATATGGAAGTGAAACTTGGTCTTTGACGGAATCACAAAAGAATAAAATTAGAACAGTTGAATTTGATTATTTTAGAAGAAGCCTCCAAAAAACAAGACAGGATAAAATAAGAAATGAATTCCTTTGGAAAGAAATGAATGTCACCACATCTGTTGTTAAGAGGATTGAAAATCAAACGCTTAAATGGTATGGCCATGTACAAAGAATGGAAAATGATAGATGGCCAAAAAATATATACCAATGGTCACCCCCTGGAAAAAATAAACGTGGCAGACCAAGATGGAAATGGAAAACCTACGTCTGAACTATAATGGATGATAGGAATTTGGAAGAGGGAGATTGGAATGATAGAGATAAATGGAAACTGAAGATGGCAAACCTGTAAGTGGGGGAAAGCCGAAGAAGAAGAAGAAAAGTGATTAACCAATCTTAGATTATAGAGTACCGTATATGTCTTTTTTTACGTACCTTGTATTAATTGTAGTTCTGCTGCCGTTGAAAAGGGAAGTATAGTATGTTCGAGCGATTATCGACTGTAACGCGCAAAAAAAAAAGTCCATTTCGTCAACGTAAAAAATGTATCTTAAGCGCGTATCCTGAAATTAAAGTATGCAGTTTCGGTTTCCACTCAGTAACTATACTTTCGTCCACATCCTTTGATTCCCTGCAAATTCCATTGCACACTACATTGTGTCGTCTTTTAAAACTGTACAGTCAACCTGAAGATGCCTTGAAATCGGTATTGTCTACGGATGTAGTAACAGTTAGAGCATCAATTTGGAGCATCGCTCCGAAAATTTTGAGATTTCTTGATCGTGCACTTGAACAAACAAATTACTTACTTACTCACTGGCACTATCGAACCCGTAGGTTCATGGCCGCGCGGACATAAGCTCTCCATACACCCCTATCCTGAGCTAATGCGTTCCAATCATTCCCCGTATAATCTACTTCCCTCAAATCATAGTTAATGTTATTCTCCCACCTCATTCTTGGTCTACCAAATGGGCGTTTTCCCTCTGGTTTTCCTACAAGAAGCTTCCATGCACGTCTTTCATTCCCCATGCGTGCCACATGTCCTGCCCATCGCAACGAGACTTAACTGTTCTTATTATATCTGGCTTCCTATAAAGACCACGTAGTTCATTGTTATGTAGTCTTCTCCATTCACCTGTCTGTTCATCTCTCTTTGATCCAAAAATTTTCCTAAGTACTTTATTCTCAAATACTTGTAATCTCCTTTCCTCCCTTAAAGTAAGAGTCCATGTTTCGCACCCATATAATATAACTGGTAGAATAACAGTTTTATATATTTTCAGTTTAACGTTTTTTTGAAAGGAGTTGGGACATCAAGAGTCTCTGCAATGCATAATAGCACGCATTTCCAGAATTGAGCCTATGTTTAATTTCTTTGTGCATCTCGTTTCTATTTGTGATTATTGTTCCTAGGTATTTGAACTCAGAACAAAGAAATTATATATTTTAATTTTATCATATAACTATCCACCTCAATGGTTTAAAACAATGAATTTTATTAGTATTAATGTTACGTAGTCTTCTCCATTCACCTATCTGTTCATTTCTCTTTGGTCCAAACAAATTCCTACATACGTTATTCTGAAATACTTGTAATCTTAGAAAATATTCATGCTTCCTCTTGGTACTAATTCTGTCGGAAGTACTGTATTTCTACTAATTTAACGAAAGAAACCTTTGAATATTGGAAATAGATAAAACCCCTACTACAATGTTCAATTTAATATCTGTAGTCTCTTATCCTGAGGGAACAGTCTTTAATATCTTACGAAGGAATTTCAATTCCTTAGAATATACAAGCACGGTGAGCAAAAATCCAATATATTTATTATAGGAGAACACTGAATTTAAATACATAGATATTTAATTAAAATATGGAGATAGAAACATAGATTTTATGATGCAGATTCAAAACTGAACATGTTTATAATCGGTGAATGGGGTTCCAAACTATAACACAAATTAAGTAAATTGTGTATCTCTGCTGAAGTTTATTCCGATTGAGGGTCTTTCCACTTTTCAGCGGTTGCCCTTTTACCAGCCGGCTGCTGGCCCTTCACATCCACATGTGTCAATCACAGAGGTAGATGATCAACAGCCAGTGTAGGGGTGACATGTGGTTAGCATGTCGAGTCCCCCAGCCGTTATAGCTGGTTCCTCAACCTGGAGCCGCTACTTATTGTAGCTACCCAATTGCCTCATGATGCTGGGTGGGCACCGGTCCCATACTGGCCGAAATACCATGAGAAAATTTCTTCCCCCATGGAGACTCGAACCAGCGCAAGTCCCGTAGCTCTGCGCCAAGGCTTCCTACCTTAACCGCTCGGCTACGGCGCGGGACGCTGAAGTTTATTATGAGTAAGTTATTTTTTACTAGTAGAGGTTACCAGCCTCTAGCCAAACCCCTCTTCCTGGAGGGCAGGGAACTGGAATTTCGGAGTGTTCGTCTCCTAGAGAAGTTGCCTTCACTACGGCTTTGGGGACTTCTCTTCTCCCCACGTAACCCTGTGGACGGGGCCCTGTTAAAGGGTGCACTAAGGAAGACAGAATCAAGAACACAGAAATAAGACAGGAACTTGAAATATTTGCAATAACTGATAAAATGGATACATATAGACAAAAATGGAAGCAACACATAGACAGAATGAATGAAGATAGATATCCAAAACAAATAACAAAATACAAACCTAAAGGCACCCGAGATGTGGGCAGACCTAGAAAGAGATGGGCTGAAGTCGGAACGGGTCAACAGACCTAATCCATGAATGCAGATGATGATGATGATGATGATGATGATGTGTATCACTGAAACTATTAGGCCTATTGCAATTAAATGTAGCTATATAAATCATAAAATTATTTATAAAAATGTATAAATTTGTTATATCTTGCATAATAACGCAGTCTCTCATATAGTGTGGAATAAAATCCCTTTTTCTTGCCAAGTAAAACTGTAAAAGATTTTGAGTAATAGGTAATGTGATGAGGGGGATATAAAGACAATGTGCTAATGGATTGGATATCTAATTGATGTGTATTAGAGAGGTCTAACGAAGTGGTGTGATAAATAATTAGGTGATGATGAGTGTAGTCTTTCATGCAAAAGAGAAATGGAAATTTTACGATCTTGTAGAAGAAGCCAAGATAACACTAGCCAACCTGATTTTTGTTTCATGAGTACCAATAGTTGTACTCAATGCAGTTTTTTTATCGTGTTTTCAAATATGTATTCGGAATTTCTCCATCGCTCACAGTTTTGGTTTTACTTCAATTTCAATTAATGGATTTAAATAATATTTTTTTTAGTGAACCTTTTTTTGTCCATTGTAAAATAAAACGGGGAACACTTTCATCAGAGATTTCAGCTATGGAAAAGAGATATCAAGGCAAATGGAATCCTAATATGCTGGCCGATTATTGTTGGACCATCAAGAGGGACGCTCCACAGACGAAATATAGCAGAAAACCGTCATTTCTTACTTTCTAGGCGAGTCCGAATGTTCGAATATTGTGTAGTTACGAATGTAGAAAATATTAAAGTGTTTGAAATTATAAATTCCTGTCTCTCGGAAACCTTGCGTGATGGAGAAAAACCGATATCATATTTGAATTCAGGAGAACAGATACTATCAGAATCGTATATGTTTCTTTCTGAGACAAAAAAAAAGTATATTTTTTGTTGCTTAGTGTTAATTATTCCAGCGATGGTGTAACGTGATCAAATCTGCCAATACCTCAAATAAATGACAAAATTATAATCGCGTTGAAGTCTTGGGGTAAAAATAGTATTTGGTAAGTAAAAAGACTATTAAAATGGCGTACTGTAAGTGTTTGTACGAATATATTTCGTAGAGCAAATTGTAAATGTGATTTAACTCATGCCCCAAATAGGAGTCAATGACCAATTACGTTTCAATGAATTATGTTTTACAACCAATCACAGTCGTGTTTCACCTCGATATTTATCGAATTCTGTTTACCAAAATAAAGAAAGCTCCTCTTTTTTAAAATTCTGAGCAGCTCAGAGCATCATTTTGCAGTGACTGACTCTCCAACAAATACGTTGAATATAGCAAATAATGAACAGATACCTTATCGCACGAACGCGAAATGAAAGAGGTGGATCGAAGATTCTTTTAGAAAAACTAGAGGGAAAACGCCTAATTGGTAGACCAAGAATGATGTGGGAGAATAACATTATCCACGATTTGAGGGAAGTACATTATACAGGGTATGATTGGAAAATAGTATCTTAGGATAGGGGTGTATGGGGAGCTTATGTCCACCCGGCCATAAACCTGCGGATTCGATAGAGCCAGTGAGTTAGTTAATGAACAGATTCCTTCGAAATACAGATTTGATAATTGTTCAATAATCATGTTTTTAAATAATGATTTTATTGAGTTATTTCGTAAAAAAATAACCTACAATGTTGGTTACAATATACAGTTTGATGTGTTAAATTTCTTCTCCACTAGGGTGCATTCTTACAATATTATCCCTGATTGCGATGCTATTTGGCAATAAATAATATGATCAAGTTGCAGTGAATAAACATAACCACACATTTATGACTTGTTTTCAAACATAGCTGTTTACATTAAATATATAAATACTTTAAAATACTGGTAACTATATTTAAATACACTTTTATAAGATTCATGATGTGTTCCGTTGAGGTATTATTCAAAATTAATATAAAATTATGGAATATTCACCTGAAAGGTCCGTTCTGTTTTTTATTTTTATTTTAGCGTAACAGCAATGCACAGAGAAAATAATCCAGCGAAGATAAACGTACTCGAAGAGATGGAAATCATAAAAGCAGCTCACAACAACGACAGCCTGATAAACGAAAACGAACCCAATACATGCAACCCCCTCTACCAGATATTCAGTGAAACACCAGTTTTGAATCCTGAAGATGATGGGACAAGTCCCGAAAGCGCTACAGTTAAATGATTAATTAAGTTGAGGAGACGGACCTTTCAGGTGAATATTCCATAATTTTATATATTTAAATAGTGATTTTTGAGTAAACAGCTTAATTTTATTCGTTAAATAGTCCTAACAAATGCCACTCATAATTTTCAAATCCTGTATATAAATTAGAAATCGCTCATGGCATTACTTAAGAAGATTGTCTTGCAAGTGCGACTTTGTAATTTGCAATCTGACACAATTCAGAGGTCACTTCCCCTCTGTCTTGAAGGTAGCGTATTGCAACATAGATGCAGTTTCTCCTATCGTACCCTAAAGATAATGGACACGTCCAATAGGGTGTGTCAAATATCGATGATAAAATGAGCAATGTATTTCAACTACAAGTAATTGAAAATTTTCTATTGATGTGAAAAATACTTTCTTTTGCAACGTTTAATCGCGATCACAGGGCTTGCGTTTTAATTAGTTTCCAAGCGCAAAGAATAACGCTACCGGCAAATCGAAGAGAATAAAACTGCAGTATTATAATTAAGTTCTATTGAGTTGGTTTTAATTAAATTGCATCTTCCAAACATTTTCTATGTTGAATTAAAAGAAAATTCAAACAACCGCAATGTGAGAGAGTATTTCGAAGGATGAATTCGACGGGATTTCAACAAAATAAATAATAATTTTAAAAAAGTAAAAAAACAACACGCTTTATTAGAGAACCGAACTAAAAATGAAAAATAATTTTAATTTCCAACACGCTTGGGATAAAATTAAAGGGCGATTTTTAAGGGTGTATGAGTTGAGTATCACAACTCTCTTATAGCCTATGTTCATCCCGGAAATCTCCTGAACATTTTGCAAAAAGCCCCATCACAATCGGATCAACGGTATGGTCGCACATAAAGTACGAACAAACAAACAAACAAACAAACAAACAAACACACACACACACACATATATATATAGTCCACCGCTGTGGTTCGTGGTAGCGTGCTGCCTTGTCACGCAGCGGGCCCGGGTTCGATCCCCGGTAGGGGCAGATTTCCTGGGTGAGGTTTTTATCGGGGTTTTCCCTCACCTGTAAGAAAAATGTCAGGAAAACTTTAAGGCCCAAACGGTCCCCGAAATCATATGGCCATCATCATCAACATCATCCTTCACCGGTGTGGAAATCAACGGGAAGCTACCACACCTACAATTCCCTAGTAAAGCTGCAAAGCATAGCATTAAAATGCTATGATTACTGTGAAGGACCTGCCTTCGGGCAGAATTACTATGGATGGATATATATATATATATATATATATATATATATATATATATATATGGACAATCAATAAGTATTACAAGAATAGAATAATAGCTCTAGAAATGGATTATTTACGCAGAAGTGTCAGAAAGGCAAAATTAGAACATGTCACAAGGAAGGAAATTACAAATAAAATGGAAGCAGAAGAAAGCATAATTGAAAGAATTGAGGAGAAGGAATTAAAGTGGTTAGGACATGTTTTAAGAATGGAGAAGAGCGATGGCCAAAGCAACTATATCAATGGTATCCGACCAGAAGGAGGAAGAGAGGGAGTCCGAAGTTAACATGGAAGGAAAACATTAAGACATTAATGCAAGCAAGAGGGCTAAAGCATTGAAGATGCCCAAGAAAGTAGGTTTTAGAGTATTTGAAGAGAAAAATTATACGCTCAGACCGGGACTTGAACCCGGGACCCTTGGTTCTCTAGACCAAGTGCTCTACCAACTGAGCTACCTGAGACAAGTACCGATCTAAACGCAAATCCTTCTCTTATACATTGTAATTCCCTTCCAACAAATGCTCTGAACCATGCTTCTATCTTGCAAATGTCGGCTCCTTTATTAAGAAGACATATTTGGGAATTATACATTACAGCCAGTACGGCTTTTTTCATGTTTTAATAATTGATTTCGTACATCTCATTGATGGATAAATCATATTTGAAGAGAAAAATTATACGCTCAGACGGGACTTGAACCCGGGACCCTTGGTTCTCTAGACCAAGTGCTCTACCAACTGAGCTACCTGAGACAAGTACCGATCTAAACGCAAATCCTTCTCTTATACATTGTAATTCCCTTCCAACAAATGCTCTGAAGCCATGCTTCTATCTTGCAAATGTCGGCTCCTTTATTAAGAAGACATATTTGGGAATTATACATTACAGCCAGTACGGCTTTTTTCATGTTTTAATAATTGATTTCGTACATCTCATTGATGGATAAATCATATTTGAAGAGAAAAATTATACGCTCAGACCGGGACTTGAACCCGGGACCCTTGGTTCTCTAGACCAAGTGCTCTACCAACTGAGCTACCTGAGACAAGTACCGATCTAAACGCAAATCCTTCTCTTATACATTGTAATTCCCTTCCAACAAATGCTCTGAAGCCATGCTTCTATCTTGCAAATGTCGGCTCCTTTATTAAGAAGACATATTTGGGAATTTACATTACAGCCAGTACGGCTTTTTCATGTTTTAATAATTGATTTCGTACATCTCATTGATGGATAAATCATATTTGAAGAGAAAAATTATACGCTCAGACCGGGACTTGAACCCGGGACCCTTGGTTCTCTAGACCAAGTGCTCTACCAACTGAGCTACCTGAGACAAGTACCGATCTAAACGCAAATCCTTCTCTTATACATTGTAATTCCCTTCCAACAAATGCTCTGAAGCCATGCTTCTATCTTGCAAATGTCGGCTCCTTTATTAAGAAGACATATTTGGGAATTATACATTACAGCCAGTACGGCTTTTTTCATGTTTTAATAATTGATTTCGTACATCTCATTAATGGATAAATCATATTTGAAGAGAAAAATTATACGCTCAGACCGGGACTTGAACCCGGGACCCTTGGTTCTCTAGACCAAGTGCTCTACCAACTGAGCTACCTGAGACAAGTACCGATCTAAACGCAAATCCTTCTCTTATACATTGTAATTCCCTTCCAACAAATGCTCTGAAGCCATGCTTCTATCTTGCAAATGTCGGCTCCTTTATTAAGAAGACATATTTGGGAATTATACATTACAGCCAGTACGACTTTTTTCATGTTTTAATAATTGATTTCGTACATCTCATTGATGGATAAATCATATTTGAAGAGAAAAATTATATAATTTTTCTCTTCAAATATGATTTATCCATCAATGAGATGTACGAAATCAATTATTAAAACATGAAAAAAGCCGTACTGGCTGTAATGTATAATTCCCAAATATGTCTTCTTAATAAAGGAGCCGACAATTGCAAGATAGAAGCATGGCTTCAGAGCATTTGTTGGAAGGGAATTACAATGTATAAGAGAAGGATTTGCGTTTAGATCGGTACTTGTCTCAGGTAGCTCAGTTGGTAGAGCACTTGGTCTAGAGAACCAAGGGTCCCGGGTTCAAGTCCCGGTCTGAGCGTATAATTTTTCTCTTCAAATATGATTTATCCATCAATGAGATGTACGAAATCAATTATTAAAACATGAAAAAAGCCATACTGGCTGTAATGTATAATTCCCAAATATGTCTTCTTAATAAAGGAGCCGACATTTGCAAGATAGAAGCATGGCTTCAGAGCATTTGTTGGAAGGGAATTACAATGTATAAGAGAAGGATTTGCGTTTAGATCGGTACTTGTCTCAGGTAGCTCAGTTGGTAGAGCACTTGGTCTAGAGAACCAAGGGTCCCGGGTTCAAGTCCCGTCTGAGCGTATAATTTTTCTCTTCAAATATGATTTATCCATCAATGAGATGTACGAAATCAATTATTAAAACATGAAAAAAGCCGTACTGGCTGTAATGTATAATTCCCAAATATGTCTTCTTAATAAAGGAGCCGACATTTGCAAGATAGAAGCATGGCTTCAGAGCATTTGTTGGAAGGGAATTACAATGTATAAGAGAAGGATTTGCGTTTAGATCGGTACTTGTCTCAGGTAGCTCAGTTGGTAGAGCACTTGGTCTAGAGAACCAAGGGTCCCGGGTTCAAGTCCCGGTCTGAGCGTATAATTTTTCTCTTCAAATATGATTTATCCATCAATGAGATGTACGAAATCAATTATTAAAATAGGTTTTAGAGGTTTGGCACGGGAAGACGGCAGCAGCTATAAAAACCAGAAGATATATATATATATATATATATTAGCATGGGCTCTTATGATTTGTTTTTTTTTTAATGCACGAGGGCTGTTAAATAAACAATATTTATTATTTTTTACAGTCAGAAGTTATCTCGTGCCGGTCGCCTTGGTCGAATGGTTATCTTCCTTGTCTCTAGTCTTGAGGGTCGTGGGTAAAACCCAGCCGAGTCGATGGATTTTTAGGATGGTAAGATTCGAAGGATAAATCCTCTGGGAGGGACTTTAAGCCGTGAGTTCCGTATCAGAAGATTTTCGGGCTCTTAATACAATCTCGATTCTGAATGAAAAGAGCTCTGAGAAAAATTTAACCTACCTTCTTCCATCAAGTAATACATTAGTTTCCTACTAGATGTCTCCGCGCGGCGATGTACTAACCACAAGTTCCTAGCTGACATCTTTAGGGATATAAGCATAACTAAATTATTAATTAAATAAAAATAAAACGTAGTTTTATTTGATTTTCATATTTATTATATAATTCAGTGACAGCTGTTTCGGTACACTGTACCTTCTTCAGACATGTTAACAAATTATGAAAGGTACAGTGTACCGAAACAGCTGTCACTGAATTATATAATAAATATGAAAATCAAATAAAACTACGTTTTATTTTTATTTAAATAATAAATATGGATTTTCATCAAGTAAACACCAACTCAATTGATAACTAAATTAGCTTGGATAATAAACTTTCCACTAGGAAATCGTCTATATCCCGACTCGGGACGAAAGGGGATCTATTAATAAATTTAAGGTGTAAAATTTTGGTTATGCTATTTGTTAGCTTAATGCGTCTTGTACATGTGATACAAGTTTGAAGGTCATCCCTCCCGGTTCCTCTCTGTGAGTGGTATGCAGTTTGAGTTTATTTCAAAAGTAATCATTGTCGATGAAAGTTGGCTACTTGGCTTCGAACCCAATGGCAAACAGCAAACTCTGTGTGGATATCTCCTTCATCGCCAACTCACAAAAAAGGAAAAGTGTTTTTCTTTTGCTGGAAAGTTATGGTCATTTCAATTTTAACCCAATCGTGCTCAATGCAATTCCCCAAAAACCGGATTTAAGTTACCGTAAAATATATTGTCTATTTTCAGACATTCAAAACAAGCAAAAGGTAACGGTACTTGAGACCACAATAAGGATTAAGGCCAAAACACATTCCTCTACTATTCACAAATGTTAACAAAACATTACCCTGCCAAGGGATGTACAAAATATTGCAAAATATTTAACAACAGAGTTAAGCGAGTGTACCTCGTCTTCTGAGTTGAAGACCATTTAACTGCCGGCGAGTGTACCTCGTATTTTGAAGCGAATGGGTTAATATTTGTGGACTATTTAACAGGACGTCGCACCTACACACAAACAGTGACTTAAGCAATAGAGTGATTCTGTAAGGGTATAAAAATTAAAAAGGACATAGGAGATGCACCACTGAGCAAATTGAGGTAGGGTCTCTAGGATCCGAGAAGCCAGCTTATGGAGATATGGAAATTCACTTGTCTATCACATTGTCTAGCATGCCTGTTTTCCAATTAACATGCCCACAAGTTTACATGTATTGTGCTGTTTAATTACATGTACCACATTCTTCAGTTCCTGCAAGGAAGAGCCTGATGACTAGAAAGTCATGATGCAGGATGTGACTTGACTCCCCTTGATCATTTCCCATGTGGTTGTCAAAAGTCACTTGTGTTTGAGACTCCAGTGGAAACCGACATGAAATTAGTTGCCAGGATTGTAGCTGCCCGTTATGTGATTCGAAGCACACCAGGGTGCGGAATAATCGTTTACGCTGACTATTTAACTCATGCCCCAAATGGGAGTCAATGACCAATCACGTTTCAATGATTTCTGTTTTATAACCAACCAGAGTCGTGTTTCACCAAATATTTATCAGTGTTATAATTACCATATTAAAGAAAGCTCCTCCTTATAATATTGCGTTCCTTTGGCAATAAATAGTATGATCTGGTTGCAGTGATAAACAAAAGAAGCGTAGAAGCGTACCTATCGTTTCTCATTTGTTTTCAAACATCGCCGTTTACATTAAATGTAAATATTTTAAAGTAACTATAGTTAATAATGATTTGTGAGTAAACAGCTTAATTTTATTCGTTAAATAGTCCTAACAAATGCCACTCTTGATTTCCAAATTCTCTAGATAAATTCACTCCTCACTTCGTGAGTCGTGAATTTATCGATAATTTGGATCACTCGTGGCATTACTTATGATAACATGCTTGCTTAGGTTGGTGGCCGCCAATTCGAGCAACTGTTGTAAGATACAAAATTGAATGTTAATTGCGTCAATGATGGTACTTGCAATTATCCGATAAATATACCTAATGTATATAAAAAAGACATAGCTCTTAGTACAAAGGAAGGTTAAGGTTTTTTCATTGTCGTACAAAGTGAGAGTTTATTTGCCTTTTTTTTATTTATACACATGGTCTTTATGAATGTACTTATGTCACTGTGTATGTACTGAAGACATAGACTTATATATATTCAATGTTTTTATGTCTTACAGTAAATGCTACTTATTCGCGGAAAACGTCCTGAAAATATGCTGCGAATAAAGAAACCGCGAATATGGAATGATAATTTATGTAAGTATATAGGAGATACGTCCAAGGTTTCAGAAATAAAAAAATATAAAAATGAAATCAGTTAATGAGAGATTTTCCTTTTACTCGATCATCTCTCTCTGGTCCCAAAATTTCCTAAGAACTTTACTCTCAAATACTCGTAATCTCCTTTCCTCCCTTAAAGTAAGAGTCCATGTTTCTCATCGATATAATATAACTGGTAGAATAATAGTTTTATATATTTTCAGTTTAACGTTTTTTGAAAGGAGTTGGGACGTCAAGAGTCCCTGTAATGCATAATAGCACGCATTTCCAGAATTGAGTCTAGCCTATGTTTAATTTCTTTGTGCATCTCATTCCTATTTGTGATTATTGTTCCTAGGTATTTGAATGTAGCCACTTCTTTAAAATTTCCCTCATTTGTCATTAGCTGCCATTTCCATATTATAATGCATTTCTACGTGTGGCCATGTATTTAGTTTTATTAATATTTACTTTCAGTCTCAATTTCTTAGTGTTACTTAATAGTGTAATAGTGCATGCGTGTTGGCTTTAGTATTTCCTCGCTATCGCCCAATAGTACTACATCATCAGCATAAACTAACAGCTTATTAATACCATTGAGTTGTAGAGGCCCTGGTTCATCCTCTAAAGATTCGATGGCTATTTTCTATTGCAAGCATAAATATCACGTGGACAATATGTCAATCCAACGTTAGATTATAGATGTACAGTACAGAGTCATTACTGAAGGAACTAGGAAGTGGCAAAGATCTTACAGGGAAAACTGTAACAACCTCCATCTTAAGAAATCACCTATACAGTCAGTCTGGTTCTTTAATGTCCCTACATTCAAAATTACCCTTTCATGTGCACTCTACTTCTATCTTGTTCTCTGTAATTATGTACAAATTTCAAATGTGATTTTCTCTCTCTATAATCTCCTGATTCCGAGGAAATGCTTAACTCTTAAATTCGTAATGTATCTTTTTGGATACATCAGTTGCTTCAATTAATTCAATATTTTAAATACATTAGAAGAAAACGAACAAAAAGGAACCACTTAAATATGTGTCTAATATTACAATATATCTAAAAATAACAATTATACAAGATTCCGTTTTCACTGCGGTCCGCCACATTTAAATAACTAATGGAAAAAAATTCGTTTTGCTAATTTAAGGGTTAAGGAGATATATACTCATTTTATGCTTAATAGGTTTCTAGGGAGCCAAACTTTTTTTTTTTTTTTGGAGTTCAAACTTTTTTGGGGGAGCTTTATAGGGGACCTAATTGAGATTTCTATCAATTATACATTTATGCTAATGTTTAATGGATTGGTAGGGATCAAAATAACATATACCGTAAAACGTGTTTAATCCGGAACGTGAATAATGCGGAAATCTGTCCAATGTGAATAAATTTATTGGTCCTGGCAAAATAATAGTAATTTTACGTGTATTTATTTTGTATAAAACGGAATCAGTCTAGTGCGGAAACGGAAGAATATTTCTACAAAAATTATTTAAAAATGTTTATAAGGCGGAAAGACAGAGATAGAAATAAATTAATTTCCACTTCATTGAATTTCCGTTAGGCGAATTAACAATAAGAGATGATTCCTGCCGCCGGGTGAAGTAGAGTTTCTACCTGTACTTGGAATTTTCTTTCGGCCTCACGGAACACCCGTTTTGCGAAACACGGGTTCGTTTAACAAATATTTAGCGTGTGACATATGTCTTACAAATAACCAGTGCACTGTAAAATCTTTAATTTGTTTAATTATCTCTTAGCTGAAATCTCCAGAGATAGCTCATTTGGATTTTTTACAGTGGACAAATGGACGAAAAAACGTTTATTAAAAAAATTATTATTTAAATCAGTTAATTGAAATTGTAATAAAAAACTGTGGGTGATGGAAAAATTCCGAATACATATTTGAAAACACGATAAAAAACTGCATTACTTACAACTATTGGTACTCATGAGAGAAAAATCATGTTGACCAGTGTAATCAAACACTCATTTCAGCCTGGTGTTATTATATTCTACATTGATTTGTCTATTTTATTACCTCTTGTATTTAAAATAAAAAAATATGTGCCAGAATTTTTTGATGTCCCAACTCCTTTCAAAAAACGTTAAGCTGAAAATATATAAAACTATTATTCTACCAGTTATATTATATGGGTGCGAAACATGGACTCTTACTTTAAGGGAGGAAAGGAAATTACAAGTATTTGAGAATAAAGTACTCAGGAAAATTTTTGGATCAAAGAGAGATGAACAGACAGGTGAATGGAGAAGACTACATAACAATGAACTACACGGTCTTTATAAGAAGCCATGTATAATAAGAACAGTTAAGTCTCGTAGACTGCGATGGGCAGGACATGTGGCGCGTATGGGGAATGAAAGACGTGCATGGAAGCTTCTTGTAGGAAAGCCAGAGGGAAAACGCACAGTTGGTAGACCAAGAATGAGGTGGAAGAACAACATTAACTATGATTTGAGAGAAGTAGATTATACAGGGAATGATTGGAAAGCATTAGCTCAGGATAGGGATGTATGGAGAGCTTATGTCCGCGCGGCCATGAACCTACGGGATCGATAGTGCCAGTGAGTAAGTAAGTAAGTAAGTATGTGCCAGAATTTATGACTTCTAACTAGCTTCTACATTTAAATGTTTTGTTTTCCCTCTCTCTTTAAGTAAAATTTTCTCCGATTGAGGGTTTTTCCACTTTTCACAGGTTGCCCTTTTACCAGCCGGCTGCTGGCCCTTCACATCCACATGTGTCAATCACAGACTAAAATTTTCTAATTTATATATTATATATGTATTATTTGTGTAACTGAAATGCACCCGAGCACGAGAACTTGCTGATTCGGGTGTCAATACTGTATAAAACATTTATTTGAGAATAAAATTTATTCTTTTTCTTATTATGAAATGGAGTTTTCTTTTTTTTTTCTAGCGAATAAATTGTGTGGTGATAATCAAAATTGATAAATGAAAGGTTGTGTTCAGGCGAGGAGTACCTATTGATTGGAGGAGGAATTGGGTTTAGGAAAGGATACCGAGAAGAAAGCTGTAATTAACTGTCTCTATTTGCAAATCCAATGTCCAGCCAGTCTGCAGCCGAGAGTTGAGTTCACAGAGAGCGCACAGAATCTCCCAAGAATGTATACCGCAGTAGTAGACGAAACGTTGAGTTTCAACAAAACTGGACCAGTGCCATTCAACCAAGAATACCAACTTACATCGGCCGTGAAACCGTACAATTTTCCTCAGACTGAATACTTTTAGATTAAAAAAAAAATGTTCGGCATGAGATAAATAAAAGAATACAAGATACCAGGCGGCTCAGTTGTGTAAGCAGTTAGACGCTCGCCTCTCACCGCTGGGGTCACGAGATCGAGTCTCGGTCACTCCACGCGGGTTTCGTGATGGACGAAACAGAGCTTCGCAATTTTTTCTCGGGATTTTCTCCCGTTTTCCCCTGCCACAACTTCTCCATACTTATCTTTATCCACTTCATTTTATTCCGTTCATCTGCTCCCCGTGATGATACGTCAGGCGTAGTCAGCTGGCACCCTTGCCATTCACAGACCTCTATATAGGGTGTTCATCTCATCCCTCGTCCCGATCCTGAGTTCGACACGAGTTGAGGACATTTATTTTTTTTCAATATTAATAAAATTCATTGTTAAAACCGTTGAGGTGGAGAGTCATAAAATAAAATAAGTTAAAATGTACCTTCTTAGGTAAAATCCGTCTTCCTCAACTTATAAAATATGTATTCTTTATGTCCCAGACTAAACAACCCACTATACGATATCGTCAGGAAGAAGCTTTAGTCACGACAGCACCACAATAGGACCAGCAGCATTAACCATCGTATCAGATAATGAAGCGAAGAAGGACCTGCTGAAGAAGGAACGGATGTTCTGAAAGGCTTACAGACACAATGAATACATATTTTATAAGTTGAGGACGACGGATCTTACCTAAGAAAGTATCCATCTATAGTAATTCTGCCCGAGGGCAGGTCCTTCACTGCAATCATAGCATTTTCATGCTATGCTTGCAGCTTTACTAGGGAATTGTAGGTGTGGTAGCTTCCCTTTGCTTCCACACCGGTGAAGGATGATGATGATGATGATGCTGATGATGGCCGTATGATTTCGGGAACCGTTTGGACCTTAGAGTTTTCCCAACATTTGTCTTACAGGTGAGGAAAAACCCGGATGAAAACCTCACCCAGAAAAACTACCCCGACCGGGGATCGAACCCGGGCCCGCTGCGTGACAAGGCTAAGAAAATATATTTTAACTTATTTTATTTTTTATTTATTTTTTAATAAATACAAGATAATAATAAATGTTATTTTTCAGTCATAAAGCATTTGAATAGATATAAAATTCATTGCAAATCACAATTATTGAGGTTATGTAAGAACATTTTAAAATACTAATAAGTGCCTGATATAGGGAGCGGTTTTTTATGTATTAAAAGTTAAGATTGCAACGATTGTCTTTTGTTTTGGTTCCACACACAAACAGTTGTATTGTACAATGAGAAGGTAGACTTTTGACTTTTTTTATCCTGTTTCACACACAAACAGTTGAATAATATATACTATCTACATTGCAATCTTACCTTTTATTACATAAAAATCCGCTCCCTGCTGATATATTACTCGTTCTCAACTAAAATGTTTTCTGTTTAAAAATCTTCGTCAGTCAAAAAAAGCCTACATGGTTTTAACTAATTGACAGTTTTTTTAACAGAAATCATTCTAATTAAGAACGACTGAAATATCAGGTACTTATTTTAGTATATTACTATTTTAAGTATTTGAAAATCAAAATATCTGACACGTGGAACAAAAACTAGATTGTATAAAACACTAATTAAACCAGTGCTAACTTACGGAAGTGAAACTTGGGTTCTGATTGAACATGACAAATCTCGATTGGATGTTTTTTGAAATAAAGATACTTATAAGAATATATGGCCCTATTAAGGAAAATGGAGAACTGCGAATGAGATATAAAGGGAATTATATGCGTTATATAAATCATCAGATATCATTACAGATATTAACCCATTCGCTTCGGGTTTAAATGTCAATGAATTTCCTCAGAAACCAGATTTAACTTACCGTAAATTACATTGTATATTTTCAGACATTCAAAACGAACGAAAGATAACGGTATATGAGACCACAATTAGAGTGAAGGCCAAAACACATTCTTCTTCTATTCATAAAAGTTAACAAAAGATTACCCTGCCAAGGGATATACAAAATATTGTAAAATATATAACAGCAGAGTTAAGCGAGTGTATTTCGTCTTCTTAGCTGAAGGCCATGTAGGCCTAAGTGCCGGCGAGTTTACCTCGTCTTCTGAGGCGAATGGTTAAATTAAGTAAGTAAGGTATTCCCACAACAGGCCTCAGGAGGCCCTTGGGGTAGTGGGAGGTTAAGGATCCCACTTTTTCTGGACAATCGGTGCTTGATGTCAGCCGGGTTGTCAGCCCTGCGTGACGGCCGCCTTTACCCCCAGAACAAGCGTCTGGTACTCATTTCCGTTAGAGGCTGAGTCGACCCCAGGGCCATAATGCCGCCAGAAGGTTTGGCTTGTAGCGCAGTGCCTTAACCACTACGCTACGGCGTGCCCCCGTGGTTAAATTAAAGAGACTAAAATGGACAGTATATACGTAGAGGAAGACTAAAAATTAAGTAGTTAGAAGAATTTAGATGGTAAGTCAGAAGGAAGACGGAGAACTGGAAGAAATAATTTGAGTTGGATGGATGGAGTACTACAGGGTGTCAAACCTTTAAAACACAAGAATTGGTGTCCGGTTTCCAGAGATAAAGAAGACAGGAGAAAAACTCCGAAGGAAGCATTTGACCCACTCAGGGCTGATGAGCTAATGCTTGATGACGAACGGTTTCGGATATCTAAAATACATTCGTAAAATATGTTTTTTGAAAGCTAAACTTAACCTTATTTACCAGAAGATTTGTGAAAAACTTACATGATCAGATCTTATTTACCAGAATATTTGTGAAAAAACTTACATGATTAGATCTTATTTACCAGAAGATTTGTGAAAAAACTTACATGATTAGATCTTATTTACCAGAAGATTTGTGAAAAAACTTACATGATTAGATCTTATTTACCAGAAGATTTGTGAAAAAACTTACATGATTAGATTCAGTCATATATTGGCCTATATATTTAAAACAAATTACTTCTTGCCCCTCGTTATAACAAATTCTCCTTAAAACTCTTGTTAAATTCGGTGACACATTTAAATTTTAACAATCATATGAAAAAGTGAGTAGCAGCTAAGTGGCGTTTAGCAATTGCATAGCCGCCCAGAACAAGGTTGTAAGCCTATTTTTTTTCTAAAGTTGGTTTTTCCATGGAAAAAGATCCCATGTGTCAACATCAATCTTTTTTCATGTAAAAAGAAACTTGGAAATAAGAAAGAAGATTACAACCTTGTTGTGGGAGAGTTTCTAACTAGTGAAAGCAGAATTTAGTGCAATTGAATCGCTGAGTTTCAAAAGGGAAAAAACTCCAAGTGCCCTGCTTCCGAAAAAAAAAAACTTTAAAAAACTAAAAAAATTCTTACAGCTTGCTCAGATAAAGTTTTGATCAATTACAATATTGATCTTGTGTTAACATGGAATGCAAATACAGCAAGAATTTATAATTTCTGAGTTGCGTACGTGTTTTATCGCTATTCGAAGGCAGTGGAGTTTCTCCCCTTTTCAACTCAGCGATTAAATTTGTCAAGAACCATATTTACTGTGGTCGCAGAGTTGAGGCGCTATTCCGTCAGCTGTCATATCCACTCAACCATCTGGTAATTTTGCTGTTGTTATTCACTGTAACTGCATCTTGTTGAGGGCTCCCCATGGTTCGGCAACCCAACAAAACAATACACTTGCACATCTAAATTTACCACCAATTAAGAAGCACTGGGCAGGATGGGAAGACCCTAATCTCAAACTTGAGCTAAGCTATTTTTTTTCACTTATTCACATTTACAACAAAAATATACATAAACACCCCCCTTCACCCTTTAAATCACAAACACATTGAAATCACTGTAGGGCCATTTCACTTTGTTGTGGGGTGTTGAGGATCTAGTCGCCACCGACGCCCCATTTGGGCTTCCGTCACGCGTTTCATCGCTACCATATACACAAAATTGTGTGAGTTATTCGTACGCGGAGGAAGTAGCGTCCGGGAAGACACAGAAACACCAATATATCACACGCGAATACAGGGTTTTAGGGAGGGGAAACTATACACAAGATGTAATACATGTGTTGTATAAAAATAATAAATTCGATTAAGGGGATGAGAATGTATCTTTGGAGAGAAGAAAGGAAAGAGAGAAAAAAAGAGGGGTTGGGTGGATGGACGGACGTCTCTCGTAGCGTGTGCTGTGGGGCGGGCAGTCAAGAGAGAAACTAACTGTACTCCACGCCACACTGGCAAACACTAGCGCGGGAACAGCTCGCACAGCCGGCCAGAGAGATAGACGGAGACAGCAAAACCAACTCTCAATGAGTATCTGTTCTTTTAGCTTCCAACACATGTGGCCTTTACTAATCGACACAATTTATAAAAACCGATTAAATCATTCCCATATTATATTCTGATTTCAATCGAAATTAATTACATTATTAAAGAGACACGCACTATCAACTAATTCACTAACAATATTGAACCCGGAAGTTCATGGCCGAACGGAAATAAGCTCTACATACATCCCTTTAAGAATTAATAATGCGTTTTGCATTATTTAATAAAAATAGACTTAGGATTTGTTAATGTATTTACCTAATGCCTTGTATAAAAAGCATAGATTAATTCATTGTAGTTTATTACTTTCTTTGTATTTTTTTTCTTTTCTTTTTATCTATAGTAGATTCGAGCTGTTATTCCTTTTTTTATTCATTGTATCATTAATTTAATTTTAATTGTATTTAGTTTCATTGTATTATTAGACATTATCTTCATTATTATTCAATATGACAGATAATTAATTGTTCAATGACTATTATTGTAACTTTTTTTTGTATTCATATGTAACATATGTTTGTCCTGTTTAATATGACTATTATTGTAATTTTTTTGTATTCATATGTAACATATGTTTGTCCTGTTTAATATGACTATTATTGTAATTTTTTTTTGTATTCATATGTACATATGCTTGTTCTGGTGAGTGGAAGAGAAGACCACATGGCCTTAACTCCACCAGGCTAAATAATCTATCTATTCTATTCTATTCTATTCTATTCTATTCTATTCTATTCTATTCTATTCTATTCTATTCTTTCCTGAACTAATGTTTCCCAACTTTAAAAAATAAACATTATTATTCACCGTTCAGGTTATTGTTAAATATTTACTTACTAACTACTTAATACAGGTTTTTCACTTTACAGCATTTCGCTCTTAATTCCTGCTTTCCAGAGATTCCTATCTTCCCATTGTCCTTCTTCTATACTCTTCGTCATCATGGCATCATATAACTCCTACATTCCTACTTACCTGGCGTCCAGATTTGAGAAGTTATCCTCTTACCACAATATTGACACTAGGTCACAAGAAAGCAGTCTGCTAACAATTCCTCTTCATAGCACTTCCTCCTATTCTACTTCCTTCACAGTAGCCTCTGCCCGCTCCTGGAATCTCCTTCCTCAAGATATCAGGGGTTGCCGCACACTTGGTACCTTTAAGTCACGCTTATACAGTTACCTGTTGTCTAATAATTAATTTTTCTCTATTTATTTAATTTTATGCTATGTCATTAATCTTTTCCTCGTTTTTTTATATATCTTGTACATATTATATATTTAATTCGTTAAATTTAGAGTAAATCAAAATACATTATAAATATTAATTGTATTGTATTCATAACTTGTAATCGTTTATATATATATCCATCCATAGTAATTCTGCCCGAAGGCAGGTCCTTCACTGCAATCATAGCACTTCCATGCTATGCTTACAGCTTTACTAGGGGGTGTGGTAGCTTCCCGTTGCTTTCCACACCGGTGAAGGATGATGATGATGATGATGATAATGATGATGATGGCCATATGATTTCGGGGACCGTTTGGGCCTTAAAGTTTTCCTGACATTTGTCTTACAGGTGAGGAAAACCCCCGATAAAAACCTCACCCAGAAAAACTGCCCCGACCGGGGATCGAAACCGGGCCCGCTGCGTGACAAGGCAGCACGCTACCTCGAAACCACAGCGGTGGACTATATATATATATATATATATATATATATATATATATATATATATATATATATATATATTGTTATCCATTCTATTGATGTGGTCCATGAATTCGTCTCTGTATTGTGCAATTCTAACTAATAGTTTGAATATATTTAGTTCATTTCGTTTTCGATCTGTTATTGTACAGCCAGCCACACTCCTCAGAAACCTCATTTCTGACGTTTCTATTCTTCGTTCCTGGTTTTGGTTAAGACCCAGTGTTCCGATCCATACAGTAGTGTTGGAACCGCCATTGTTTTATAACATTTTAAAAGTATCACCTCTTGAGGAAAAGGAATTAAAGTGGTTAGGACATGTTTTAAGAATGGAAGATGAGCGATGGCCGAAGCAACTATATGAATGGCATCCTAACAGAAAGAAGAAAAGAGGAAGACCAAGGTTAACATGGAAGGAAAACATGAAGACAGTAATGCAAGCTAGAGGGCTAAGCATCGAAGATGCCCAAGACCGTAGGCTTTGGAGGTTTGGCACGGGAAGACGGCAGCAGCTGTAAAAACCCGAAGATAGATAGATAGAAAAGTATCACCTTTCTAGTTTCTTTGAGACGTCGTTTCATGGTGTCACATTTATTTATTAATTTTGTTTTTCATATATATATCCATCCATAGTAATTCTGCCCGAAGGCAGGTCCTTCACTGCAATCATAGCATTTTCATCCTATGCTTGTAGCTTTACTAGGGAATTCTAGGTGTAGTAGCTTCCCGTTGCTTTCCACACCGGTGAAGGATGATGATGATAATGATAAGGATGATGATGGTCATATGATTTCGGGGACCGTTTGGGCCTTAAAGTTTTCCTGACATTTGTCACAGGTGAGGAAAAACCCCCTATAAAAACATCACCCAGAAAAACTGCCCCGACCGGAGATCGAAACCGGGCCAGCTGCGTGACAAAGCAGCACGCTACCTCGAGACCACAGCGGTGGGCATTATATATATATATATATATATATAGGGTAGTTGATTAAGGCAATAAGCTACAAGTAGAAAGGTCGGAGGCTCGAATCTCGGTGGGGACAGGATTTTTAAAACTGCCAGAACCTTGTGACAGCACCATGGTCCCAGGATCAAGTATGCCCCTTGCGAGCAGCCAAAGCCGGTGGTAAACAAGAAGAAAAAGTAATCTGGGCTATCTTTGTTATTGCTGGAACAACCAACAAACTAAATAACTCCATTTCTAAACTATTCTTTGTGCAGTCTAATAAAATAAAATTTAATCTTTCAAAATTCAATGCAAATTAGTACCAGATTCTTTTTCTGGGGGTAAAGACTGACACCCGGCTGACACCTTGTGCAAATTGTCTAAAAAAGATGAGAACCTTAACTGTTTATTATCACTAGGACCTGCTGAGACCTGTAATGGAATCACATAAATAGCTTCAGAGCTAAAGTGGACCTAGTCCATATTTTACTCTCTTGAGAAAAAGTGATATAAAGTGCTATAAAATTAAATCATTTGAAGAATTAAACATTAATTTTTTACAGCGACTATTTAACTTATGCCCCAAATGGCAGTCAATAACCTATCACATTTCAATTATTTTTTTATTTATAACCAATCACAGTCGTTTTTTCACCTCGATTTTATCAGTTTAATTTTATCACTGTAAAACCAAGCTGCTCCTTTTTAACATTCTGATTAGGTCATTGCATTATTTTCCAGTGACCATATGTGACTACCAGATTGTATAATATAGTGCACGAATATTAACCTTATCGAGCTTGCGGGATATGATATATAACTTTTCTAGCAATTGATTATATCACCAAAAACAGAAAAAACGAATCCACTGGTTGCAAATTCTTGAACGTATTTTTTCCCAGGTAATTACGTTCCAGAAATATTGTATTGACATATTTACATCATAGGACATCAGAAATTAGTTAATATAGCCTACAGTTTGATGTGTTCATTAATTTTTTTTCTCCCCCCACTAGGGTGCATTCTTACAGTACTGCGATCCTCCTTTGGCGATAAATAATATGATCTGGTTGCAGTGATGAACAAGTAAAACATAACGTTTCTCATTTGTTTTCAAACATCGCCGTTTACATTAAATATATAAATATTTTAAAATAACTATATTTAAATAGTCTACCGCTATGGCCTCGAGGTAGCGTGCTGCCTTGTCATGCAGCGGGCCCGGGTTCGATCCCCGGTCGGGGCAGTTTTTCTGGGTGAGGTTTTTATCGGGGTTTTTCCTCACCTGTACGACAAATACCAGGAAAACTTTAAGGCCCCAACGCGCCCCGAAATCATATGACCATCATTCTTACCATTATCATCGTCATCATGATCATCATCATCCTTCACCGGTGTGGAAAGCAACGGGAAGCCACCACACCTTCAATTCCCTAGTTAAGCTGCAAAGCATAGCATGAAAATGCTATGATTGCAGTGAAAGACCTGCCCTCGGGCAGAATTGCTATGGTTGGGATGGATATTTAAATAATGATTTGTGAATAAACAGCTTAATTTTATTCGTTAAATAAATAAATAAGTTAATAAAGCCTGATATGTCCCTTTAGGGCAAAGGTCTCCCTGTACAGGGGTTAAGCTCTGTTTGAGAGTGTCACCCGGTGAGCTACTCCGTGGTGAGAAGTTGACTTGGATGTAGCACTTGGTTTGTATACACTGTCTGTTCTGTGATTAGTTAATACACAGTTGGCTCTCCATCGTTCTCCAGCATTTCCTGCATCTGGCGACTCTGGACCATTGCGCCCCTGCTCGTTCTTTGAAGATGTCAGCCCATCGTCGTCTTTGTCTTCCGCGCTGTCTCTTGCCTGTGTACGGGTCCCACATGGTTGTTTTTATTGTCCACCTGTCGTCCTGTATTCTTGCGACGTGGCCTCCCCACTTCCATTTTTTCCTGATGGCTTGTTGTGCGGGATCAGTTGTTGAGGATATCGCTTGAAGTGTTGTATTCGAGATTCTGTCCTTCAGAGTTATGCCTAAGATTTTCCTCTCAATTTTCCTTTGGCATACTATTCGTTAAATAGTCCTAACAAATGTCACACTTGATTTCCAAATTCTCTAGATAAATTCACTCGTGGCATTACTTATGAATAAAAAACTAATACAATACTTGATTCATCATAGGTCTGAAGGGTTAATAATAGTTTTAACTCTGATTCGCTTAAAACTAAGATTTTCAATTTTTGAGCTTGGTCCACTTTTATCCTAATATATAAAGTACTTAAAAATAACTTGATGTGAAAACGCTTGATAGTTGAATTCCTTGTGAAATCGCAAAAGTGTAATCAATATATCATGTGCTATTTTTTAAACTGAAAATCATAGTTGAAGATTATGTAACATTTATTTTTAAAACAACATGTTCTTTAAATGAATGAACAAGTGAAACAACCCAGAGACAAGACTCTGTTCCATCAAGGAAGCAGGATAAGTTGACCTTAATTGCACTTTAATAGAAGGAAATTGAAGAATATTAGATTAGACATACAAGACAATGATAGATGCGTTACTCTATATGAACTGACACCATACAATTCCTGTCCAGATGTTAAAACAACCTGGGAATTCATTATTATTATTATTATTATTATTATTATTATTATTATTATTATTATTATTATTATTATTATTATTATTATTACTATTATTATTATTGTTATTGTTATTATTATTATTATTCTTGTTATTGTTATTATTATTGTTATTGTTATTATTATTATTGTAATTTTATTATTATTATGATTATTATTATTATCATTATTATTGTTATTATTATTGTTATTATAATAATTATTATTATTGTTATTATTATTATTATTATTATTATTATTATTATTATTATTATTATTATTATTATTATTATTATTATATTATTATTATTGTTGTCATTACACTGAGCAACAAAAAAGAAACCTTTTTTTTTTGTCTCAGAAAGAAAAATATGTGATTCTGATAGTATGTTTTCTCCTGAATTCAAATATGATATCGGTTTTTCTCCATCACACACAGTTTCCGAGACACATGCATTTATAATTCCAAACACTATAATATTTTCTGGGGCACGTCATAGCGTAGTGGTTAAGGCGCTGCACTACAAGCCGGAAGGTCGAGGGTTCGAGTCCCGGTGGGGTCAGGATTTTTAAACTGGCCCAAACCTTCTGGCGGCACTATGGCCCTGGGGTCGACTCATCTTTGAACGGAAATGAGTACCAGGCGGTTGTTCTGGGGTAAAGACGGCCGTCACGCAGGGCTGACAAACCGGCTGACATCAAGTGCCGATTGTCCAGAAAAGTGGGAGCCTTTACCTCCCACTACCCAAGGGCCTCCTGAGGCCTGTAGTGGGATACCTTTACCTTTACCTGTAATATTTTCTACATTCGTAACTACACAATATTCGAACATTCGGACTCACATAGAAAGTAAGAAATGACGATTTTCTGCTATATTTCGCCTGTGGTGCATCCCTCTTGTTGGTCCAACAATAATCGGCCAGCATATTAGGATTCCATTTGGCTTGAAATCTCTTCCATAGCTGAAATCTCCTGATAAAAGTGTTCCCCGTGTTCATCGCTCACTGCGCCGAGATAATAAATGGATGAAAAAAATGTTAATTAAAAAATAATTATTTAAATCCATGAATTGAAATTGAAATATAAAAAAAACTGTGGGTGTTGGAGAAATTCTGAATACATATTTGAAAACGCGATAAAAAAAACTGCATTAAGTACAACTATGAGACAAAAATCATGTTGACCAGTGTTATTGAGGACGACAGAGATATAAGGTAGGCCTACTGTTTTATATTTCTTAAAACTTTAATAATATACAATGTAAAACAGAAATATTAACTTATGGTTTTGACTGAGTGTTATGAAATACATAAATTGTCTATAGGCTTGGGAATATACAGGTGGAAATTATATAAATAAGAATTAAATTTTATCTATAAATATATGTTGTACACAATCTTGACACTTGAATGAGCAAGTTCTCGTGCTCGGGTGCAGTTCAGTTACAGATATAAAACATCATCATCATCATCATCACTATGTATTGGAAATGTGTCACTTCTCAAACATTAATATCCCCTCTATGTCCGTCAGGGAAACATCCATTTTTATGGAAGTGTCCCAGGTCGACTATATGGGAACTGTTCAATGGTGAGCAACAACTTCCGGCTATCTCTAGGGATTTCCAACCCTCTTTAGCCCTTTTGATTTAAATATTTCGTCGTTGATATTTAATATGTCTTGTTCGAACTTTGATAGTTCGTGTCTTGATTGTAATAATATATATCCCCTGCTAACGACAACTATCCGTAGTCCGGTATCAAAGGTCCAGCGATTGGGCACTCCAATCCTGCATTCAGTTTCTAGGTGAATTTTATTTGATGTTCTAGTTGATTCACTGAGCCGCCAACAGGAAGACCGCCACAGCCACGGAAGCCGCCAACCCTCAAAAGGGCAAGAGCGGGAAGTTTAGTCGGCATTCCAATCAGAAACGGCTCTTTTCGGATTTAGCTGTTCTGATTAAGTATTTTTGAATTTTGAAAATTTATTGGACTTTAATGACTTTATTAGTGGATACTAGGGGACCACTCCGGCATTTGCCTTAACATCAAGGGAAACCACTAAAAACCTTAATAGAGTGGCTGGAATTTAATAAAATTAGATCCAAATTGAACAGCTTTTTGCTCCAATTGGAGACAATTTAAGATGTAACAGGGCAGTTCCTATTTTCATCATAAGTACACATACACTCTATTAGAAAAGTGTGTGATTTATGATCCAATTCGATAGATAATATTATCGAATCTGGATCATTTACTAGCTCCTTAATTAGTTTGTCTAATACTTCATTAGTGATTAGACAATCTATTTTTGTGAGGCTAGTTTGAACCGGCCTACTTTTAGTTTTTAATTGCCAACAGCACGTGGTGTTCCCAAGCGGTCACCCATCCAAGTACTAACCACGCCCAATGTTGCTTGACTGCGGTGATCGGACGAGAACCGGTATTTTCAACATGGTATGGCCGTTGACGATATAATACATATAGAATATATACATTACCAAGTTTTAATTGAATGGAGAGGGAAAATAAAATATATCAATTTAGGAGCCAGTTTCAAGACATAAAATAATTTCTAACACATAAAATATTAAGAAATAATACAAGAGGGGAAAAAAAAAGGTTCAACTAATCTTATTTCCTTCTAACCATGTGCTGTGGTTAACTGATTTATACCGCACTCTGTATATTACTAAATAGTCATGTTCTGTAACAAATCTAACAAGTGAACTGTAACATAGTATGTCGAAATCTATGTATTAATGTTTTGAAGAGAAAAAGAAATGTCCTATTAACCCTTAAATTGCCAATACACTATTTTCTCGTGCCAGTTATTTAAATGTTCCGGACCGCAAGGAAAATAAATTAATATAAAACTGTGTTATTATTATACATTATTACGTAATTTGACACAGATTTAAGTAATTTATTCTCGTTTGTTTTTCTATTGATCTAAAAACTATATTAAACACATGAAATCAATGTATCCAATAGGATACATTTTTTTTTTTATTTAAGGGTTAACCGTAGGGAAAAAAAGTTATTAAGGAATAATACAAGAGGGGGAAAAAAGGTTCAACCAATCTTATTTCCTTCTAACCATGTGCTGTGGTTAATTGATTTATACCGCACCCTGTATATTACTAAATAGCCATGTTCTGTAACAAATCTAACAAGTGAACTGTAACATAGTATGTCGAAATCTACGTATTAATGTTTTGAAGAGAAATAGAAATGTCCTATTAACCCTTAAATTGCAAATACAATATTCTCTCGTGCCAGTTATTTAAATGTTCCGGACCGCAAGGAAAATAAATTCATATCAAACTGTGTTATTATTATACATTATTGCGTATTTTGACTCAAATTTAAGTAATTTATTCTCGTTTGTTTTTCTATTGATCTAAAAACTATATTAAACACATGAAATCAATGTATCCAATAGGATGTATTTTTAATTTAAGGGTTAACTGAAGGAAAAAAAAGTTATTTTATTTTGTTGTAATTGTTACGTAAATTAAAACATTCTACACATTTTTTATAAAGTGAAAATTTTCATTTACAGATAAATTATAATAAAATAGAATATATTTCATTGGATACAACAGAAGAGCTAAAATGTAATTCAGGAAGAATACGTAATGTTAAAAATGTTAAATATTTAGGATCTATTTTAGATAAAAATAAGAATTCAACTACATAAATTGAAAGAAGAATAACTGATGGAAGAAAAATCATTGGTTTGTTGAACTCAGTGTTTTGGAATAGAAATATAATATATAAAACGTTGAAAACTATATTTCAAGTTCTGTTACAAAGAATTTTATTATATGGGTCCGAAAACTGGACAGTAAGTAGAAAACAAGCCAACAAGCTGTTAGCAGTAGAAATTGATTTTTGGAGGCGATCACAAGAATTTCAAGAAGGGATAAGGTCAGAAATAGCACAATAAGGGAAATTATGCAGGTTGAAAAAAAAACACATTTAGGAAAAATAGAAGAAAAACGTTTGAAATGGTATGGGCACCTCATAAGAATGCAAGAAGAGAGAATACCAAAGACTATCCTTAATTGGAAAGCTAATGGAAGAAGTGGAAGAGGCAGGCCTAGAGAACGATGGATGGATGGAGTGAAGAGAAGTATGAAAGCTAGAGATTTGAGGGAATAATATGCTTTAGGCAGAAACGTTTGGCGACAAATCAATTTGGGTTGTATTATGAAATATTTCTAAATTAAAAAAAAATCATTACTTCATTTAATCAACAAAATAAAGATACATTCCGTCGTCTTCTTCTTCTTCTTCCTTCCAAGTATTAGGCCAAGGCCTGTTACGATCCTATAGAAAATTTTCCCTCCAGCGTACCTCGGGAAATTCTCGTATAAGACTTGAAAGCATAATAATAGTCCCTTCGATTGGTTGCTGGCGAAAGGAAGGCAAGACCAGTGATGGGGCTGCCATCTTATAGCCTCTGGTCAGGCTTTTCTGGAGAAGAAAAGAATAAAGGAAAGAAGAAATGGAAGAAAGGAAAGACTCCCTAGCCCTCGGATGCCCTAATAGCGTCGGCGTCAAAAAAACAAGAGTTAACCAAGAGAGAAATGTTTTGCACAGCTTGGGCACCTTGTGGTCGCCATCCACATATCCCCTAGATGAGGACCTCCGTAAATCATCAAAATGGGCCATTAATTACATGCAATGAGCAATTCGCTTGGCTTACACAATTCCTGGATAACGATTTTTCTTGCAATTGAATTCATTTATAAATTTAGTATCGTTCCACTATGCGGAAGTGCATATATCATTAGGTAAGTTGGTGTAATGCAGTTTATCCATGAACGTTATGTCACAGTATTTCCTTGTAAGTTACGACCGCCTTAGGGTGTCACCGCGATAGCACGCCATCTCTAAGGAACGTTCATGAACCATGCAAAAGTATTGTCCGCTTAGAGCGAGTGGATTAATTCATTGCAATGGGTTGCGGTCGAAGTGGCAGTCTGCAGTAATGAAATGTGTTAGTATTGAGGCTACAGTAATTCGAATAAAAATATTAAAAAGGGATGCCAACTTTCGACATCATTTTAACCCATTCGCTTCAGGTTTAAAATGCTCAATTAAATGCCCCAGGAACCGAATTTAAATCCCCGTAAATTATATTTTCTGTATTCAAATTCAAAACAAACAAAATATAACGTTACTTGAGATCACAATAAGGGTGAAGATCAAAACACATTCTTCTACTATTCATAAATGTTAACAAAAGATTACCCTGCCAAGGGATGTACAAAATATTGCGAAATATTTAACACTCGGAGTTAAGCGAGTGCTACTCGTCTTCTGAGTTGAAGGCCATTTAACAGCCGGCGAGTGTACCTCGTACTTACTTATTTATGAATATTGCACAATACAGTGTTTCTCCTTCAACCCAAAGTTTCTGTCTAAAGCATCTTCTTCCCTAAACTCTCTAGCTTCCACACTTCTCTTTACTCCATTCATCTATCGTTCTCTTGGCCTGCCTCTTCCACTTCTTCTATTAACTTTCCAATTAAGGATCTTCTTTGGTATTCTCTCTTCTTCCATTCTTATGAGGTGCCCATAACATTTCAAACGTTTTTCTTCTATTTTTCCTAATGTTTTTTTTTCAACTTGCATAATTTCCCTTATTGTGCTGTTTCTGATCTTATCCCTTCTTGAAATTCTTGTTGATCGCCTCCAAAAATCCATTCCTAGTGCTAACAGCTTGTTTTATATATATATATATATACAGAGTGTAACTAAATTCTGAAAATGAATGTTTGGAACAAGACAGGTTTTGAGATTTAAATATTTTTCATAAATCTAAAAAAAAAACTCTCATTTCTTCACATCTCTTTTTTATATAATCGTGTAATTTTTTGGTAAAGTTTTTTTTTATACTATGGAGTATCCCATCTTCCCAAACTCACTGCACGCCACTGGAGCGGAGTGGATCGAAATTAGTGAGGGTTATCTAATCCATCAATTGAGGAGTTGTATTATTCCCCTGTAATTTAAATGAGAGATTTGGCGCTAGATTTTAGTATCTTGCAGTTAGAAAAGCAGATAATTTTTTTTTTGGATATGGCCTTTGCATATCACAATGCATCTCTGGAAGAAAGTTCTTCAAAGTAAGTTTCGGTGTGCAATTGTTGACAGTTCCCTTGTTAGAAGTGATTCTAACTTAAGCTAAACATGTAACTGACTGCAAAACTATCGCGTGTAGTACACGACAGGAACTACCTCAACACTGATACATACAAAAGAGACAGTTTCTTCTTTCAGGTCAATACTAGGGATTAAATGCAGAGTGAGAGGTAACCCTTAGACCAGCCCTGTCCAATGCGGCGACCGAAATATTTATTTATGGTGTCCGCTGGACATTTTGCCGTATTTTGTTTAAAAGAGTTTAAGAGTTTGTGATAAAATTATAGAACAAGTGTCAGATTTCTCTTACTTAGGAAGTGTATTTGCAGAGTATAAGAGTGACATTGATTCAAAATTACAAAAATAATAAAATGAATGGGGTAATACGAAGACATTTTGGTAAACAGATGAGAACAGAGACAAAACTAAGATTACATAACATCGCATCAAAAGCTGCTCTAAAATACGGAAGTGAAATTTGGATTTTAAATAAAAGAAACTCTCATAAACTTCAAGTAAGCCAAATGCGCTTCTTACGATCATTGTTAGGAGTTAATAGAGTGGATCACCAAAGGAGCACTATTATCAGAGGAAAACTTGGAGTAACAAATTTGAAGAGAAAAATTATACGCTCAGACCGGGACTTGAACCCGGGACCCTTGGTTCTCTAGACCAAGTGCTCTACCAACTGAGCTACCTGAGCAAGTACCGATAGGTAGCTCAGTTGGTAGAGCACTTGGTCTAGAGAACCAAGGGTCCCGGGTTCAAGTCCCGGTCTGAGCGTATAATTTTTCTCTTCAAATATGATTTATCCATCATTGAGATGTACGAAATCAATAATAAAAACTTGGAGTAACAAGTTTAAATGAAGATATACAAAGATACCAACAAGAATGGAAAAATCATCTGAGGATAATGGCAAGAAATAGACTTCCAAAATTGGCATTCCAATATACCCCAACTGGATAGGGACCAAGGAAGACCAAAACATCGGTGGAAAGATCAAGTCCATCTTCGCTAGGTTTACCGTACAGGCCACATGGCCTAAAACGAATTTGTTCATGATGATGAAGAGTTTATGATAAAATGACCAGTTAATTGAATAATTTTGAATGTTAAATTTATCTGGAAACCAACTTCTGTTGACGTTGGCGAGCTTACTGGTAGCGATTGTGAAATATTCAGAAAGTACAACCTTCCAGAATTAGAAATGGAAATTTTAAATCTTCAAGATAACATGTCCTTAAAATCCTGATATGCAACATTGACTCTAGTTGACTCTAGCGTACAGGAATAAATATCCCATTGCCGTTACTGCTGCTCTGCAAATTTATTCTTGTTTTGGTTCGATATACCTTTGTGAAGTCGCATTTTCATCTACAAGCATCATCAAAAATAAATACAGATCCTGTCTGACTCACTCGCATTTGGTTGACGCATTATGGACAACCTGTTGCAGCTGCATTGTTTCTATTACATTATATTATTATTATTATTATTATTATTATTATTAATTTTTTTAATTGCGGATGAGCCCATGTAGGACTATGCAAAGTACTTAGAGGCGTTTTCTTTGAGCCCAAATTATTATTATTATTATTATTATTATTATTATTATTATTATTATTATAGAAGAAAAAGTTTAAAATGGTATGGACACCTCATAAGAATGGAAGAAGAGAGAATACCAAAGAAGATCCTTAATTGGAAAGCTAATGGAAGAAGCGGAAGATGAAGACCTATAGAAGGCGACAAATCACTTTGGGTTAAGTGAGAAACACTGTATTGTGGAATATTCGTAAATAAAAAATGAGTATTATTATTATTATTATTATTATTATTGTTATTATTATTATTATTATTATTATTATTATTATTATTATTATTATTATTATTATTATTATTATTATTATTATTATTATTATTATTATTATAATAGAAGAAAAACTTTTAAAATGGTATGGACACCTCATAAGAATGGAAGAAGATTGAATACCAAAGAAGATCCCTAATTGGAAAGCTAACGGAAAAAGTGGAATAGGCAGACCTAGAGAACGTTGGATGGATGGTGTGAAGAGAAGTATGGAAGCTAGAAATTTGAGGGAAGAAGATGCTTTAGACAGGAACCTCTGGCGACAAATCACTTTGGGTTAAAGGAGAACCACTGTATTGTGGAATATCCCAAAATAAAAAATATAAAAATTAATCTTATTATTATTATTATTATTATTATTAATATTGCTAATTATTTTTAGTAGTAGTAGTAGTAGTCTGTGGCAAATTAGTGATAATATAATTTTAAAATATCAAAAGAAAAAACAAAAATAATGGCATTTTGGGGAAATGAATATATAAGATAAAAATCGTAATAGACAACAAATCTCTGGATCAAGTAACACATTTTAATTATTTGGGTTGTAATTTTACTATAAACACAAAAACTAAAACAGACATAAATTTAAAACTGTCGACATTTCAAATGATATGTGGAACTAAACTTAAAACATTAAAGAACAAAACAAGAAGAGATACTAAGATTGAAGTTTTATAAAACATTTGCAGTTCCTGCATTACTTTATGGGAGCGAAACTTGTGTAATGACCAAAAAATTACAAAGTAGAATACAAAGCGTAGAAATGAACTTCCTTAGAAGAACAAAATGCTGCAAAAGATTGGATCGAATAAAAATTGAAGATATAAGGACAGAGTTAAATATATATCCACTGAATGATAAAATCAGGGATTATAGAGTAGACAAGTAGAAAGAATGAATGTAATAAGATTACCAAAAGCAGCGTTTAACTACAAGCCAAGAGGTTCAAGGAATATAGGAAGGCCAGTGAAAAGATGGACAGA
Source organism: Diploptera punctata (assembly GCA_030220185.1). Classification (NCBI taxonomy): domain Eukaryota; kingdom Metazoa; phylum Arthropoda; class Insecta; order Blattodea; family Blaberidae; genus Diploptera; species Diploptera punctata. The sequence continues at coordinate 93,487 of JASPKZ010007437.1, forward strand.
ACAACTGTGAGACGGACAGGCAATTTGCCTAGCCCGTGAAGTGAAGAAGAAGAAGTGTGGTGGTAGCGGAATTGTTACTTGTTACTTGGCGCCCGCACTTCCATGGACATCAGTCAGATCCACCCTAGTAGGCCTACCCAAGATAGTTCGACAGCACTGCCTTAGACTCTAAGACAACAAGTAAGGGTCCCCACCGATGAGATAATACTTTGCGAAGTATAAGAATAACCAGTTGTTTAATTCTTTGAGATATCGTGTTTTTTTTCTTCTTTTTTTTAGAATTCACTTTTAATTTTATGTGCGCACTTTGTGGTCGACAAGTTTCCGGAGACTGTGTTTATTTGTTCAGTTCATTGCTCTTACTTTTATTGTTTCTGATGTAAACAGCGCATACTTGAATCGTTCTTCATTACCTTCAGAGATTTCCATTGTCATATTTATATCCCCGTCTGGATGGCTTATTAGTACGGAGCGGATTTTTATATTCTAAAACTTAAGATTACAACATAGTACAGTGTGATTATAAAGTCCCAGTACATTTTGTGGATAACGTAGCGCAAATAAAACAAAAATTATAAGGTAGTTTCTACTATCAAGTTACTGTTCAACATAACCTCCATCAATCTCAGAACATGTTTCCCAACGACGCACCGTCGCCCGGAAAACATGCACCAACATATCCTCTGTAATCATTTCACTCGCTTGGCGTATGCGTTCTTTCAGCACTTGCAGATTAGGAAACTTGGTTCTGTACACCTGTTGCTTGATGAACCCCCAAGCAAAAAAGTCCAGGAGTACGAGGTCTGGCGAACGAGGTGCCCAGATACGAGGAGATGCCCTTCCAATCCACCTTTTGGGAAACCTGTCATTGAGATACCCGCGTATAGCCAGAGCAAAGTGTGGTGGTGCTCCATCTTGTTGCAACACCACTGTATCAATGATACTATCTTGCTGTAACTGTGGCTGTAAGAAAACTTTCAACATATCAAGATACAAGTCTCCCGTGATGGTTTCCTTTGGAATCAGTCTCTAACTTCCTCGTACGACTGGCCTCTTAAACGCGCAGCAACAATCTCTATCCGCTCTTCAATTGTGAACATATTATTGTATCTTTCGAATGGCTGTAACAGAAATAGGATATGTAAGCGATTTCTTTAAAATGTACTGGGATTTTATAATCACACTGTATAATGAGAAGTTAGGGTGTAGAATCCGGATGTTAGGCACTTAAAAATTTCAAAATAGACAGGCAAAAAGGCACTATAATCATTAATATAGGCGCTAAAAATCAAAATAGGCTCTTACAAAAGATACATTTTACAGCCTTTCGTAAAGAATATAAACATACGCTATTAATAGTATACGAAGATATCAGAGATACTTTTGGAACTTGTTTTGCCTTTTTACAAAGAGCATGCTTATGTTTTGCAGTGTGTATGTGCTGCGAAACATGGCACTTATTCTACCGTCACTTGATAAATAATATTTCCGCACCAAATTCTTTCACGGAATTGGTCAGTTTGCTTTTACTGTTTTACTGCTGTCCGTTCTTTAGGCATTGTAGAACAACTGTTCTAAAGGTAAAAAAAAAGTCACATACATTTGTCGCACTACTTTCTCTTTGAAGCAGCTGTCTGCGAACGAGGACTACGGACTGAATTCAGTGTTACCAACATCAAAAATAATATTGTCACTCACTTAAAGGTTTCTATGCAATGATATGTGTCATGATGTTTGTCCATTTCAATCAATTTCATTGAAATACTGAGTAAATTTCGAGAAAAATTGGAAATAGGCATTGTAAGCTGAAATAGGCATTTATAGGCAAAATTAACTTCATGAAAAACAATTCTAGGGTCGTCGGTATGAACTTATATGAAGTCACTTTTACAATATCTATAATAAATAACTGTAGGCATTTTCCCTAATATCCGGTCTCTACTTATGACTGTCTTTTGTTTTGGTTCCACACACAAACAGTTGAATAGTAAAATGAGAAGTAAGACTTTTGACTGTCTTTTATCTTGTTTCACACACAAACAGTTGAATAGCACAATGAGAAGTAAGACTTTTGACTGTCTTTTATCTTGTTTCACACAGAAACAGTCGAATAATATTATAGGCTACTATCTGCATTGCAATCTTATCTTTTATTACGTAAAAATCTGCTCCTTACTTATTGACTACCTTGCCAGCTTACGTGTTACAGATCATAGGCTCCAAATAAAAAGGTAGAACAAAATTTAAATGACTTTCATGTATTTGACAGCAACTGTCAACTGTCGATTCTCCCAGATAATCGTTGTGATGTAGCAAACACTGTACGGAACAGATGGACTTCCTGCATGGGTAAGAGCGGTGTAAAGTGAGGCGGGACGCGGTCGAACGACAAGGTAGTGAGGGTTTTCCGATCTACCAATTCAGGAGTTGTATTACTTTTCCAAAGTTCAAATGAGAGATTTGACGCTCGATTTTAGTGCCTTGCAGTTAAAAAGTGCAGATTTTTTAACACGGCCTTTATACATAAAAACGCTTCTCTCGGAGAAATTTCAAGGTAGGATTCGGCCTGCAATGGTTGACAGTTTCCTTGTTAGTAATGCTTAGTTTCTTACTTCATGTCTCCTCAAATGGATGTTCTAACTACATGTCCCTCGCAGATATCTAGAGGGAACTTCCTTCTTCTTCTTCTTGCTACAACACTTTATGGTCCGTGGCTGCTGATAAGACACACTTCCACGCATCCCTGTCCAACGCCCTCCTTCTCCATTTCCGGACCTCGAGTTTTACAGCTAATTTCAATATATAACATACTACTAACAGATTATTCACTCACTCACTCACTGGCACTATCGAACCCGTAGGTTCATGGCCGCGCGGACATAAGCTCTCAATATATCCCTATCCTGAGCCAATATGTTTTCCAATCATCCACTGTGTAATCTACTTCCCTCAAATCATAGTTAATGTTATTCTCCCACCTCATTCTTCGTCTACAAACTGGGTGTTTTCCCTCTGTTTTCCTAAAAGAAGCTTCCATGCACTTCTTTCATTCCCCATTCGTACCACATGTCCTGCCCATCGCAGTCTACGAGACTTAACTATTCTCATTATATCTGGCTTCCTATAAAGACCATGTAATTCACTGTTATGCAGTCTTCTCCATTCACCTGTCTGTTCGTGTCTCTTTGGTCCAAAAATTTTCCTAAGAACTTTATTCTCAAATACTCGTAATCTCCTTTCCTCCCTTAAAGTAAGAGTCCATGTTTCGCACCCATATAATATAACTGGTAGAATAACAGTTTTATATATTTTCAGTTTAATGTTTTTTGAAAGGAGTTGGGACATCAAGAGTCTCTGTAATGCATAATAGCATGCATTTCCAGAATTGAGCCTATGTTTAATTTCTTTGTGCATATCATTCCTATTTGTGATTATTGTTCCTAGGTATTTGAATTCAGCCACTTCCTCAAAATCTCCCTCATTTGTCATTAGGTGTCCATTTCCAGTATATAATGTATTTCTATGTGTGACCGTATATTTAGTTTTATTGATATTTACTTTCAGTCCCAATTTCTTAGAGTTACGCAGTAGTGACTAACAGATTATTAAGAATTTAATACATAATTGAGTGTAAAAATGTCTCTGAACCCATTTTTCCACTCTATAAAGATAAATCGTCATATTTAATCAAAAATGGTACAATAAGATATTCAAAATACATGTTGAACACTAACTGAATCCGTGTTCAATATTTATTTTCCATATAACGTTATTTGGTTACATTCTTTGTATCTTTCTTATTTTCACTCAATTTCTCTAAGATTCTGTTTCATGTCAGTTCCAAATGGATTGATTTTGCACATGTGCAATAATTGTTTTTTCTGCACTGCTACTCACGACTTGACTAACTGATTTCGCAATGTTGCTACACACAGATCACTATTCGCTTAAAAGTCAAATTTTAAATTAAATAAAAGCATATGATTCAATTAAGAGGGAGAAGTTATATAGTATCCTGCTGGAGTTCGGAATTCCTAAAAAGTTAGTTAGACTTATACGAATGTGTGTAAATGGCACAAAGAGTAGGGTGCGTGTAGGCAAACAGTTTTCGGACACTTTTGAAATCCAGTATGGGTTGAAGCAAGGAGATGCACTATCTCCTCTACTATTTAATTTTGTACTAGAGCATGCCATTAAATCTTTAGAGAATGAGGAAGGCTTACAACTCAATGGTATTAATAAGCTGTTAGTTTATGCTGATGATGTAGTATTATTGGCCGATAGTGAGGAGATACTAAAGGACATCACGCACACCCTATTGAGTAACACTAAGAAATTAGGACTGGAAGTAAATATCAATAAAACTAAATATATGGTCGCACGTAGAAATTCATCAAATAATGGAAATGGACAGCTAATGACAAATGAGGGAAATTTTGAGGAAGTGGCTGAATTCAAATACCTAGGAACAATAATCACAAATAGGAATGAGATGCACAAAGAAATTAAACATAGGCTCAATTCTAGAAATGCATGCTATTATGCATTGCAGAGACTTTTGATGTCCCAACTCCTTTCAAAAAACGTTAAGCTGAAAATATATAAAACTATTATTCTACCAGTTATATTATATGGGTGCGAAACATGGACTCTTACTTTAAGGGAGGAAAGGAGATTACAAATATTTGAGAATAAAGTACTTAGGAACATTTTTGGACCAAAGTGAGATGAAGAGACAGGTGAATGGAGAAGACTACGTAACAATGAACTATACGGTCTTTATAGGAAGCCAGATATAATAAGAACAGTTAAGTCTCGTAGACTGCGATGGGCAGGACATGTTGCCCGTATGGGGAACGAAAGACTTGCATGGAAGCTTCTTGTAGGAAAGCCAGAGGGAAAACACCCAGTTGGTAGACCAAGAATGAGGTGGGAGGATAACATTAACTATGATTTGAGGGAAGTAGATTACACAGTGGATGACTGGAAAGCATTAGCTCAGGATAGGGATATGTGGAGACCTTATGTCCGTGCGGCCATGAACCTACGGGTTCAATAGTGCCAGTGAGTAAGTAAGTAAGTATAGAAGAGAGTAGGCATAGTTTTACATGCAGCACGCCATGATACTCTCCGGATAGATCACTAATCAATCCATTGAGAACTCAATTTTCGAAATTTTGTAGGTTAGATCTCTTTTAGGGGCATCTATTCGATTTGAAAACATTAGCTAGGAATAGGGATGTATGTTTCCGCGGCCAACATACCTCCGAGTTCTGTAGAACTTGTGAGTTAGTTTGTGTTAAATGTAAAATCAAACATACAAATATCAAATTGATTCATGAATGTGAAATATGACGAGTAAAACGGTAGTAGATACAGTATTTGTCTGGGATGCTAGCTGTTTGCACAGATGTGGGTAGACCGTTTCCATAGTAACGGCCTTGGAGCACGTGGTTTTTGTTCGCTACTCAACTGAATTCTGTGAAACTCTTCACCCACATATTCCATCAAGTAATTTCATTTTAGACATATTAATAATAATAATAATAATAATAATAATAATAATATAATAATAATAATAATAAACTTCGAAAACTATAATTATGGCTTTTCAGGGCAAAGTGCCAGTCAGAGCAAAAATAGTGATCAATAATTAAATAATTGAACAGATAGCACACTTTAACTATCTTGGTTCAGATATAACATACAGCTATGATTGGGATATACATAATAAATTACACCGATATCAAATGATGTGTGGCACCATAAGAAGAACCCTCCGAAAGACTCGAAGAGAAACTCAGCTCAGGTTTTATAAAATTATGGCTGTTCCTTTTCTTTTATATGGATCTGAATCTTGGGTACTTACAAAAAAAGATATCTCACACATTCAAGTCACTGAAATGAAATTTTTAAGATTTGTAAAAGGATGTACACGCATGGATGGATTACACAATGAATCAATAAGAAATGAACTGGAGATATTTTCAATAGCTGATAAACTAGAAGAGCACAAATACCAATGGAAAGAACATTTAGACAGAATGGACAATACAAGATTACCCAAAAAGATCAGCACCTACAAACCACATGGGAAAAGATCTTTGGGACGGCCAAGGAAACGATGGACTTGAGACCGGAACAGGTCGCATTGACCTAATCCTGGAAAGGAATAATAATAATAATAATAATAATAATAATAATAATAATAATAATAATTCCCTCCATGGTACCTTTACCTAATCATGGTGGAGTGCCTTACGTGCTTAAATGACCATAAGAGCAATTCCGGCGGTATCATTGGTGCCGAAAGGGCCACCAATGTCGGAGGTTGAAAGCGAAAAGTCATGGGCCTACAAAAAAAGTACCTTGGTCGAAAGAGTGACGTTCTTTCACCGTAAAAAGACAACCATGATGAAACGCAGGCATGAGTTCCACTGGCGTAAAAAAATCCGAGGTAAAATAGTCCCCATTCATGTTTTGACTTAGGTTTTCACGGCCGGAGTTGCTATGATGATCTTAAAGAAGATTTCCGGGCTGCAGGCCGTGGTCTTGAGGCTTGAATTTCCCCGACGTTTCGTCAGGATGCCAGACGCAGCCTCTGGCGAAACGTCGGGGAACTTGAAGCCTAAAGACCACGGCCTACAGCCCGGAAATTTTCTTCAAGATCATCACAGTCCCCATTCAGTTCTCCGGTTGGGTACTACTTCAGGGAATGTATGCCAAAGGCCACAAACAGAGGGACATGTTCCTAGGAAGGTGGAATTTTAGGACATTATATAATAGTGGTGTACAAAAATACTGACGATGAAATTAGATACATCGCCATATACAAATAGCATATATATTTTTTACATGACCTTTGTACATCACAACGCATCTCTGGAAGAAATTGCAAAGTAGTTTTCAGCATGCACAGTTTGACAGTCCCATTGTAAGCAGCAGTGTCTTACCTTGTCAACTTGTGCGACGTAAGGTTGAATAGAAGAAGGGGAGGGTGTCTTACCACAGCAAATGAGCACTATTTAACAGGCCTGTTAAATCGTTATTAAACTGATACTGACATAGACATATTTTTATTAATAAAATGTTAAAATACAGGGTGTAGCATAAGTCAGTTAAACGAAAATGCAAATATATTATTTTTGTAGCTTAAGGGGCACGTCGTAGAGTAGTGGTTAGGCCCTGCGCTACAAGCCGAAAGGTCGAGGGTTCAAGTCCCGGTAGGGTCAGGATTTTTTAAAGTGACCCAAACCTTCTATGACCCTGGGGTCGACTCAGCCTCTAACGGAAATGAGTACCAGACACTTGTTCTGGGGGTAAATTCGGCCGTCATGCAGGGCTGACAACCCGGCTGACATCAAGTGCCGATTGTCCAGAAAATGTGGGAACCTTAACCTCCTACTACCCCAAGGGCCTCCTGAGGCCTGTAATGGGATTACTTTACTACTTTACTATAACATCTATACAAATAAAAAGATCACCGAAATTGTTGAAAGATAGCAAAAATATCTCATGCAGTAGTGTTTGAGATTTATTGTGAAGGTCCCTTATTCAAACCCCAGTTTCAACCAATCTGATTTTTTTTTCCTTTCAACTATGTGCAGTAGTTAAGTGACTTCTGCCGCAACCTGCATTAAAATAAGTACCTGCTCAACTAAAATAAATTTATTTTAAAGAAAACTTTCCCAAGTAGTTAAAAAAATTGCAGGCCTTTAGGAACAAATTCCATCATCGTCATGTCATTTAGTATTAAAGTTGGTGTATGTATAAGTTGTATAATGGATTCAGGTCTGTGGGTGTGTTCTCGTTCAGCATGTGTATATTTTTTTGCTTCTTTTAAAATGTATCTGTCTTCTAGCATGACAATTTTATACTTGAAATTCTCTCTGTGTAAGATTGACATGGTATTATGTATCTTGTTGAACTTATGACACATTTCGAGTAACAATTATGGCTAAATTTTATTTTTTTTGTGATTAATATTTTTTTTAATGTTCAGTGTATCTATGTTAAAATTCCTTGTAGCCCTGCCGATGCAATTTTAATATAGAAATGAAGAAATAATAATAATAACTCACAATAAAACAGGAGATCTTGGATTGCAGTTACTGTTTCAGAAGAATGCATGCAGTTCCAAAAGCATGATGCTGAGAGAAATTATGTGTACATACCTGAAACAAACAAAAAAAAAGAGTTACAAGAGTTAATGTTATTGTAAATTACACAGCTCTATAATTTTTTTTTGTTGCCCTGGATATCTCAGCGAATTTCTGTGTTTTCAAGTGCATAGTTTACGAATATATTCATGAAAGTGCTGAATGTGCTCTAGATTCTATGATTTTTTGCGTATCTTATATTTTAAACAGTAAAATGCTTGTTATTAATAACATTTATGTTTTCAGACATGATTTGATTTCTGCGATTTTTTTTCGTGCATACAAACATCACGTGATCCCCATTCTCGCACCCCTCGGCCGTGATCTCAGTTATTTGACAAAATTAAAGTACTCACTACGTGCATCTGGATATGATAAGACAATTCGTCAAAGCGTTGGACAAGGAAGGAGAATGTTTCAAATACATTTGTAGAAAATTCCCTAAGCTCAGTATGAAAAAGTTAAAAGGCGGAATATTTGATGCTCCTCAAATTCCGCAATTGTTGAAAGATGCAAATTTTATCAAAGTATGACTTCCGGAAAGTGAAGCTTAGAAGGGTTTTGTATTGGTAGTAGAACATTTCCTAGGTAACTACAAAGCACCAAATTATAAAGAAATTGTGCAAAACATGTTGACAAGCTTCAAGATTCTGGGAGCAAATGTGAGTATAAAATTACACTTTCTCCACAGTCACCTGGATAGATTTCTGGATAACTTAGGAAATTATAGTTACGAACAGGGAGAGCGCTTTCACTAGGATCTAAAAGTAATGGAGTAAAGGTCTTAGGGTAGATGGAACCGTCACATGATGGCAGATTACTGCTGGTCTTTAAAAAGAGATTGTCCCCTAAAAAATTATAGAAGAAAATCTTATAAAAGGCATTTCACTGAAGTATAACATGGGTTTTCGACGTTTTTATTTCTATTTACGTCGGTGTATACTTATTTTTCAAAAACCAATTGACATTATAAATATATGTTGTTTTTTTTTTTTTTCATATTTTCCGATTTTTGTAGTGTAAAATGAAAATAAAGATTAAAAAAAAAAACAGAGTAAATCTTCGAAAATCATTGAAAGCTTCATGAATTGTGAGCATAAATATATCCAAAATGAATCTTACATGAAGGGCAACAAAACCACTGTTGACCAGTGTTATTTATGTGATAGTGTAAATGTAAGGGAATTTGTCCTTATTGTCTACAACATATATGAGATGTTTAGTATAAGACAGAGTATACAAAAGAAATGGATATATAATGGCACTGTGAATCAATACAATGAACACGCACGCTATATTGAGTAAATCTAAGAAATTGGGGCTGGAAGTAAACACCAATAGAACTAAATATATCGTGACGTATGCAAGACATGTGGTAAGAATGGGTAATGAAAAAGTGTCATGGTTTGAAGGAACTGTATTATACAGGGGATGATTGGAAAGTATTAACTCAGGATAGGGAAGTATGGAGAGCCGCTGAGTGAATTATTTAGTTATATGGTCACATATGGTCCCGCGTCGTAGCCGAGTGGTTAAGGCAGGAAACCTTGGCGCAGAGCTACGGGGCTCGCTGGTTCGAATCCCCATGGGGGAAGAAATTTTCTCATGGTATTTCGGCCAGTATGGGACCGGTGGCCACCCATTTGGGTAGCTACAATAAGTAGCGGCTCCAGGTACAGAAAACCAGCTATAACGGCTGGGGGACTCGACATGCTGACCACATGTCACACCTACACTGGCTGATTATCATCTACCTCTGTGATTGACACATGTGGATGTGAGGCCTACAGCCGGATGGTAGGCTAAGGGCCTTGTAGGCATGTCGCGCCAGGAGTTTTTTTATGGTCACATATGTCCCGCGCCGTAGCTGAGTGGTTAAGGCAGGAAGCCTTGGCGCAGAGCTACGGGACTCGCTGGTTCGAATCCCCATGGGGGAAGAAATTTTCTCATCGTATTTCGGGCAGGATGGGACCGATGCCCACCCAGCATCGTGAGGCATTAGCTACAATAAGTAGCTGCTCCAGGTTCAGAAGACCAGCTATAACGGCTGGGCGATTCGACATGCTGAACACATGTCACAACTACAGTGGCTGGATGATCATCTACCTCTGTGATTGACAGATGTGGAAGTGGGGTCAGCAGCCGGATGGTAAGCTAAGGGCCTTCTAGGCCTGTCGCACCAGGAGAAGATGGTCACATATACAATACATTATATATTGGAAATGGATAATTAATCACAAAATGAGGGAACTTTTAAAGAAATGGCTGAATTCAAATACCTGGGAAAATAATTATTTACGGGAATGATATGCACAATGAAATTAAACATAGATTCAATTCTGGAAATGCATGTTATTATTGCATTTTAGGGACTCATATCGCCCCAACTTCTCTAAAAAAAATACTTTAAACTGAAAATAAATCCATCCATAGTAAATCTGCCAGAAGGCAGGTCTTTTACTGCAATCATAGCATTTTCATGCTATGATTTGCAGCTTTACTAGGGAATCATAGGTGTGGTAGTTTCCCGTTGCTTTTCACATCGATGAAGGATGATGATGATGATGATGATGGCCGGATGATTTTCGGGGACCATTTGGGCCTTAACGTTTTCCTAACATTTGTCTTACAGGTGAGGAAAAACCCCGAAAAAACTTCACGCAGGAGCCTCTCCCGACCGGGAATCGAACCCATGACAAGGTAGCGCGCTACCTCTAGACCACAGCGGTTGACTTATATATATGTTATTTTCCCAGTTATATTATATGGATGCGAAATAAAGATTCATATTTCAAGGGAAGAGGAAAGACTGCGAGTATTACATAATCCATCCATAGTAATTCTGCCCGAAGGCAGGTCCTTCACTGCAGTCATAGCATTTTCATGCTGTGCTTGCAGCTTTACTAGGGAATTGTAGGTGTGGTAGCTTCCCATTGCTTTCCACACCGGTGAAGGATGATGATGATAATGATGATGGCCATATGATTTCGGGGACCGTTTGGGCCTTAAAGTTTTCCTGACATTTGTCTTACAGGAGAGGAAAAAACCCGATAAAACCCTCACCCAGAAAAACTGCCCCGACCGGGGATCGAACCCAGTCCCGCTGCGTGACAAGGCAGCACGCTACCTCGAGACCACAGCGGTGGACTATTAGATAATAACTTTTTTTCGATTCTACGAAAGATGAACAGACAGATGAGTGAAAGACGTACATAACAGTAAACTAGATGATCTTTATGGGAACCCAGTTATAATAAGAGCAGTTAAATCTCGTATACTGCGATGGGCAGGACATGTGACACGAATCAGGAATGAAAGAGAGGTTTGGAAACTTCTTGTAGGAAAACCAGAGGGAAAGCAGCCAGTAGGTAAGCCAATAATGAGGTGGGAGAATAACATTATCACGATTTGAGGGATGTAGATTATACAGGAAATAACAAGAAGACATTAGCTCAGAATTATTAGAAAATAAACCACTAGAACAAGTGGTAAGATATAACTTCATGGGTTGCGAAATATACACAGCGGAAACAGAAATAAATAACAAACTAAATAAGTTTAATTATTTAACAGGAACACTAAAATAACTTTCAAAATAAAGCCAGGAAAGACTCTATAATGAAATTATACAAGACAATAGCAGTGTCTATTATTACTTATGGATCCGAAACATGGACAGTGACAACACAACAATCTGCCAGAATATAAGCTGCTGAAATGAAATTCCTCAGACCAATAGCAGGATGTCAAAGAACAGACAAAAAACATAACAAAGAAATAAGTCAACAACTAAAAGTAGAGGAATTAAACACAACAATAGTGAAATAAACACTTAGCAAGCATTGACTGAGAATAGAATACCAAAAGCAGCATACAACTATTCACTACGAGGAAGAAGAAGTTTGGAAATACCAAAGAAAAGATGGAAACAGTAGCAATTTGGATCCGGAACAGGCTAGTAAATAAGCCTAAACCGTGACGAAGAAGAAGATTAGCTCAGGATTTGGATGTATAGACAGCTTATGTTCGTGTGGTCATGAACCTATGGTTCGATAGTGCCAGTGAGTTAGTTAACAATGTATCTCTCTTTTTAAACGGGGATAAGGTTGGTAGCACTGTAAGAGAGTCAGGTCAGCTGGGTAATTAAATTTTCCGGAGGCTGCGCTAATTGTCTCAGAGACATACAACTTGAAATACTCTCCACGCCATCAGAGACTGATTACGCCATTACACCACTACTCTTATTCCTTCTCCATCCTTTTTATTTTATTTACATAAATAAAAAATAAATAAATTTGTAATGCGACAAGTAAATTATTTCAAAGCACTTAAAACAAATAATATTGTAATAAAGTATAGCCTCCTTATACGTGGTTCACTTATTTAGGCGATAACACAGTGGAAATTAAAAATAGAATCGCACAAACAAAACAAGCAATAAATGCCTTAAACTCTGTTTGGTGGAGCAATAAATATTACAAAAAAATAGAAAATTACAAATATATCAAACCGTAATTCAGAGTATTTTAACATATGGTGCTGACCTGCCAAATTGCTACCAGGGAAATGAAAAGAATTTTAAGTACAGAAATGGATGTTTTAAAAAGATCAACAGGAAAATCTAGAATGGATAGAATACGAAATAAAGAAATAAGGGAAATTATGGGTGTACAAGAGGAGCCGGACATCATAGACATTATAGAAAAGAAAATATTACAGTGGTATGGCCATGTCAAAAGAATGCCAGAGCAAAGATTCACCTATTCAGGCGATAACACAGTGGAAATTAAAAATAGAATCGCACAAACAAAACAAGCAATAAATGCTTTAAACTCTGTTTGGTGGAGCAAAAATATTACAAAAAAATAGAAAATTACAAATATATCAAAACCGTAATTCAGAGTATTTTAACATATGGTGCTGAAGTCTGCCAAATTGCTACCAGGGAAATGAAAAGAATTTTAAGTATAGAAATGGATGTTTTAAGAAGATCAGCTGGAAAATCTAGAATGGATAGAATACGAAATAAAGAAATAAGGGAAATTATGGGTGTACAAGAGGAGCCGGACATCATAGACATTATAGAAAAGAAAATATTACAGTGGTATGGCCATGTCAAAAGAATGCCAGAGCAAAGATTCACCTATTCAGGCGATAAACACAGTGGAAATTAAAAATAGAATCGCACAAACAAAACAAGCAATAAATGCTTTAAACTCTGTTTGGTGGAGCAAAAATATTACAAAAAAATAGAAAATTACAAATATATCAAACCGTAATTCAGAGTATTTTAACATATGGTGCTGAAGTCTGCCAAATTGCTACCAGGGAAATGAAAAGAATTTTAAGTATAGAAATGGATGTTTTAAGAAGATCAGCTGGAAAATCTAGAATGGATAGAATACGAAATAAAGAAATAAGGGAAATTATGGGTGTACAAGAGGAGCCGGACATCATAGACATTATAGAAAAGAAAATATTACAGTGGTATGGCCATGTCAAAAGAATGCCAGAGCAAAGATTCACCTATTCAGGCGATAACACAGTGGAAATTAAAAATAGAATCGCACAAACAAAACAAGCAATAAATGCTTTAAACTCTGTTTGGTGGAGCAAAAATATTACAAAAAATAGAAAATTACAAATATATCAAACCGTAATTCAGAGTATTTTAACATATGGTGCTGAAGTCTGCCAAATTGCTACCAGGGAAATGAAAAGAATTTTAAGTATAGAAATGGATGTTTTAAGAAGATCAGCTGGAAAATCTAGAATGGATAGAATACGAAATAAAGAAATAAGGGAAATTATGGGTGTACAAGAGGAGCCGGACATCATAGACATTATAGAAAAGAAAAGATTACAGTGGTATGGCCATGTCAAAAGAATGCCAGAGCAAAGATTCACCTATTCAGGCGATAACACAGTGGAAATTAAAAATAGAATCGCACAAACAAAACAAGCAATAAATGCTTTAAACTCTGTTTGGTGGAGCAAAAATATTACAAAAAAATAGAAAATTACAAATATATCAAACCGTAATTCAGAGTATTTTAACATATGGTGCTGAAGTCTGCCAAATTGCTACCAGGGAAATGAAAAGAATTTTAAGTATAGAAATGGATGTTTTAAGAAGATCAGCTGGAAAATCTAGAATGGATAGAATACGAAATAAAGAAATAAAGGAAATTATGGGTGTACAAGAGGAGCCGGACATCATAGACATTATAGAAAAGAAAATATTACAGTGGTATGGCCATGTCAAAAGAATGCCAGAGCAAAGATTCACCTATTCAGGCGATAACACAGTGGAAATTAAAAATAGAATCGCACAAACAAAACAAGCAATAAATGCTTTAAACTCTGTTTGGTGGAGCAAAAATATTACAAAAAAATAGAAAATTACAAATATATCAAACCGTAATTCAGAGTATTTTAACATATGGTGCTGAAGTCTGGCAAATTCCTACCAGGGAAATTAAAAGAATTTTAAGTATAGAAATGGATGTTTTAAGAAGATCAGCTGGAAAATCCAGAATGGATAGAATACGAAATAAAGAAATAAGGGAAATTATGGGTGCACAAGAGGAGCCGGACATCATAGACATTATAGAAAAGAAAATATTACAGTGGTATGGCCATGTCAAAAGAATGCCAGAGCAAACATTGTCAAAAATTGTTATGGAATGGATCCCAATGGAAAGGAGGAAGAGAGGAAGACCGAAGAAAACTTGGATAGAAGGGGTAGAAGCAGCTATGAATATCAGAGGAATGGACGCAGATCAATGGATGGACAGAGAGGAATGGCGTTTGGTTTCCGGAAGATGGCGGCAGCTGCCATGATACCGGATGATGATGATGATACGCGGTTCCCTTACTCGCGTTTACATTATTCGTAAAAAATTGCGACACATTTCCTGTATTCGCGGCTAAAAATGTATTTATTCGGTGATCCAGTCGGTATATTACAAGGATTAGTATCATTTATTAACGCATCAGCAACTTTTTTTAGTGCAGGCACGTGCCAAAGCGACATTTGCAAAGAGTAATTTAAACCAAATGACAAATAAATATCAAAGTAAAACAAACCTTATTGTCACTAAGCCTAAATTTCGTTGTTAAAAGCCACCGCCGCTGTATTTCACGTGCCTCTATGTCCGTTGATAAATGCCATCCTCGCCACAATCGGCGATTTATTATTTCAACTTGTCATTCGTTGCAATAATTTAGACTGAATAACACGCGTCTCTTCTGCTTTGTTGCCAATTTATAATGTTGAGTAAAAGGAAAATTGTTCAAAATCTCTCATTAATTGATTTTATTTTGATAATTTTTATTGTATTTTGGAACCTTGGAACGTATCGCCTATATACCCTTAGAAATTACGCGGAAAATAAGAACAACACTCATTAATGAATAAATACATGTTATCAAAATGCAATACCATTAATTCTTAATAATTATACATAACTTAATTAGTGTATAATGCTATTGTATTATTATGTAATTGTAATATTATTACGTTTTCTTTATGTAATTGTAATATTATTGCTTTTTTTCTTTATTCTATTGTCAATTATTACTTTATTGTAACGGACTGTCAACAGCACGTACGGCTTACTGCCCGTGCGACCCATATTTGTAAATAATATTGTACATATCTTACTTTTAGTCCAATAAAATCCTATTACTACAGTTCCAAATTCTCGATTTCTTTATTCGCGGCATATTTACGGAACATATCCCCAAGAATAAAGAGTTTTTACTATACTTATTCCTTCCAGTCTAGACGTCTGTTGCCTATAATTAACAAATCACATTTCTTTTATAGATATATATCTTTATAGGCCTATATAAAAAATCAGCCTGGGTACGTTTATGCTCGCTGGTCCACTGCTGTGGTCTCCAGGTAGCGTGCTGCCTTGTCACGCAGCGGGTTCGATCCCCGGTCGGGACAAGTTTCCTGGTTGAGGTTTTCTCGAGTTTATTCCTCACCTATAAGATAAATGCCAGGAAACTTTAAGGCCCAAATGGACCCCAAACACCATCTGGTCATCATTATCATCAATATCATATTCACCTAATTAGCTTAAGTTTAGTTTAAGGCCTCTCCTGGCGCATCATTACCATCATCATCAACTCTCACATCATCGAGGCAGCGTAACTCCGCCTTCCAGGCGCCCCAACATCACAAGTGGGTTACAAGTACGCCATGACTGGAGAGAACACCAGGAATGTCGAAATAGTCTGGGGCATTTAAAAAAAAAGTTTGTGCTCACAAAACTCGAAAAATAATCGATCGATTGACTCTAAATTTTGTACATTGAGCTTTTCAGATACGGCGAGTGTTAAGCAACTATATATTATTCTCTAAAACCATTAGGGCTAGGAGTTCACCTGAAACGAAAATTTAAAAATCGTTCTAGCGATCGCAATTTTATATGTTTCACAACGAAACTCAGCATATACTATTAACATAAATTGAGATACATATTTTCAAAAAATCAACGGAATCCGATCTTTAGAAGTGGGGGTTTACACGAAATTCGAAATTAAAAATTTACTCTAGCAACCGCCATATTTGGTCTGTTTCATTTTCACACGTAACTATCAACAAATAATTATGATATAGATATTTAATTATTTTTCTCGTTACTTACTCAACTTAAGATAAAAAAATATATTTAATTTATTTAGACATAGCAGCGTCTGACTCGGAATCGAACCCGTGATCTCGTGAGCTCTAGTCAGAAACGCTGCCACTAACTAGCCCATGAGGCTGTTCCTACACAATTATGCAAAAAAAAAAAAACTCGCATGTCTCCTTAAGCTGGGTTCTCGGGCCCCAGGTTCTCTCTCTCTCACGTTGTTCAGTGGAGCATCCCCCATGTTCTATTTACTTTTTGCATGCTCTTACAGGATCACCCTGTAGATAGGACCAATGCAGGCCTATAATAATGTTTCAATAATCTTTTCCTTCAGAATTCGCTAAAAATAAAAAATAAATAAAATAAAATAATGGAATTTTTTAATAACGTATATATATATATATATATATATATACTGGCCCCTTATACTTGGAGTAGAAAAAATACAGATATTAAATAATCATAGGTAATGCTACGAGTGATATCCAATTTATCTAGAGGATTTGGAAATCAAGAGTGGCATTTGTTAGGACTATTTAACGAATAAAATTAAGCTGTTTACTCAAAAAATCACAAATTAAATATAGTTACCAGTATTTCAAAATATGTATATATTTAATGCAAACGGTGATGTTTGAAAACAACTCAGAAATGTGTGGTTATGTATATTCACTGCAACTTGAT
This sequence comes from Diploptera punctata, assembly GCA_030220185.1. Taxonomy (NCBI): domain Eukaryota; kingdom Metazoa; phylum Arthropoda; class Insecta; order Blattodea; family Blaberidae; genus Diploptera; species Diploptera punctata. The sequence goes on from JASPKZ010007437.1 coordinate 110,978, forward strand.
CATATTATTTATTGCCAAATAGGATCGCAATATTGTAAGAATGCACCCAAGTGGAGAAATAATGAAACGCATCAAACTGTATATTATAAGTAACATTATAAGTTGTTAATTATTTTTTAGGAAACTTCTCAGTAAAATCATTATTTAAAAAACACAATTATTGAACACACAATTATCAAATGTGTAGTTAGAAGGAATCTGTTCATTATTTGCTACATTCAAAGTAGGCCTATTTGTTGGAGAGTCAGTCACTGCAAAATAAAACTCTGACCTGTTCAGAATGTTAAAAAGGAGGAGCTTTCTTTATTTTACTTACTTACTCACTGGCACTATCGAACCCGTAGATTCATGGCTGCGCGGACATCAGCTCTCCATACATCCCTATCCTGAGCTAATGCTTTCCAATCATTCCGTGTATAATCTACTTCCCTCAAATCATAGTTAACCCTTAAATTGGCAAAACACAAATTTCTTCTGTTAGATATTTGAAAGCGGCGGACCGCAGGGAAAACGGAATCTTGTGTAACTGTTATTATTAGGTATATTTTGCAATTAGGCATACATTTAAGTGGTTTATTTTTGTTCGTTTTCTTCTGATTTATTTAAAATATTAAATTAACTAAACCAACCAACTGATGTATCCAAACAGATACATTACGAATTTAAGGGTTAATGTTATTCTCCCGCCTCATTCTTGGTCTACCTACTGGGCGTTACCCGCTGGTTTTCCTACAGAAATCTTCCATGCTCGACTTTCATTCCCCATTCGTGCTACATGTCCTGCCTATCGCAGTCTACGAGACTTAACTGTTCTTATCTCGTAGACTGCGATGCGCAAGCTTTATTTTGGTAAACAGAATTCGATAAATAGCGAGGTGGAATAGGACTGTCATTGGATGTAAAAAACATTCATTGAAATGTGATTAGTAATTGACTCCCATTTGGGGCATGAATTAAAGAGTCACCAAAAACTAATCCAGAAACAAAATATCAAGAGAAACATTTTGTTTTCTAACAATGTTAACCATTCTTTCTACCTGCAAATTACATTGTTTTCAGAGAGTGCCAGTTTGCTAGCACCCAATGCTCGCATTCTGGTGTCTGGCTAATTGAAGAACCATCTTCTAACCCTCAATGAATGGCGGGTCGACATCTAACGATTTCCGTGCCGTTGTTATGGCAACACAGACGCGAACGATCACGTGTAGGCGGGCGGGTCGGAGAAAGAAAATTGCGTCCTAGGGGGGTGCAGGTAGCTACTTTATCTCCTATTGCTGAGCATTGATTGATGGATGAACATTTGTTTCTTGATATTATTATATTGTACTTGTATTTACGTCTCCGTTCTTAATGGATATATTTTTTGAAGATAGGAAATTTAAAGGCATAGGCTCAATTCCAGAAATGCTTGTTATACAGGGAATCCATTTTAAGCGGAAACCTTGTTACAGCGTAGCAACGCTCACTTTGTCCGCTACGTGCTTGCAGCGGCTGGCGGGGAGCATGTTCTGTTACTACCGGCAAATGAAGACAGTTAGAAGCTACAAAATGCAAATAACTGACTAATTAGATTATTTTAAAAAATAGGCTTACACATATAGGCTTATTACTCATAATTTATTTGAGATTTTATTTATTTCAGAAATTTCAGCAGTTTGGTCGCGGCGGCAGAATGATGCGAGGTTTCCTCTTGTAACGCAGCAGGCCCTGGTTCGATTCTCAGTAGGAACAAGCTTCCTGGGTGAGGTATTTTTCCGGGGTTTTTCCTCACATGTATGACAAATGTCAGCAAACATTAAGGGGGGTTATGGGTGAAATTTCTATTTTATACACTTTTTGAGCTAGAGATTTGATTTTTGGTACAAACATTGACTGCATGATACATAATGAGGTGGTAAAGTTCCATTCTTGTTAGACGTTTATTTTATGCGTTATTAAATATTATATTTTAAAAAATTCCAAATTATGATTAAATAGGTTCCACAATTTTTTAGTAAAATGTCTGTTTTTTTTACAAGATCCCTAAAATATTTGAAAAACATCATGCATTAGAATTCTTCTAATGTGAATACAAAGAGACAAAAAAATAATGTTGTACCTCATGCGTGGAATTACAAAAAAAATTAATTTGCATACATTTTATTTTTTATTTCTTACAATACTACTTCAGTCATGAAACCCATGCATTACTTTGTTACCCATTGTTTTTAGGACATGCAGTAAACATGTGAACCTTCTAGGACAACATTTCTGAATTCCATTCAGTTTTGAATGTATAAAAATGTAGTGAAAATAAAAGTGTGGAAAAACACGTTTAAAGATTTGCATGCAGGTGGTATTTAACTGGCGCAGCCTTTTAACTCTGACGTAATTTAGGGCACTTAGAAGCGCCATAGGTCTCTGAAACTTTGCCAACATACAGCCTACATTAGACTACAGGCTACTTTTTAGTACAAAAAAAGTCAATTTTGATCTCAAATGGTCAATTTTTCACCCATCATCCGCCTTAAGGCGCAAAAGGTACCCGAACATCGACTGGCCATCAATATCATCATCCTTCACCGGTGTGGAAATCAACGGGAAGTTACCACATCTATAATTCCCTAGTAAAGTTGCAATGCATAGCATGAAAATGCTATGATTGCAGTGAAGGACCTGCCCAGGACAGAACACTTTATAATAGTATTGAATACATTACACGGACTCTTATTGACGCAACTTCTCTCAAAAAAGTTAAACTGAAAATATAAAAAATGAGATTCACCCAATTATATGGATGCGAACACGGACTCTTGTTTTAAGGAAGGAGATTAAAGATCGTAGGGACATTTTTGGACCAAAGAGAGATGAACAGAGAGGCGAATGGAGAAGACTACATAACAGTGAACTATTTCTGGTAAATTAAAAAAATTCATATGTAAAAAAGAAGGTTTGTTTGTTAGCATTTTATGCACTGCGTCACAACTCCTTTCAAAAGGTTATAATGAAAATGTACACACTAATAGATCACAAAAAAAATGAAGGCATCTTAGAAGAATTACACATGGAACCTTAAGAAAAAAAATTCTGATTATAAGTCAAGATGGATGCAACATGTTCATCGAATGGAAGATCACAGGATACCCAAACAAATGTTAAGATATCAACCTCCAAGAAGAAGAAGACCACTCAAAAGACTTCTGGATGGTGTTTCTCTTGAGGCCGAAGCAGGTCAACAAATGACCTGAATTCATGAATGTACTATGATGATGATGATGATGATAATGATAATATATAAAACTATTATTCTACCAGTTATATTATATGGATGCGAAACATGGATTCTTACTTTAAGGAAGGAAAGAAGATTACGAGTATTTGACAATAAAGTTCTTAGGAAAATGTTTGGACCAAAGAGTGCTGAACAGACAGGTGAATGGAGAAGACTGCATGACAGTGAACTCCATGATCTTTTAATGAAGCCAGATGTAATAAGAAGAGTTAAGTCTCGTAGACTGTGATGGACAGGGCATATGGTACGAATGGGGAATGAAAGACGTGCATGAAAGCTTCTTATAGGAAAACCAGAGGGAAAACTCCCAGTTGGTCGACCAACAATGAGGTGGGAGAATAACAATAACTTTGATTTGAGGGAAGTATATTATACAGGGAATGATTGGAAAACATTAGCACAGAACAGGAATGTATGGAGAGCTTATGTCCGCGCGGCCATGAACCTACAGGTTCGATAATGCCAGTGAGTTGAGTTAGTTAGTTAGGTGTAGGAGGTAATCTGAAACGAATTTTAAAAAAATAACGCTAATAGCTGCCCAATTACTACTTCTTCTTCTTCTTCACGGTTTGGGCTTATTTTCTAGCCTGTTCCGGTCCCAAATTGCTGCTCTTTCCATCTTTTCCTTGGTCTTCCCAAACTTCTTCTTCCTCGTGGTGAATAGTTGTTTGTTGCTTTTGGTATTCTATTCTCTGTCATCCTAGCCAAGTGTTCTTTCCAGTTTGTTCTGTATTTCTCTTTTGTTGTGTTTAATTCCTCTACTTTTAGTTATTGTGCCCAATTTAATACTTTTTTAGCAACACATGACGGTACAACATATCCTTATTCTCGGTTGTTGGGGAATTAAAAACAAGAATTGAAGTGTTTTGAGAGATGTTGCAGAATATATAGACCGACATTCCACTTTAAGGAGTTCAACGTCTGCACACACTTGAGTTAAGATTAATTTTGCACTTCTATCTCAAATCCATTTATTTTCTATTTTAAGACATCCATTCTCAAGTTAAATACCAACTTAGAGTCCTGCAAAATTTCAATTTCTTCCTCATTTACAATAAACAAGTAAATGGTGGACTTGGTCATTTCCTAACATGTGTGATTATAATTTCGCCATAAAATTGAAATGTAAATTATTTTTTTATTTTATTCATATACGAAATTTTAATGTTTACACATCTTTCTGTGCCTAACGTTTTATTTTTCTTCTCCACTTGTCTCTCTTCATCCAATCCATGTCCTCCAGTCCTCTTGCTCTCATTCCAGTTCTTATTTCCTGCATCCACGAGTTTCGAGGTCTTCCTCTCCTCCTTCTTCCAGGTGGACACCATTCCAACGTTTTCCTGGGTAATCTTTCTTCTTGCATTCGTCCTACGTGCCCAAACCAATTTAATTGATTATACCGTATATAATGTACTATTGAATAACCAATATTCATTTTTTCTCTTATGACAATATTTCTTATTTTGTCTAACTTTGAACATTTTGCTGCTCTCCTCAATAAATCCATTTCCATCGACATAAGTATTTGTTCTACGTTTTTGTTGAATTTCCAAACTTCAGCTCCATATGTGACAGTACTTATCACTATTGAATTATATATTTCTAACTTATTTTTCCTGGTTATATGTTTGTTCAATAAGACTCCATTCATCATTGCTGTTATTGCTCTACCTTATTTATTCTGTTCTTAATATAACTTTCTTGTTTATCCTCATTATCTAATTTTACTCCCAGATACTCAAATTCTTCACATCCTGTAATATACCCCTTTTCATCATCTAATATAAAATCTTCGGTTTCGGCTCCACATCCCATATAAAATGTTTTTTTCTACATTTATTTTCAAGCCCCAGTTATCGTATTCGTCCAATAATTTTCTGAACATAAACTCCATGTCTTCATATTCTTGAGCAATTATTATCTGGTCATCCGCAAATAACAGTGTATATATTGTATCTGTTGATCCATCTAAAATTGGTACTCCCATTCCTGAACATTTTTTGCTCCAGTTTGACAGTGCTTTATGTCGGTAAATTATACTGAAATATAAGTTATAATCATCATCTTCATGGTAGGCCGTCGGTCTGTTCCGCTCTCCGAATTCATCTCCCCATCGTCTTCTAGGACGTCCCACATCTCTATAGTCTTGAGGTTGGTACAACAGTGCTTATTTTGTTAGCCTAGAAGAGTCCATTCTTAAAATATGTCCATGCCATTTTTGTTTATAGTTTTGTATTTTTTCATTTAGATTGAAAATTTTGAGTTCTTGCCTAACTGTTTTACTAGGAATGTGGTTTCTTAGAGTATATCCTGCAACGCATCTGAGGAACTTCATCTCTGATGTTTCTAGTAATCTTCTGTCTGATCTATTCATGGCCCAATTCTCTGATCCATATGTCACAATGGGAACTGCCATTACCTTATAAAACTTTAGCATTGTTTCATTTTGTTCTTTTTGTTTGTAGTGTGAAATATAAGTGATTTTTATAATTCATCACCAACATCAGCTTCAAGGGTTAGACCTTAAGGTAAGTTCCGATCCCATGTTAGAATTGATCTGATTATCTTTTACTGTGTCTTCCTACATTTTTTCTTCCTAGTGCTCTGTAGTGAAAAATCTGTTTTGAGGTACAGTTGTTATTCTATGAATGTGGTCCACCCATTCATCTCTATTGTGCAATCCTATATAATAACTTGAATATATTTAGTTCTGTTCGTATCTATATATTCATTTCATTTCCGAGCAGCTATAGTATAGCCAGTCGGCCGCGGTGTACTAGCGGCTATGCTCCTTGCTTCTGGTCCACAGGGTCGCGGGTTCAAACGCGGCCGGGATCGATGGATATTTTAGGACGAAAAAATCTAAGGAGCAAGTCCTCTGGGAGGGACTTTATGCCGTGGGTCCCGAGTCTGAAGATTTTCAGGCTCGTAAATGATACTTAAGCCTGAATAAAGAGGCCTCTAAGCAAAATTTACAAACATCAACAACCTGGTAATAGTCTACTTTAGTTGCCTGTTGGATGTTTCATCGAGTCGTTGTGTTGAACGCGTGCCATTCATGACATCTATGAGCAAATAAGGTAACTAAAAATTAAGTTGGTCTAGTAACTCCTAGTAAACGAGAGGCTATGAGTCAACAATGAGCTACGCGATTAATAATAAAATAAATAAAAAAATGTATAGCCAGCCACACTCCTCAAAAACCTAATTTCTGAAGTTTCTAATTCTTCGTTTCTTGTTTTTGGTTAACACCCAGTGTTTCGATCCATATAGTAGTGTTGGAACCGCCATTGTTTTATAAAATTTTAAAATTGTCTCCTTTCTAGTTTCCTTGACACTTCGTTTTAGGGTGCCACACATATAATTCATTTATTATGTTTTCAATTGCTTCACTTTTACTATATGACATATTGTATCCCAGATAATTAAAATTTCTCACCTGTTCTGTTGTTTTATTCTCTAATGAGATTTTTACACTTAGCGGTTCATAACATCGTAAATCTAAAACTTTTGTTTTTAGAGTTGATGTTTTCAAGTTGTATGTTTCAAATATTTTACTCAATTTGTAAATTTCCCGTTGTCTCAGATATCACAACCTGTTGGTCTGCAAAAAGTAATAAAATAGAGTGATGCAGAGAATAGGGATGTATGGAGAAGTAAAATTTACAATCGCTTGTAGGAAAACTACTTTATTGTTGAGAAATTCCTAATAAAATTATTATTATTATTATTATTATTATTATTATTATTATTATTATTATTATTACTTACTTACTTACTCACTGGCACTATCGAACCCGTAGGTTCATGGCCGCACGGACATAAGCTCTCCATACATCCCTATCCTGAGCTAATGCTTTCCAATCATTCCCTGTATAATCTACTTCCCTCAAATCATAGTTAATGTTGTTCTCCCACCTCATTCTTGGTCTACCAACTGGGCGTTTTCCTTCTGGCTTTCCTACAAGAAGTTTCCATGCACGTCTTTCATTCCCCATACGCGCAACATGTCCTGCCCATCGCAGTCTACGGGACTTAACTGTTCTTATTATATCTGGCTTCCTATAAAGACCATGTAGTTCATTGTTATGTAGTCTTCTCCATTCACCTGTCTGTTCATCTCTCTTTGGTCCAAAAATTTTCCTAAGAACTTTATTCTCAAATACTCGTAATCTCCTTTCCTCCCTTAAAGTAAGAGTCCATGTTTCGCACCCATATAATATAACTGGTAGAATAATAGTTTTATATATTTTCAGCTTAACGTTTTTTGAAAGGAGTTGGGACATCAAAAGTCTCTGCAATGCATAATAGCATGCATTTCCAGAATTGAGCCTATGTTTAATTTCTTTGTGCATCTCATTCCTATTTGTGATTATTGTTCCTAGGTATTTGAATTCAGCCAATTCCTCAAAATTTCCCTCATTTGTCATTAGCTGTCCATTTCCATTATATAATGTATTTCTACGTGTGACCATATATTTAGTTTTACTGATATTTACTTCCAGTCCTAATTTCTTAGTGTTACTCAATAGTGTGTGCGTGTTGGCCTTTAGTATCTCCTCGCTATCGGCCAGTAGTACTACATCATCAGCATAAACTAACAGCTTATTAATACCATTCAGTTGTAAGCCTTCCTCATTCTCTAAAGATTTAATGGCATGCTCTAGTACAAAATTAAATAGTAGAGGAGATAGTGCATCTCCTTGCTTCAACCCATTCTGGATTTCAAAAGTGTCTGAAAACTGTTTGCCTACACGCACCCTACTCGTTGAGCCATTTAGACACATTCGTATAAGTCTAACTAACTTTTTAGGAATTCCGAACTCCAGCAGGATACTATATAACTTCTCCCTCTTAATTGAATCATATGCTTTTTTGAAGTCTACATATAGTTGATGTACAGTACCATTATATTCCCATTTCTTTTCTAAAATCTGTCTTATACTAAAAATCTGATCTGTTGTAGACCTGTTTCTTCTAAATGCACATTGATGATCTCCTAGAATGTCATCAATATAGGGAGTAAGTCTGCTTACTAATATATTTGTTAGAATTTTGTACGAAGTTGAAAGTAATGAGATGCCCCTATAGTTGTTGCAATCAGTTTTATCTCCTTTCTTATAAATTGGTACGATAATTGATTCCTTCCATTCATCTGGAAGAGCTTCTTTTTCCCAAATCATACTAAGCAACCAGCGTATCTTGTCCATCAATTTTTCTCCCCCTGATTTTATCAGTTCTGCTGGGATCTCATCTGAACCTGATGCTTTATACATCTTCAATTTTTCAATTGCCATTTCAACCTCTAATGCACTTGGCTCTGCGACTAGCATTTCTGCTGTCTGTAACTTATCCTCCTCAATGTCCTGTTCTGTATGTACATTTAATAGCTGATTAAAATAACTTTTCCATCTATTTAATATACTCTTGGAATCTGCAATCATATCCCCATTTTCATTCCGAATTATGTTTGTTCTAGCCTGAAACCCTTTCTTCTCTATACTAATTCCCTGATATAATTCTCTAATGTTCCTATTTTTTGCATTCATTTCAAGATCATTAATCTTCTCTCTCAAATATTCCCTCTTTTTACTCTTTAGTAACTTGGTGGTTTCCCGTCTAACACTACCCAATTGCTCTAAATTTACCTCATTTGGCTCGTGTAACCATTTCATTTTTGCTAGCTTTCTTTTCTTTACAATGTCGGCACATTCCTCATCAAACCATTTCTTGTTTTGCCTCTTTTTTAAACAACCAATGCTTTCTGATGCTGACAATTTAATAGTATCTCTTATAGCCTCCCATTCTTTATTTATATCAGTTTTCTTCTTCGTTTGCCACATTGTCATCTGAAGATTCCAGTACTTCAAATCTATTAGCAATTTTGATTTGGTATTCTTGCCGCATTTCATCATTTTTCAAGTTTTTTAATTCATATTTTACAGAATCATCTTTAGCGTTTGTTCCTCTCATAAGCGATAGCCGTTGTCTGATTTTCACTCTGACCAGATGATGATCCGAATTGCAGTCTGTCCCTCTAACTGATCTAACATCAATGATGCTACTGTGCCAGCGTTTATCCACTAATACATGATCTATCTGGTTCCGAGTTTCTCCATCTGGGGACGTCCAGGTGTATTTATGAATATCCTTATGCTGAAATGTTGTGCTCTTAACAATGAGATTCTTTGATGTGGCAAATGTGACTAATCTAACCCCGTTGTCGTTACTATCTTCATGAAGACTGAATTTGCCTATTGTTGGTTTGAATATATCTTCCCGCCCCACTTTTGCATTAAAATCTCCTAAGACAATTTTCATATGATATCGTGAAAGGCTATCAAATAAGCATTCTAATTCTTCATAGAACTCATCCTTGATCTTGTCATCTTTATCTTCTGTGGGGGCATGTACATTTACAATTATAAAATCATGTCGTTTACCCTTTAGAATTATGTATGATATCCTATCACTAACAAACTTAATATCTCGGATAGCGGATAGGATCCTCCTTCTGACTAAAAACCCGTTCCAAATGCAGGTCTTTCTGCACCCCCATAGTATAATGCAAAGCTTCCTGATTCCTGACTACCTTCTCCTGGCCACCTAACTTCCTGTAAAGCGACTATATCCAAGGGCGATTTATCCAATTCCCGCGTTAATATCTCTAGTGCCCCGCTATTGTATAAAGTCCTAACATTCCATGTTCCTAGGAACATGTCCCTGTGTTTGAGCCTTTGGCATGGGTTCCCTGAAGTAGTCCCCGCCCGGAGAACCGAATGGGGGACTATTTGACCTCCGGAAAATTTTACCCCAGTAGAACCCATGTCCGCATTTCTTGACGATTGTATTTTTACGGTGAAAGATCGTCACTCTTTCGACCAAGGTACTTATTTCGTCTGGCTTATCACCTTCGACCAGTCCGGCATGGGTAACCCTATCGGCAGCAATGCTACCGCCGGCATAGCTCTCAGGATCATTTAAGCACACAAGCCACTCCACCACGACAAGGTAAAGATACCATGGAGGGATTATTATTATTATTATTATTATTATTATTATTATTATTATTATTAAACTTCTAGATAAAAGAAGAAACCAAGATATTAGAAAAGAGCTAAATATATTTAAACTTTTAGATATAATAAAACAATCTAGAAAAAAAAATTGGACATAATATGTCCAAAGAATGAAAAATGTACGCATACAAAAAATTATATTTAATTACAGACCAAAAGGAGACAGGAATATCGACTTCTGGAATGAAAATCTGTGAGACCGCAACAAGCCACACGGGCTTAATCCGTGAACGATGACGAAGATTATGATGATGATGATGATGATTATTATGGGGCATGTTTAATAATAATTGTTAAAATAACCCATAATATTGCTTTTAAGGAAAAATCCTATGAGCATCACGATTTGTTAAACATCCAATGGAAATCTGAAGTAGGTTATTCCAGTAGAAAAAGAGAAATATACACCCTTTATCAACAGCATTTTAATGTTACCATTGTAGGACATGGCGGATTCCCTTCATAAACTTCATGCAGTTTATCTCTCGCTCTTTATAAAGCATAAAATCCAGCTCATCGTTTACTATTCAACAGTTGGTAAGAGGACTTGCCCGTTAAGTTGGCAGAAGTGGCTGTGCGATAAGGGCCATCTCTCGCGTGCTCTTTCTGTCCTCTGTGATTTACAGGCTCAGGAAGAGACCGGCACGGCGCGCGGGTCGAAGCAGGTAAGACACGACGCCTTGGGGAACTGCACGCCAAGTTTAATATCTCCCTATATATGAGCTAATTCCATTCCCGGAGATTACAAGCATTTGTTAAGTCCTCGCCATTCACCACGCCAGTCTCCATCTATTTAATAAAACAAAATTTGTAATTAACAACATCTGAGATGAGTACTCAGTGTGGCGTCAAAGTTTTGGTCACAAATATTAGGCAAAGATGAAGATATTTATAGGGTTATAAGACAAATAACACAGCTCAACATGATTTTTGTCTCATGAGTACCAATAGTTGTACTTAACCCTTAAATTGGCAAAACACAAATTTCTTCTCTTAGTTATTTGAATGTGGCGGACCGCAGTGAAAAAGGAATCTTGTGTAACTGTTATTATTATGCATATTGTACAATTAGACACACATTTAAGTGGTTTATTTTTGTTCGTTTTGTTCTAATTTTGTTAAAATATTAAATGAATTAAACCAACCGTTGTTTACGAATTTAAAGGTTAATGCAGTTTTTATCGTGTTTTCAAATATGTATTCGGAATTTCTCCATCAGCCACAGTTTTTATTTCAATTTCAATTAATGGATTTAAATAATTAATGGATTTAAATAATTATTTTTTAATGAGCGTTTTTTCGTCCACTTGTCCATTGTAAAATAAAAACCAAATAAGCTAAACTCAGGAGATTTCAGCTATGGAAAAGAGATATCAAGGCAAATGGAATCCTAATATGCTGGCCGATTATTGTTGGACCATCAAGAGGGATGCTCCATAGGCGAAATATAGCAGAGAATCATCATTTCTTACTTTCTAGGTGAGTCCGAATGATCAATATTGTGTAGTTACGAATGTAGAAAATATTAAAGTGTTTGAATTTATAAATTCCTGTCTCTCAGAAACCTTGTGTGATGGAGAAAACCCGATATCATATTTGAATTCAGGAGAAAAATACTATCAGAATCACATATTTTTCTTTCTGACACAAAAATGTTTCTTTTTTGTTGCTCAGTGTAATATCTACTTTTATAAGATTCATGATGTGTTCCGTTGAGGTTTATTCAAATTAATATAAAATTATAGAATATTCACCTGAAAGGTCCGTCTCCTCAACTTAATTATCATTTAACAGTTAAATGATAATTAAGTTGAGGAGACGGACCTTTCAGGTGAATATTCTATAATTTTATATTAATCAGTGTAATATGCACATGTGAAATGAAGATCTTAAGAACTTTTCAGGGGAAAACATTATTTGATAAAATACACAGCACAGAAATTAGGGACAAATGTTATATTCAAGACATAACCAAATTTATTATACAGAGGCGAAAATATTGGAAAGGTCATATAGAAAGAATGGACGACAACCTACTTGCAAAAAGAGCTAAAGAGGATAGACCAAAGGATGGAAGCAGAACAAGAGGAAGACCAGTCAAGAGATGGATAGACAGTGAATGCACATCTAATACGTCTTCCTCCGAGGAGTGATTTTGGAAATAAACAGGATGAAAATCCTATAAATTATGTTTAAGAAGAAGGAAGAAGATATAGCAAGAGGATATTTTTTTAAAATGAATACGTATTTAAATTTGCGTCCATAGTGGGAGGCAATTCAAAAAAACTGATGATAACAAAATCAGTGAATGCAAAAAATAGAAACATTAAAGAATTATTTCGGGGAATTAATATAGAGAAGAAATGGTTTCAGGCTAGGAGAAACATAATTCGGAATGAAAATGGGGATACATTTGCAGATCCCAGGAGTATTTTAAATATATGGAAAAGTTGCTTTAATCAGCTATTAAAAATGTTTTTGCAGAACAGGATATTGAAAGGATTATAACCAAGTGCATTTGAACTTGAAATGACGATAAAAAAATTGAAATTATAAGCAACAGCTTCAGATGAGATACCAGCAGAACTGATAAAATCAGGGGGTGAAAAATTGATGGACAAGATACGTCGCTTGCTTAGTATTATTTGGGAAAAATGAAGCTCTTCCAGAAGAATGGAAAGAATCGATTTCGTGTCAATCTATAAGAAAGGAAATAAAACTGACTGCAAAAACTACAGGGGCATCTCATTACTTTTAACTTCGTACAAAATTCTTACAAATATATAAGTAACTAGTAGTAGGACTTTATTAGACAAAAAGTAAGATATTTACAATATTATTTACAAATATGGGTCGCACGGGCAGTAAGCCGTACGTGCTGTTGACAGTCCGTTACAATAAAGTAATAATTGGTACTAGTGTAAAGAAAAATAAACAACAAAAACAGCAATAACATTACAATTACATAAAGAAAACACAATAATAATATTACAATTAAATAATAACACAATAGCATTCATTATACACTAAAAGCATTAACATTACAATTACATAAAGAAAACACAATAATATTACAATTAAGTAATAACACAATAGCATTATACACTAAAAAAACATATAAGTAAGCGGACTTACTCCCTATATTGATGGCATTCTAGGAGATCATCAAAGTGCATTTAGAAGAAACAGGTCTACAACAGATCAGATTTTTAGTATAAGACAGATTTTAGAAAAGAAATGGGAATATAATGTACTGTACATCAACTATATGTAGACTTCAAAAAAGCATATGATTCAATTAAGAGGGAGAAGTTATATAGTATCCTGTTGGAGTTCGGAATTCCTAAAAAATTACTTAGACTTATACGAATGTGTCTAAATGGCTCAAAGAGTAGGGTGCGTGTAGGCAAACAGTTTTCAGACACTTTTGAAATCCAGAATGGGTTGAAGCAAGGAGATGCACTATCTCCTCTACTATTTAATTTTGTACTAGAGCATGCCATTAAATCTTTGGAGAATGAAAAAGGCTTACAACTCAATGGTATTACCTACTAGGCTGTTAGTTTATGCTGATGGTGTAGTATTATTGAACGATAACGAGGAGATACTAAAGGACAATACGCACACTCTATTGAATAACACTAATACACTATTAATAATTGGGGACTGGAAGTAAACATCAATAAAACCTAATATATGTTCACAAATAGGAATACATTATACAGAGTGTTTCATAAAGGATGACGCAAACATAAATGGTTGAAAGTACACGATAACAGAAGCAACAATGTCCCAATAAACATGGGTCCGCAAACGAGCCGTTTGCGAGATAATTACGAATGTATGGTTTCAAGCCGCTACTGACGTCATTGTTTGTAACATCGTACTAGGTGATTATCTAATTGGGCCACACATTCGTCCACGAAAAGTTAATGGACGGAGGTACCTTAGGTTTCTGCGGCGTCATCTTCCAGGATTGCTTGAGGATGTTTCCCTTCAGCAACGTCGGAGTTTGTGGTACATGCATGATGGAGCTCCGGCACATTTTGCTGCTGCTGTGAGACGGCATCTAACCCGCAGATACGGCCAAAGATGGATAGGTCGAGGCGGATCTGTATCTTGGCCTCCAAGATCACCTGATCTAAATCCTTTGGATTTTTATGTCTGGGGTCACCTCAAAAGCGAAGTGTACAGCAGACCCGTTAACACGATTGAAGAACTGGAGCAGAGAGTTGTACATGCTTGTCAAACATTCAGAAATGATCCAGGGGTTTTCGAAAGAATTCGACATTCATTGCAGAGACGAGCTCAGTATTGCATCCAGATGCAAGGAAGGCACTTTAACATCTCCTTTAACAGGTAACCCATAAGTGAAGTGAACTGTGAAATGTGAACTAAATGAGATGAAAAATGAATAGTAAAGTATAAATTCAAATAAATTTCTACTAACTAGGACGATGTTTACAATGAAGTCAGTGCGGCTTGTAACCATACATTCGTAATTATCTCGCAACCGGCTCGTTTGCGGACCCATGTTTATTGGGACATTGTTGCTTCTATTATCGTGTACTTTCAACCATTTAAGTTCGCGCCATCATTTATGAAACACCCTGTATAATGGAAATGGACAACTAATGACAAAAATTAAGGAAATTTTGAAGAAGTGGCTGATTTCATGTATCTACGAACAATAATTACAAATAGGAATGAGATGCACAAAGAAATTAAACATAGGCTTAATGCTGGAAATGCATGCTATTACAGGGACTCTCTTGTCCCAACGTTTTTCAAAAAAGTTAAACTGAAAATTTATGAAACAGTTATTCCAGATTCGATAGAGTCAGTTAGTTTGTTAGTTATTTCTGGCAAATTAAGTTTTCACAGAAAATGAAGGCTTTTGACCTGAAACGTGTCTATGAATAAAAATTTAGTTTCAATTTCTTGCATCCCCTCCCCACATGACTCGGAAATGAGATGTTATTTTTTTTATTAAAAGCAAAGAGTATAGGTTGTTAAAAGTGGGGATTATAAAAGTGCAAATTCAACCCGTATAACTTAACTATAGAACTGGCAGGAGGTCAACAGACAGAGAAAGAGGCGGATCGAACTTTATACATCCCGTTCACTGCCAGTTGAATATTCGATGAGAACGCCAACCTTTACAATAAGGAATCATACTTGAACTGACAAGTCGTCCCAGGGTTTGGCTAAATAATAATAACAATATTAATAATAATAATAATAATAATAATAATAATAATAATAATAATTTTATTTTTTTTATTTTGGAATGTTCCACAATACAGTGTTTCTCCTTCAACCCAAAGTGATTTGTCGCCAGAGGTTCCAGTCTAAAGCATCTTCTTCCCTCAAATCTCTAGCTTCCATACTACTCTTCACTCCCTCCATCCAACGTTCTCTAGGTCTGCCTCTTTTACTTCTTCCATTAGCTTTTCAATTAAGGTTCTTCTTTGGTTTTTTTCTTTTCTTCCATTCTTATGAGGTGCCCATACCATTTCAAACGTTTTTCTTGTATTTTTCTTAATATTTTTTTTTCAACTTGCATAATTTCCCTTATTGTGCTGTTTCTGACCTTATCCCTTCTTGAAATTCTTGTCGATCGCCTCCAATAATAATAATAATAATAATAATAATAATAATAATAATAATAATAATAATAATAATATAATATAATAATAATAATAATAATAATAATAATAATAATAATAGCAGCTTAATTTTACCTGGCAGATTTAAGGTCTTCCAAGGCCTCGTCTATCACTCAACCAGATTAAAAAATATATTCAGAAATTACAGTTACATCTAAATTACATGAAATGGAATTATTACGTAGTACCTTTCCGAATACTTCAATAACCTCTCTTGGCTCCGTCCTACTGACAGATGTAAATTGTACTCTCTTTCACTTCTTTGCAAGCTTCTGAATTCCTACATTCCTACTTACCTGGCGTCCAGATTTGAGAAGTTATCTTCTTACCACAATATTGACACTAAGTCACGAGATAACAGTCTGCTAACAATCCCTCTTCATAGCACTTCCTCTTATTCTACTTCTTTCACAGTAGCCTCTGCCCGCTACTGGAATTTCCTTCCTCAAGATATCAGGAGTTGCCGCACACTTGGCGCTTTTAAGTCACGCTTATACAGTTACCTGTTGTCAAATAATTAATTCTTCTCTAGAGGTAAATTTATCCTATATCTCTAATAGTTTTTCTCTCATTTTTCTATCTTGTACATTTCATATTTCAATTGTTTAATCTAGATTAAATCAAACTATTTTGTAAATAATATCTATATTGTTCACGTACCATGTAATATTTATTATTATTGTAATTAAATGTAAGAATCATTTTTGTCTGTTTTTAACCTGGTTGAGTGGTAGACAAGACCTTAAGGGCTTAACTCTGCAGGTAAAATAAAGCTATTATTATTATTATTATTATTATTATTATTATTAT
Source organism: Diploptera punctata (assembly GCA_030220185.1). NCBI lineage: Eukaryota > Metazoa > Arthropoda > Insecta > Blattodea > Blaberidae > Diploptera > Diploptera punctata. The sequence goes on from JASPKZ010007437.1 coordinate 127,807, forward strand.
TATTATTATTATTATTATTCATCTGCATTCATGGATTAGGTCTGTTGACCCGTTCCGACTTCAGCCCATCTCTTTCTAGGTCTGCCCACATCTCGGGTGCCTTTAGGTTTGTATTTTGTTATTTGTTTTGGATATCTATCTTCATTCATTCTGTCTATGTGTTGCTTCCATTTTTTGTCTATATGTATCTATTTTATCAGTTATTGCAAATATTTGAAGTTCCTGTCTTATTTCTGTGTACTTGATTCTGTCTTCCTTAGTGCACCCTTTAACAGATCTCAAAAATTTCATTTCTGCCGCCGTTATCCTACTTATATCTTGTTTTTTATGTATCCAGGCTTCTGATCCATAGAGCAGTACCGGTACTGTCAATGTTTTATAAAATTTCAATTGGGTCTCTCTTGTTGTTTTATTATTTAGTGATCGTTTTATCGTACCACATATTCCCTGGAATTTTGCTATTTTATTATTTATATCATTATCATAATTAAATGAAATGTCACATTATTATTATTATTATTATGTACAATACAATTATTATTTTCCATACATTTTGATTTACTCTAGTTTTAATCAATTAAATATATAATGTACAAGATAGCAAAATGAGAAAATATAATATTAATGACATAGAATAAATTTAATTGTGGAGGAAAATTAATTATTTAAGAAGTAATTATTGTATGAGAGTTTCTATTCCTTCTCCTTTCTTCTTTGTTTCTGTCAGTATGATTGTGTCCTGCTTCAAATCCTCCATTTGTTTAAATACCTCCTCCATTTTATCCCTTACGCCTTGTACATATCCAGCGAATGGAAGAGGATCGGCTACCAAAATATGTTTTAGAATGAAAACCTGAGGGAAGACGAGGCAGAGGAAGAACTAAATCGTCCTGGAGTCAGGGAATATATTTATACATGAAGGAGAAACATCTACAACCAGGAGATTGGATGGACCGACAAAATTGGCTATTAGGAATCGGACGACGTCAAAGACATTAATCAACCGATGATCTATCTATTATATGACAAGTATGCGGCAACACGTGATATCTTGAGGGAAGGAATTCCAGGAGCGGGCAGAGGCTACTGTGAAAGAAGTAGAATAAGAGGAAGTGCTGTGGAGAGAGATTGTTAGCAGACTGTTATCTTGTGATTCATTGTTAAGAAGGTAACTTATGAAATAATGACGCAATGTAACTAGTCTTTGGCGCTGAAAATGCGAGAGAGTCGAACGTGTGCGTGCTTCTAGCGGGAAAACGGTACATTTCCAGACATGGGTTCCTATGTTAGACGTGACCGTCTTGGTCCCCACTACACATCTTCAGAGATAGAATTACCCTGTATATCCATCCATAGTAATTCTACCCGCAGGCAGGTCCTTCACTGCAATCATATCATTTCCATGCTATGCTTCCAGCTTTAGTAGGGAATTCTAGGTGTGGTAGCTTTCCGTTGCTTTCCACACCGGTGAAGGATGATGATGATGATGATGATGATAAGGATGATGATTATGATGATGACGGTCACATGATTTCGGGAACCGTTTGGACCTTAAAGTTTTCCTGACACTTGTCACACAGGTGAGGAAAAACCGCGATTAAAACCTCACCCAGAAAAACTGCCCCGATCGGGGATCGAATCCGGGACTTTTGCGTGACAAGGCAGCTCGCTACCTCGAGACCACAGCGGTGGACACCCTGTATATAACTTCACAATAATCGAAGTGTGTTATTTTTTCTTCTTCGTCTTTGCCTTCTTCTTCTTATTCTTCCAGTTTCCATACTACTATTACAGCGTTGGGACCACCATGATTCACTCCAGAGCTCCCTATTTTTCGCCATTGTTCTCAATTCCCTAATTCCTTTTTCTCATTCCCTTGTTCATGATCATGGACACATTTACAACGCATGATCACATCTTCATGTGATGAATGTTTACAATTAGCTTGTTAACACCACAAACTGTAAATACATAATAATAATAATAATAATAATAATAATAATAATAATAATAATAATAATAATAATAATAATAATAATAATAATACTTTATTTATTCTGGCAGAGTTAAGGACATAAGGCCCTCTCTTCCACTCAACCAGCACAAACACAAATAAATATTCGACAAATATAGATATACACTATACTAATTATAAACAGTTAAATATACAATAAATGTAGCAATGTAAATATCATGTACAAACAACATTTTATAAGGTAATAACAAAAATGATACGATAATAATAATAATAATAATAATAATAATAATAATAATATAAATATGATACATTATACGGGAAACACCAATTAATATATATATCTTACACTGGATAATAATGAAGTCGAGTTTAGAGCAAATATAAATTTAGATTTCTTTTAAAAGATGCCAATGTCCGGCAGCCCCTTATTTCTTGTGGTAGGGAATTCCAGTTGCGAGAAGTGGAGATGGTATATGACATGGAGTGATGTGATGTCCTATGTTGCGGTATATTAAGCAAGAGACTATGTTGTGATCTTGTGTTTAAGTTATGGTTTGAGGATAGATACTGGAAACGGGATGATAAATAATAAGACGATTCAACTAAAATTACTTAATATATAATTCAGTAATTGAATATCGAAACAATTACCATATTAAAGTTCTCATTATTCATAATAAAAAATTTTGTTGAGCTAAAATTTTCCCACCTATCAATTTTCTCAGTATTCTCAAAACATTGCATGATTTCCCTTCGCGCGTGACCCATTTTAAGAGATCCCAACAGACAAATCTCCTGCAATCTGACCTGAGAAATATCTCTAGTAGCAACTGCAATCTTAGTTGCTCTGTCTCTTTACGAAATACTATCATACGTTGTCAATTCTAAAGTATAATAAAACTTAATAGATAGAAACCAACCTGGCTCACGCCGGTCTGAACTCAGATCATGCATAGAGGGCAACCATATTAGTATTGCTAAGGTCAATTGAGTTGGTGTTTACTTGATGAAAATCCATATTTATTAATTAAATAAAAATAAAACTTAGTTTTATTTGATTTTCATAATTATTAAATAATTCAGTGACAGTTGTTTCGGTACACTGTACCTTCTTCAGACATGTTAACAAATTATGAATTGTGTTATATGTAACATGTTAACAAATTATGACTTGTGTTAACATGTCTGAAGAAGGTACAGTGTACCGAAACAGCTGTCACTGAATTATATAATAAATATGAAAATCAAATAAAACTACGTTTTATTTTTATTTAATTATTGAATAAATGAGATGAATGAAAATTCAATGGTTAATACATTCTCTTTAAAAAATAATAAAAACAACCATAATGCGCTATAAGCATAGAAGTCCTACCATCCGAATATTGGTCTCACATCCACAGGCGTTAATAACAGAGGCAGACGATTATCCAGCCAGTGTAGGGCTGTCACGTGGTCAGATTGTTGGTTCCCAGCCATTATAGCTGGTTTTCTCAACCTAGAGCCGTTGCTTCTCGTAACTGCACAAATTATTCACGATTCTAGATGGGCACCGGTCACATACTGTACGAAATTCCATGAGAAACTTTCTTCTCCATTGTGACTCGAACAAGCGCAAGTCCCGTAACTCTGCGCCAAGACATCTTACCTTAACCACTCCGCGGTGAGGGACGAAAAATTTAATAAATAAAAATACAGTAAAAGATGGACAGACCAATTCTAACAGGAACAGACCTTAAAGCCTAACCCATGATGCTGATGATGATCATCGTCACTCCAAGGATTAGGAAATTGCCCGTTCCGACTTCACCGACTTCATAATTATTCAGCCCAACGTTTCCTAGGTCTTCCGACATCATGTCTTCCTCTTGCTTGATAGTTTCTTGCTAAAAAATGGATATCTCTCTTTACCCATCCCTAGGGCAAGGATTTTAATGCACTGAAAGTTAAGATTGCAACACAGATAGTGTATATTATTCAATTGTTTCTGTGCGAAACCAAGACAAAAGGCAGTCAAAAGTCTAAGTTCTAATTATATTATTCAACTGTTTGTATGTGAATCAAAGACAAAAGACAGAAGTCTAACTTCTCATATTATTCAACTGTTTGTGTGTGAAACCAAGACAAAAGACAGTCAGAAGTCTAACTTATCATTACATTATTCAACTGTTTGTATGTGAATCAAAGACAAAAGACAGAATTCTAACTTCTCATATTATTCAACTGTTTGTGTGTGAAACCAAGACAAAAGACAGTCAGAAGTCTAACTTATCATTACATTATTCAACTGTTTGTATGTGAATCAAAGACAAAAGACAGAATTCTAACTTCTCATATTATTCAACTGTTTGTGTGTGAAACCAAGACAAAAGACAGTCAGAAGTGTAACTTATCATTACATTATTCAACTGTTTGTATGAGAATCAAAGACAAATAACAGAAGTCTAACTTCTAATATTATTCAACTGTTTGTGTGTGAAACCAAGACAAAAGACAGTCAGAAGTCTAACTTATCATTACATTATTCAACTGTTTGTATGAGAATCAAAGACAAATAACAGAAGTCTAACTTCTAATATTATTCAACTGTTTGTGTGTGAAACCAAGACAAAAGACAGTCAGAAGTCTAACTTATCATTACATTATTCAACGTTTGTATGTGAATCAAAGACAAATAACCGAAGTCTAACTTCTCATATTATTCAACTGTTTTTGTGTGAAACCAAGACAAAAGACAGTTAGAAGGCTTACTTCTAATTATACTATATTATAATCTTAACCTTTACTGCATTCAATTCCTTGCTCTACTCATTCCATTCATGTGATCAATCCAGTTGTGTCTATAATTTGTGATTTTATCCAATAAAGGCTGCACTTTTAATTCTTCTCTTACATCTTCATTTCAAATTCCATCAAGTTTTGTATATCCTTTAACTTGTCTCTGAGGAACCTCATCTCCGCCGTCTGTATTCTATCTTTCTGTTTTTTTCTTTTTTTTTCCCGCGTTGGAGCCCAAGTTTCACATCCATACAATATTGTGTGAATTGCCATAACTTTATGCATTTTAAATTTTGTTTCTTTTTTAATTTTGTTTTTGAACGTTCTCTATATTGTTCCACATACCGTCTGAACTTCATTCATTTTTAATCAATATTTCTTTCAATATTGAAGATAATATTCTTCTTCTTCTTCTTCACGGTTTAGGCTTATTTACTAGCCTGTTCCGGCTCGAAATTGCTGCTCTTTCCATATTTTCTTTGGTCTTCCTGAACTTCTCGTTCCTCATGGTGAACAGCTGTATGCTGTTTTTGGTATTCCACTCTCAGTCACCCTTGCCAAGTGGAAGATAATACTGCAACCCAAATATTTGAAACTAGACACCTGTTCTATACTCTCTTTTTCTAAAATAATTTTGGTATTCCCTGAATTTTTTCCTCTAAAGCCATGATCTTTGTTTTTCTTAGTGACATATTTAGATCATATAATGTACGATGATGATGAAAATTAATTTTTAATAAAGGGATTTGTCAACTTTCAAGGAACGGACTTAAAATCTGACTGAAGAAGTGGCGCCTTCTCCTCTGCATCTCCGTATTGCAGTATACAGTTCTGGCGTTCTAACTCTTCAGTTCTATGCCTCGGTTATTTTTCCTCTCTCTCTCTCTCTCTCTCTCTCTCTCTCTCTCTCTCTCTCTCTCTCTCCCTCTCTCTCTCCCTCCTGTTTCTTGTTCATGATTAATTATCCCAACCCTTGCCTCTTCTGTGGATCAACTTTATTGCAGATTCTCTCAGTCTCGTAGAATAAACAAGATCCTAGTTCTTTGTATTAACATGGCTTTTACGTTCCATGAAGAGGCCTAATTAAATGGCACCGAAACAATCCTTGCATATATGTATCATATCTGTGCTTTCTCTTCCACAAAAAAAAACAAGTAGATTTAATAAGTGATACAAGACAACAATATGCCCTGTCCATGTGTATTTTTCAATGTCTGGGTTGATTATCAGAAGTTCTTCTTCTTTTGTCGTCTTCATACAAATATTAAGTTTGTTGGCTCGTTCCGGTTTCATGAAAGCTATAATTGTAAAATTGTTCAGACCATCTTCTGTGTGGGCGTCCAACATTTCTCCTTCCGCACGGTTTATAATTTAACAATAATTTTGGAAATATTTCTTCTGGCATTCTATCAATATGTTCATTCCATGGCGTTCCTATATTTAACTATTCGATCTGTAAATTTTAAAATATTTAGTTCGTCTGTTATATCTTCATTTCTTTTCTTATCCAGCACAGTATATCCTACTACATTTCTTAAAAATCCCATCTCAATTGCTCTCAATCTTTGTTATTATCTTTCAGTGATCGTCCAACATTCTGATCCATACATCATACGGGAACGGCCATTACTTACTTACTTACTCACTGGCACTATCGAACCCGTAGGGACATAAGCTCTCCATACATCCCTATCCTGAGCTAATGATTTCCAATCATTCCCTATATAATCTACTTCCCTCAAATCACAGTTAATGTTATTCTCCCACCTCATTCTTGGTCTACCAACTGGGCGTTTTCCCTCTGGCTTTCCTACAAGAAGCTTCCATGCAAGTCTTTCATTCCCCATACGTGCAACGTGTCCTGCCCACCGCAGTCTACGAGACTTAACTGTTCTTATTATATCTGGCTTCCTATAAAGACCATGTAGTTCATTGTTATGTAGTCTTCTCCATTCACCTGTCTGTTCATCTTTCTTTGGTCCAAAAATTATCCTAAGTACTTTAGAACGGCCATTACTTTATAAAACTTCCTTTTTGTTTATTTTCTTGTATTTCTAAGAGTGGTTTTAGATTAAATGTATTTATTTTATTAATATTATCTTCAATTTTAACATATGATAAATTGATACCTAGACTTTTAAATCTATTCACTTCCTCTAAAATGTTATCACCAATCACTATTTTTGCTCTTAAGGTAAAATGCTAAAATTTTAGTTTTATTCTTTGAAATTTTTTAAATTGGTATTTTATTTTGTTCTGGATGGACTGGAGGTAAACACCATTAAAATTAAAAATAACCAAAATATAAATATCATTGTTTTAAACGGATTGAGCTATGTACACTCTTAGACAAAAAAATGAGTCATCTCTTGATTCTATCAACCGATCGGGGAACTTCGTGAGCACTCGCAGAAGCCTTATTCACATTAACACGTTTTCAGTAATTGTACTGTGTTGTTTGCTAGTTAACGCAGTGCACATTCAAGTAACATAAAATAGAGAGCTTGGCTTTGTGTGTTTCCGTGGTCGAGAGGTTTAACACACAGCATCTGCGTTCGTAACCTCACGGGTTCGATTCCCGTTCTACTTTTTTTTTTACTGAATGTTAGGATAGAATTTCGCCTGTAATATAGTTTCATATTTAATATTATATTTGAGTTTTATGGCTTTAATGCACATACAAAACACATAAATGAAAACCTTCTAATAATTAAATGAAGAAAGAAAATAATATCTTCCAAAATGAAAACTTTAACAAAATTAATATCGGATGTATGAATCCTCAGCATCTATTACGGCCCTCAATATGCGGGGCATTGATGCAATCAAATTTCTACAGTCACGTGGACTTTCGGCATCCCAGACGTCCTGAATTTGTGCCCATAAGCCATCTTGCGTCTTTCGTGCATCTGCAGGACAATTAGAGTTCATTATATACACATTTGTTAGAGGCTGTTGCTTTTGTGTAGAACGTGTGCGCATCAGTATATTAAAATCAATACATTAACATCACCTAGAACAAACCCTGAATGTGGTAAAATAATTGTTACAATAACGACATTAACATTGATTTAGTTCAATTGTCAAAATAAAATGTATTTAATTCATGAAACATTTTAATACAAATATCACGAAAAGAAACTACATAATTGAGGACGCGAACCTGCGACCTTCATTAACAGAAACAGTGACTGCATGCTTTACCGCTCTCGTAGATAGATGCTCTGAGACAGCAGCCCTGTCATTATCCTTACCCTGCACAGCGCTCGTAACATTTATTATCACTGATTCATCTCAAAGCAAAGGCCGGATTGGATATAAGGATATGACCAGTATCAAAATGCTTACCTTCAGCACGTATTACGAATGAATGCACAGCGCATACCAAGAAGAATGTATAATTATTAACCAAAAGGGAACAGATTGTTGGGAAGACCATTGAAGAGATGGAAGGACCAATTCGACCTATAATGAGATCGGAACAGGCCATTGAGCTTAATCCTTGTTGTTGATGATGATGATGATGTTTTCTACCTACTGTGTATTAATTTGAACGAATAGTTTCGAAACACTATTTTGAAAATGAAGATCTATTTAACAAACTTAATAAATTTAATTATATATGTGGAACAATCAAAAGGATATTTAAAAGCACAAGAAAATAAACAAAACTAAAATTTTATAAAGTTGTGGCAGTCCCCTTACTATTGTATGCTAGTGAATTTTGGGTTTTAACTAAAAGAGAAGAGAAGATCATAGAATCAGCTAGATAAGATAAGAGAAGAAGTAAAGATATTAGAAATGAGCTAAATATCTCTAAACTCTTGGATAGAATAAAAGAGTCTAGAAAAAACTGGAAAGAACATGTTCAAAGAATGGGAGATGATCGTATTCCCAAAATTATACTTAAATACAAACCAAAAGGACGCAGGAATGTTGGTAGACCGAAGAAGAGATGGATCCAACTTTTGAATTAGAATCTATGAGACCGGAACAAGCCACATGGGCTTAATCCATGATTGTTGATGATGATGATGATGATAGTTTCGACACACCCTGTATACGCTAGTTCCTGTGACGAAGTTTTTGATCTTCGGAAGAAGAAATCTCATGGTTCCTTGTTCTCTATGAAATATAAGTAGAAAGTTCAAAGACTAGCGAAACATATTTCCAATCTCTATGCATAGAATGAAAGTTCAATATCATACACACTCAAAGTATAAAAAGAAATCTTTGGTTAAAGTTTCTGTAAGTTATAATATAAAAGAAGAGAGTTTGAACTGAGAGAGCGAAGACCAGGGGGACTCCACTTCAATAATCATGGTCTACTTTTTTTTTATTGGACGTCGTAACGACGATGTTTCTCTGAAGCCATGACTCTCTCAAGACCAGTTCCGGAAATGGAGAACCGCGACGGGTCAATAGAACTCAACTTTCAAACATAAAGCTTTCAAGTTCAAGGGTTAACAAAGCATTTCTATCGAAATAAAACTTCAAAAATCAAGGATTACACAAAAATGTTAATCTAGACAATTTTATGACACACTTGTAAATCAAATCAGATCGAAAATAGTAATAGGAAACAAAATCATAGAACAGGTGAACCATCTCAATTATGTAGGATGTGATATTTCATTTAATTCATCATCATCAATGGCAGGCATGGTTAAGCCAATTGGCCTGTTCCGCTTCAGGAAAGAAATTGATCCCTCCATCTCTTCTTAGGTCTTCCTGGGTCTCTTCGCCCTGTGGGTCTGTAGTTCAATAGCTGCAGAGGTAGTCTATTGTTTGGCATCCTCAGAAGGTGTTCATGCCAATTATTTTGATATTTTTGAATGATTTCAGTTATTGCTGGTGTGTTGAGAGCTTTGCGGATATCTTCATTACGCATGTGATCATAAAGCGTATAACCCGCTAAAGGTCTTAATAACTTCATTTCTGCAGCTACTATCCTATTTAATTTACCTGTAGTAAGAGTCCAGGTTTCAGAACCATAAAGTAGAGTTGGAAGAGCCATTGTTTTATAAAATTTTAGAATTGTATCTGGACGTACTTTTCGGAAAAGAATGCTTTTTATTGTTCCTATAAGTTTTTGAATTATGATAATGATATAAATAATAAAATAGCAAAATTCCAGGGAATATGTGGTACGATAAAACGAACACTAAATAACAAAACAACAAGAGAGACCCAATTGAAATTTTATAAAATGTTGGCAGTACCGGTACTGCTCTATGGTTCAGAATCCTGGATGCATAAAAAACAAGATCTAAGTAGGATAACAGCGGCTGAAATTTTTGAGATCCGTTAAAGGGTGCACTAAGGAAGACAGAATCAAGAACACAGAAATAAGACAGGAACTTGAAATATTTGCAATAACTGATAAAATGGATACATATAGATAAAAATGGAAGCAACACATAGACAGAATGAATGAAGATAGATATCCAAAACAAATAACAAAATACAAACCTAAAGGCACCCGAGATGTGGGCAGACCTAGAAAGAGATGGGCTGAAGTCGGAACGGGTCAAAGACCTAATCCATGAATGAAGATGATGATGATGATGATGATGATAACTTGTATAACTATCTAACTGACTGGTACTACCGAACCCATCGGTTCGTGGACACGCGGGCCCTTTTTTATGGATTCCCTGAAATTGTCCCCGTCAGAGATCCGAATAGAGGAGTATTTTATCTCCGGACATTTTTTCCCCAGTGGAACCCATGCCAGCGTTTCTTGATAGTTGTTTTTACGGTGAAAGATCGTAAATCGATCAAGGTACTCTTTTTTTCATCTGGCTTATCGACCTGTCAGGCATGAGTAACCATTTCGGCACTGACGCTACCACTTGCATAATTAATATAAAAAATGTAATAAAAAATTAATTAAAAAAAATTAAAATCGTTCTATAGATCATAATTTCAAATTTTTCGCAATCAAACTCAGTATATGACTTTGAAGTAAATCGGGGATTGTATTCTCCAAACTTCAAGAATCTCCGACTATTTGAAGAGAGAGTTTATCAGAAATCCGAAATTATAATTCGCTGTAGAATCCGCCATGTTTGCTTCTTAAAATGTATTTGTATAAAATATAATTTAATTAACCTTTAAATGTCCACCGCTGTGGTCGCGAGGTAGCGTGCTGCCTTGTCACGCGGCGGGCCCGGGTTCGATTCCCAGTTGGGACAGGCTCTTGGGTGAGGTTCTTTTCGGGGTTTTTCCTCACCTATAAGACAAATGTCAGGAGGCTTAGGGCCCAACCGTCCCCGAAAAACATCCGGCCTTCATCATCATCCTTATCATTATCATCATCATCATCCTTTACCGGTGTGGAAAGCAACGGGAAGCTACCACACCTACAATTCCCTAGTAAAGCTGCAAGCATAGCATGAAAATGCTATGATTGCAGTGAAAGACCTGCCTTCGGGCAGAATTACTATGGATGGATGGATCTTTAATAAAGTGATAGGAAAATGAAACAGTAGTTTTTTTTTATCGTGAGTCAAAATACACAATGATATGGAATAGCTAATAACTTAGGGTTAAACATTATTTGTTTTCAGCACACTCCTACACTTTTAAATAAGCTAACTAACTCACTCACTGGCTCTGTAGAACCCGTAGGTCAATGGCCGAGCGGACGTAAGCTCTCCCTATCCTGAGCTAATGTTTTCCAATCAACCCATTTATACTATATTTCCCTAAAATCATGCTTACTGTTATACTCCCAAATCATTCTAGGTCTATCAACCGGTCGTTTTCCCTCTACTTTTCCTACCAGATGTTTCCATGTACCTCTTCCATCCCCCATACGTGCCACATGTCTTGCCCATCGCAGCCTACGAGACTTAGCTCTTCTTATTATATCTGGATTCCTATACATATCATGTAGCTAACTATTATGTAGTTTTCTCCATTCACCTGTCTGTTCATAAGCTGGCATCAGAAATTTAATTTCACCAATTTAACAAAACAAATATACATTCCACAAACCGTCAAAATGGGACCATAAATTCGACTTGCTGAGGAATTCGCTTAATTTACGCAATTCCTGCACGATGTGTTTTATTTTATATTTTAATAGGATTAACTATTTGTATAATGCAGGCTTTCACGGCCATGGTCCCACCACCTATAAGAACTCGCCCCTGAAGATACTCTACGTAGTTGACCACTCAAATGACATCTATACGAAAACAAGTGTAACTAACTTAGTATGGTTCAAATTCTTCCCTGTAGGGGGAGAGCGTTTAAATCTCTGTTAAGGGAAATATGGGCTTACAAGAAGAAGAAGATATACTGGGTTTCGTTGTGAAAGGTTGAAAAAATGTGATAGCTGTAGCGATTTTTTTAGATTTTCACCTAATGGCTTTATAGCATCCAATTTGGAATCCAAACCTTCGAGGGATCCAATCAAGCAAACACAAAAAAAAAAATCACCAAAATCGGTCCAGTCGTTTAGGAGTAGAGTGACAAATACGCGTACAGAAGAAAGAAAGCTATGATATATATATATATATATATATAAAGTAAAGTGATCCCACAACAGGCCTCATGAGGCCCTTGGGGTAGTAGGAGGTTAAGGCTCCCACTTTTTCTTCACAATCGGCACTTTATGTCAGCCGGGTTGTCAGCTCTGCGTGACGGCCGCCTTTACCCCCAGAACAAGCGTCTGGTACTCATTTCCGTTAGAGGCTGAGTCGACCCCAGGGCCATAGTGCCGCCAGAGGGTTTGGGTCAGTTTAAAAATCCTGACCCCAACGGGACTTGAACCTTCGACCCTCCGGCTTGTAGCTCAGTGCCCCTTAACCACTACGCTATATATATATATATATGTTATAATTAAATGTTTTTAACATTGAGTAATGCAAACTTAACATGGTATGATAAGAAAAATAAATGCCTGGACGGGATTCGAACCCGGAACTCTGAGTCTGTACCTTAGCGTGATATCCATTACACCACCAGGCGAATCCAATTCAAACACTTATTTTTCTTATATTCTCCATTATTACTAGATGTCGGGAGAACTCGGTCTTCACTGCCATCTAGTAGCTGACTATAACAAGTAAGCAAATTAAAGAGAATATTTTTAAGACCGAGTTCTCGCGACATCTAGTAATAATGGAGAATATAATACATATATAAGAAAAATAAGTGTTTGAATTGTATTCGCCTGGTGATGTAATGGATATCACGCTGAGGTACAGACTCAGAGTTCCGGGTTCGAATCCCGTCCAGGCATTTATTTTTCTTATCATACCATATATATATAATAAATTATACCGATATCAAATGATGTGCGGCACCATGAGAAGAACTCCCCGAGATCTCGAAGACAAACTAAACTCAAGTTTTATAAAATTATGGCTGTTCCTGTTCTTGAAATTTTTAAGATCCGTAAAAGGATGTACACCCAATTATGTGCCAAAAAGAAATGAACTAGAAATATGTTCAATACTCGATGAACTAGAAGAGCACAAATACCGATAGAAGGAACATTTAGTCAGAATGGAGAATTTTTTTTATTCAATGTCCCAGGTTGTCATTTCGACATTTCTGATCTTCTCTCCTGGCATTCGCTTAATTCTAACCTACTTCTGAAGTTGGGGCGCCTAGAAGGCGGAGTTACGTTGCCCCGATGACATGATGGGTGATAAATGATAATGAAGTGCCAGGAGAGTTCTTAACCTAAACTTAACCTAAATTCCACATCATGGGCAACCACAGGAATGATTCCCTTTAAGGAAAAATGTATATCGTTTGACCTGGAATCGAACCTGGGACCTCATGAATAGTAGTCCGAGACTATATACAGAATTTTAATGTTTACACATCTTTCTGTGCCTAAAGTTTTATTTTTCTTCTCCACTCGTCTCTCTCCATCCAATCCATGTCCTCCAGTCCTCTTGCTCTCATTCCAGTTCTTATTTCCTGCATCCACGAGTTTCGATGTCTTCCTCTCCTCCTTCCAGGTGGACACCATTCCAAAGTTTTCCTGGATAATCTTTCTTCTTACATTCGTCGTACGTGCCCAAACCAATTTAATTGCTTATACCTTATATAATCTACGTGGAGAATATAATATTATCCAAATCGGTCAACATGTACAAACCGCATGGAAGAAGATGATTGGGACGGCCAAGGAAACGAGGACTTGAGACCGGAACAGGTCGCATTTACCTGATCGAAGAAAGGAAAAGAAGAAAAAAGCATGCCGTTATAAAAAGACATTTGGACATTATATCTGCAGGATCGAATTTCTAGTAACTAAGGATTTGAATTGGATTGTTTCCAGTAAAAGCAGAAATAAAAATCGCATACATCAAACAGCATAACGAGATCATAAAGGCTGCAGTGTTGCCAGTTTTAAATCCTACTTGAAAGACAGATGATCGCTATACTAAATCTATGTGGCAAAACTGTAAATTCATATATCACACTTAATGAAATTTATTGTACTGCATCACCCCGATCCTACGGTACTTCTCAAAGATTTCCGCAATGATATATAATGCACGTATGCCCCACATTGCAGCACAAGGAAGCTTCTTAAAATACGAGTTGGTATAGTCGGGTCAGTCATTTATAGCGAAGGGAATTTAAGGTGCAAATTTTAGTCATAAAAGGGGGAAAAAGGTTCTGAAAATCATACAAAAAGTAATATAATGTACGGTTAAAAACTATAATATAGTTACCTTGTAGGTCCGTCTCCTCAACTTAAGTTCTTTTAAAATCAACAACCTGATTCTCAATGAATACACACCTAATCCACACAATCCTCTGTACAAAATTCTCACAACCAAGTCAGTGCTTCAACAAGGGTCAACAAGAACGGACCTAATGCATTCTGCTGATGATGGGACTAGTCCCGAAAGGCCTACAGAGTTTTAAAAGAACTTAAGTTGAGGAGACGGACCTACAAGGTAACTATATTATAGTTTTTAACCGTACATTATATCACTGTGAACTAATACCTCAACGGAAAATCACCATGAATTTTACTAGTATCGACCATACAAAAAGGTGTAAAAAAAGGGGCTGTTGAAACAATTGAATTGAGGTTTAAACCAGTTACATGAACTCGGTTTATATCATTTTGCACCAAATTTTTTCTTCTTTATAGAGTCCATAAGTGGTATTTCATAGTTCTTTACTTTATTGTAATAGGCTATTTACTTCGCAGATGGAACATCGAAGAATGATGCAATCAGTTTCGATAAATTGCGTTTTGAATTTTTATGAAAGTGCTTACAACTTATCCTTCTTAACATTCGCCATTTTATTGTTGTGAAACCCAAGTTGTAATACTAATAAAAAATACGTTGTGGTTCAGACTAGTAAAACACACCCAACAACAAGTCGGTAGATAGAAAACTGTTAACTTATTGCCAGTACTAACTGAATTCATTTTAAACTTTTACAGTGGGTAAGATTATATCCTCTCCATTCAGAACTACTAAAGGCCTGCGACAGGGTTGTAGTATGTCCCCTACTCTGTTCAAAATATACATCCAGCATATATTGGTGCAGTGGAATCGATATTGTGGAGGCATGGGAGTACCAGTCCAAGGTGGCACAGTACATTCATTATTATTTGCAGACGATCAAGTGTTGATATCTCAGAGTCGTGAGGATGTGAAATACATGATGAAAAAACTTCTAAATGCTTTTGAAATAGGAGGATTAAGAGTAAACATGGAAAAAACTGAATATCTTGTAGTAGGAGGAAGTGGACGAGATATATCCCTATCCCAAGGAATTATTAGAGCTGTTAAAAAATTTAAATATTTGGGATCATTTATTGATGAATCAGGGAGTTGTAAAGCTGAAGTAGATAGCAGGTTAGTACAAGCACGAAGAGCCATAAAAATGTTGAATGGAGTACTGTGGAGTAGGACCATGTCAAACCACACGAAGAAGAGGATTTTGAAGTCTGTTGTGGAAAGCATAATGACTTATGGTGCTGAGGGATGGACTTTGGTAGAGGGACAAAAACTAAGATCTTGGCAGTGGAGATGAATGGAATAAGACGCAGTGCCAGGGTGTCCAGGTTGGAAAGAAGAAGAAATGAAGAAGTGAGGCAGATGATGGATATGGAGGAGACAGTGGTGGAAAGGATCGAAAGACGAGCTCTTCAGTGGTATGGCCATGTCAGGAGAATGGAGGATGATAGGTGGCCCAAAACTCTTTTGGAATGGTCACCTTCTGGTAGAAGGAAACGGGGCAGGCCAAGAACAACTTGGAGAGGAGAGATCCATAGATTGACCGAGGTCTGGAGGAGGATGAATGGCGTGATCGGCAAGAATGGCGAATGGGAATACAGGGTAACCGCTGAAAAGTGGAGAGGCCCTCAAAATTAAAAGTAAGTACAGCAACACTTTTGAAATTTAAATTTCACTTAACAGCTGCAGATTGGTCACAGTTGCTGGGATATAAATTACATTAATTATATAACTAACTCAGTGGCACTATCGAACCCGTAGGATCATGGCCGCGCGGACCTCTCCATACATCCATATCCTGGTTCAATGTTTTCCAATCATCCCCTGTATAATCTACTTCCCTCAAATCATAATTAATGTTATTCTTCTACCTCATTCTTGGTCTACCAACTGGGACATAAGTTATATTTTAATATGTATATGGGGGCACGCCGTAGCGTAGTGGTTAAGGCACTGAGCTACAAGCTGGAGGATCGAGGGATCAAGTCCCGTTGGAGTCAGGATTTTTAAACTGATCCAAACCCTCTGGCGGCACTATGGCCCTGGGGTCGACTCAGCCTCTAACGGAAATGAGTACCCGATGCTTGTTCTGGGGTAAAGGCAGCCGTCACGCAGGGCTGACAACCCGGCTGACATAAAAGTGCCGATTGTCTAGAAAAAGTGGGAGCCTTAACCTCCTACTACCCCAAGGACCTCCCGAGGCCTGTAGTGGGATCACTTTTACTTTACTTATTATTTACTATTGTTGACTTCACACTGCAGATTCGCCATTGTTTCTGGGGTATAAATTACATAAATTATATTTTAATATTTATTTTATATTGTTGACTTTTGATTGAGATTTTAAAAAGCTGTTCAAGAAGAAAAATATATATAAATTTCTGTCCTATCTTTTAAAAACAGAACAGGTGTCTAGTTTCAAATATTTGGGCTGTGATGTTGGCTACAATGTGGAAAGAGATATTGACTCCAAAATAAATAAATTTCAGACGGTGTGTGGAATAATACAGAGAACATTCAAAAATAAAATTAGAAAAGAAACCAAGATAAAAATGTATAATGTTATGGCGGTTCCCACAATATTGTATGGATGTGAAACTTGGGCTCCAGTGAAAAAACAAAAGGATAGAATACAGACGGCGGAGATGAGGTTCCTAAGACAAGTAAAAGGATGTACAAGACTTGATAGAATAAAAAAAAAAAAAAAAACTCCTGGCGCGACAGGCCTACAAGGCCCTTAGCCTACCAGCCGGCTACTGGCCTCACATCCACATGTGTCAATCACAGAGGTAGATGATCAACAGCCAGTGTAGGGGTGACATGTGGTTAGCATGTCGAGTCCCCCAGCCGTTATAGCTGGTTTCCTCAACCTGGAGCCGCTACTTATTGTAGCTACCCAATTGCCTCACGATGCTGGGTGGGCACCGGTCCCATACTGGCCGAAATACCATGAGAAAATTTCTTCCCCCATGGAGACTCGAACCAGCGCAAGTCCCGTAGCTCTGCGCCAAGGCTTCCTACCTTAACCGCTCGGCTACGGCGCGGGACTGATAGAATAAGAAATGAGGATATAAGAGAAGAATTGAAAGTACAGCCTTTATTGCATAAAGTCACGAATTACAGACAGAAATGGACTGATCACATGGATGGAATGAGTAAGGAGAGATATCCATTGTTAGCAAGAAATTATCAAGCAAGAGGAAGACGTGATGTTGGAAGACCTAGAAGACGTTGGGCTGATGCATTATAAAGTCGGAACGGGCAATTGCCTAATCCCTGGAGTGATGATGATCTTTTAAAAACACGGAGTAAAAGGTGCTGAAGCATAAAAAAGAGGGAAAAAAGGGGTGAAATGTAGTAATCTCACAAAAATGCAAAAATGTGCAACAAATTGTGTTCATTTCGCTACACTTCATCCCCCCAAATACATATACTTAACAATTGGTATGAAAACAGCTATATTTTTGGAAATGTGTCGCACCTCAAAATCCTTACCTAGTCATTTAGTTTCCAGGCGGCATCAAAGGCAACTGTTTCCCTCTGGTTTAAAAAATACATTGTTGCTGCCAGGCAGAGTCGGAGAGGTGTTGTTAGAGACTTCCAAGACGCCGCTCCAATTACCAAAAACTGAAAACAGTTCTCTGCCAATAATGCCTTCACATTTTTTAAATTTTGTTTTCTATATCTACTCCACGTCGATATAGGCTAATTATTTCAACAGCGTTGCAACTTTTGTCTTTTGCAGTATCTTTAGTTTGTAAAAATTAATTCCAGTGAATAAACATGCCAACGCCGCATGATATGCTAAATACGTGCAAAATAGACCTACCTAACCACAAAGCAAAGCGCATGTAAACTAAATGTCTGAGCCGACTATACACCAGCGATTACGCAACTTCTCACATACACGAGCCACCTTTGTTGCAATGCAGATGGTATATATTATTCAACTGTTTGTGTGTGAAACCAAAATAAAAAGACAGTCAGAAGTCTAACTTCTTATTATACTATTCAACTGTTTGTACGGTATGTGAATCAAAAACAGAAGATAGTCATAAGTCTAACTTGTCATTATACTATGTTGTAATCTTACCTTTTAGTATATAAAAATCCTAGCCCTATTGATAAGTATTTTACATTGTAAATATGACAATTTTAGGTTACTTTTAAGTCCTACTTCTTAATTTATTTTAATGCATTTCTCACATTTTTGGGGGGAAATCAAAATACATATACATTTTCACATACTGCAACAATAAACTGTTTTTTTTTATTTGAATCCATGTAGGTGGTATGGTGGCATAGAATCACGAGACCTCTGCTGATACCCAGATAAAATGTTGGCGTTCCTCAGGTGATCCGCGGACCACACTATGGGAATCGCTGCTTCAATAGTTCTAAAAATTATACTAGCTAAATCTGGATACATTTATTTTTAACTGTTTATAATTTATGTTCTGCTTCGTGTCAATAAAGTATTTTCTAGGAAGTTTACGTCCTGTTAAAATTAGAATTTTGAGACGAACATTTCTGAGAAATTATGGCTTACATTTCTTATTGTCTTGTATAAACTAAGCACTGCAAGAAACAATAGTGCGGAGATTTCACTAATCTTCTTTATACGTAAAAATGAATGTGAATCTGTCTGTCCTTTACATATTCATCTGTATGGGGGTTTACCATCATTTAACGCATGCCCCAAATGGCAGTCAATGACCAATCACACTTCAATGAATTTTATTTTACAACCAATCACAGTCTTTTTCACCTCGATTTTATCACTTTTATTTCATAATTCGGACCCTACAAAGTGGCTCCCAGATTGTATATATAGTGCACGAATGTAACGTTATTCTGCTGCGAGATATAACCGAAAAACATTCGTAGCAATTGTTTATACCATAAAAAAACAAATCACTGTTTGCACTTTCTTAAACGTATTATTTCCCAGGAATTAACGTTGCAGAAAAATATAATTGACATATTTACATCATAGGACATCAGAAATTAATGAATAACATGTAATGATGTGTTTAATTTTTTCTCCACTAGGGTGCATTCTTACAATATTGCGATTCTATTTGGCAATAAATATGATCTGGTTGCAGTGATGAACTAATGAAACATGGCATTTCTCATTTGTTGGCAATCCTCGCCGTTTACATTAAATATATAAATATTTTAAAATAACAATATTTAAATAATGATTTGTGAGTAAACAGCTTGATTTTATTCGTGAAATAGTTCTAACAAATGCCACTCTTGATTTCCAAATCCTCTAGATAAATTGGAAATCGCTCGTGGCATTACTTATGAAAATTCTGGCACGGTAATATTTTTTAAGAGAGAATAAAAATATAGTTCTTTTGTTAGATGAAAATCATAATAAATTACATTGTATCCTTAATTCCAACGATGAAAAGTTGGGCAGAGGATCCTATGAATAAAAACATGAGCTGCAATAAATTATTACTTTTCAATGCGTATCTGAAACGGTTCCAAGAAAACTGTAGCAGATTCACTGGCGATGCCGTGTTGTTTCTGGGAAAATGGGACAAGGTGAAACAAGTGTTCTGTGAATTCAAAGCGGCAGTAACATCCCCTAGTTCCTCTCCTTGCATGCGACTCCTAACTTTGTACAGTTATGCTGCATATAATGTAACAGTATCATTTATATATATATATATATATATATATATATATATAATAAATAATAGTTTTAAAAAACTAAAAGAACACGCTTTATTAGAAAACTAAAAAATGAAAAATAATTTTAATTTCCAATATGCTTGGGATAAAATTAAAGTGGTCAACAAAAAAATTATCTCCAACACATCTAGAATAAAATTAGAGTTATCAACAAAAAGAAAATAATTTTACCATCAAAAGCGTGGGGTGCTCTATATCAATTAATATATTTGATAATAAACAGATATTGGTAAAAGTAAACTCTCTAAGAAGAAAATGTAAACATCATAAAAAGCACCCCACGTTTTTGATGGTAAAATTATTTTCTTTTTGTAGATAACTCTAGTTTTATTCTATATGTGTTGGAGATGATTTTTTTGTTGACCACTTTAATTTTATCCCAAGCGTATTGGAAATTAAAATTATTTTTCATTTTTTAGTTTTCTAATAAAGCGTGTTCTTTTAGTTTTTAAAACTATTATTTATTTTTTAGTTTTAATATTTTACAGAATAAGATAAAAATGTAAATATCTTTAAATTCGATACTATTGTAGTATGAGCTAAAAGTAATACTCTTCTATAAAAAAAACTCTCCCAGCCGGATTTGAACCAGCGACGTATGGATTACTGAAATTATATACCACTAAAAGTTCACTACTCTACCAACTGAGCTCTTACAACGATTGACTAAAAACTCGACAAGTCCGCAACCTATTATACCAGTTTTCACTTTTTTAATTTTTTTATTAAAATATTAAAACTAAAAAATAAAAATAAATAATATTTTAAAAAAACTAAAGAACACGCTTTATTAGAAAATGAAAAAATTAAAAATAATTTTAATTTCCAATACGCTTGGGATAAAATAAAGTGGTCAACAAAAAAATCATCTCCAAGACATATAGAATAAAATTAGAGTTATCAACAAAAAGAAAATAATTTTACCATCAAAAGCGTGGGGTGGTTTTTATGATTTTTACATTTTCTTCTTAGAGAGCTTACTTTTACCAATATCTGTTTATTATCAAATATATTAATTGATATAGAGCACCCCACGCTTTTGATGGTACAATTATTTTCTTCTTGTTGATAACACTAGTTTTATTCTATATGTGTTGGAGATGATGTTTTTGTTGACCACTTTATTTTATCCCAAGCGTATTGGAAATTAAAATTATTTTTCATTTTTTAGTTTTCTAATAAAGCGTGTTCTTTTAGTTTTTTAAAACTATTATTTATTCTATTTCCTAACAATTTGTAATGTGTGTTATATCTCTTTTTCGGGGCAAGTATTAAATTCTAGCATGATTGCGCCTGTCCAGAGGCGCCACTGGACTTGCTCACTTAAGGCCAGTAATCTGTTGTGAGGACTTACCTTATTAAAAAGTCTCAAAGAAAATTTAAAAGTATAGCTCTAAATGAAGATGGCCCAAGCTTGTTAACTAACTGCGGCAGAAATGAAATTTATGAGACGCACTGCAGGTTACTCAAGAAGAGACCATAAAAGGAATTCTGAGATCCTCGGAGAATTACAAACAGAATCAGTCATGGAATATGTACAAAAATACAGAAACAGCTGGAAATCTCACGTAAGAAGGATGAGCAGAACAAAAATACCACGTCAGATCTTAAATTACCAATCACCAGGCAAGAGATCTTTGGGCAGACCCTTCAAACGTTGGATTGAGACCGTAACAGACCACTAGGTTATAGCAGGATTTTAATATCATAATAAATATTAAAGTTAAAGTTAATAATTTTGTATTTTAAAATTATTTTAATATTTAAATGTAACTTCATCATCATCATGAACAAATTCGTTTTAGGCTGTGTGGCCTGTACGGTAAACCTAGCGAAGATGGTCTTGATCTTTCCACCGATGTTTTGGTCTTCCTTGGTCCCTATGTCCAGTTGGGGTATATTGGAATGCCAATTTTGGAAGTCTATTTCTTGCCATTCTCCTCAGATGATTTTGCATTCTTGTTGGTTAACTTAACTAAATAACTTAAATAAATAAAAACATCTAAATAATTCATTGTTGGTTATTGTTGAATAAAAATGTCTCAGTAACAATTAAAGAAATTGTATTACATAACGGCCTTTAAAGAATCCTTTTAAAAATTGTTTTAAGTCATTATTGTCAAAATTATAAATCCTTCTGTTATAACTGTAATAAGAACACCTGATTAACTTCATATTCTTAAAAGAAAGTAAACTAAACTCTGATTGGATGTTAAAACAATTAACCTTCTTATTTAACAAATCAAATTAAACATTATATTTAAAATCACTATTAACCAATAGAATTTAAAATTACCATTATGTGATGTAATAATGGTCTTAAAATTATAACAGAATTACACTAGTCATTCTGCATACAACTTTCAACAAAGACAGAAGCAAGAAGAGATCTCCTGATAAAATGTAGCTAATATTTAATACAAGAAGAATAATTGATTCAAGAAAAAAAACTTTAATTTTAATTGACGGTGAAGAATAATACCACCTAGATTTAATTAATCTGCTGGGAAATTAAGAAGTGAATAAATTTGCAATTATTTCTACAGGAAATATTTTTTAGTAATTTTGAAGTGTTTTTTTTATCCAGGTACGAACTTCCGATCCTAAGAAGAGAATCCGGCTCTACCGAAAACTAAACCCAACCTGAACCAGTAATTCTTTTTGGGACACCAATCATTCTTCAAATTGTTACTACAACATCTGGCATGAAGAGAATTGCTTCTTCAAGGTCAATCACATGAAAGGAAGAAGAAGCAGATCGGAACAGACCTTCAGATCTAATCCTTGATGATGATGATGATAATGATTGATATGATGCGGATGGTGCAGTCAGGACAGTGCCACCTTGCTAGTAAATTCCGCAAGCTGCTGACCTAGAGAGGAACATTTCTGCGGTGGTTGCATCTGTTTCAACAGAGTGTTTGTGTCTGCCGCATTGATTGTAGCGACTATCTCTGTCTTTATTCCCTGCTACAACTTCCTACGAATAGAGCATCCACTGCCATCTCTGGGCCAACTCCCTCACTTATTTGTTACATTACAATAGTATTGATATTTTAGTTTCAAAGATTGCTAATTAACTGGTACTACCGAACCCGTAGGTTCATGACCGCACAGACATAAGATCTCCATACATTTCAGAAGTTAAAAATAATTATCCATCCATCCATCCATAGTAATTCTGCCCGAGGGCAGGTATTTCACTGCAATCACAGCATTTGTATGCTATGCTTGCAATTTACTAGGCAATTGTAGGTGAAGGATGATGATGATAATGATAAGGCTGATTATGGTGATGATGGCCATACGATTTCGGGGATCGTTTGGGCCTTAAAGTTTTCCTGACATTTGTCTTATAGGTGAGGAAAAACCCCGATAAAAACCTCACCCAGAAAAACTTCCCCGACCGGGGATCGAACACCGGCCCGCTGCGTGACAAGGCAGCACGCTACCTCGAGACCACAGCGGTGGACAAAATAATTATAATGTTTAATATTTACCAAAAACATAGGCTCAATTCTGGAAAATCGTGCTATTTTGCATTGCAGAGACTCTTGATGTCCCAACTCCTTTCAAAAAACGTTAAACTGAAAATATATAGAACTAATATTCTACCAGTTATATTATATGGATGCGAAACATGGACTCTTACTTTAAGGGAGGAAAGGAGATTACAAGTATTTGAGAATAAAGTTCTTAGGAACATTTTTGGACCATAGAGAGATGAACAGACACTTGAATGGAGAAGACTACATAACAATGAACTACATGGTCTTTACAGGAAGCCAGATATAATAAGAACAGTTAAGTCTCATAGACTGCGATGGGCAGGACATGTTGCACGTATGGGGAATGAAATACTTGCATGGAAGCTTCTTGTAGGAAAGCCAGAGGGAAAACTCCCAGTTGGTAGACCAAGAATGAGGCGGGAGAATAACATTAACTATGATTTGAGGGAAGTAGATTATACAGGGAATGATTGGAAAGCATAAGCTCAGGATAGGTATGTATGGAGTTTATGTCCGCGCGGCCATGAACCTACGGGTTCGATAGTGCCAGTGAGTAAGTAAGTATGTATGTAAGTAATATTTACCAAATGCGAGATTAAATATCCGATCTTACTTCCGGGCGATTTGTAAACCGGTTATATACTATGTTGCGACAAAAGTCGCTCTCTCTGTCGGTAATAGCAGACACCTGCCGTCTGCCATTACGCTAATTGATGTAGTTCATCTGACTGCCGCTTGTAGTCGCCTGAATACAGTAACGCTGAGTTATGTTGGTAGCATTTGGTTATACTGTTGCCAACTTCTGCGTATTGTTCAGGTCTGCAGATGACTACAACACTCTCTCTCAGTGTTAGCCGGGCCATCGTGGGCGATGGTATAGTTTTGATTATTGGAGGTTGAATACCTCACTCAGTCTGTGCCAGTCCGTCGAGGGCGACAGTCCTGTTTTAGTTAAGAGGTTTAGGAACACCTCATTGTGTGTTTGAAGCTCGTGTTAGGAGCTCGTTGTGCTTGTTAGGCATTCGCAGTGTGCGGCGGGCACAATCACGTGGTTATTGAGGACCACGTGCTAACTGATCCGAAGTTGATAATCTTCGAGGCCCCTCTAGTCCTAGGAACGGACTTTGATTAACCCTTAAATTGGCAAAACACACATTTCTTCAGTTAGTTATTTAAATGTGGCGGACCGCAGTGAAAACGGAATCTTGTATAACTGTTATTATTAGGTATATTGTATAATTAGACACATATTTAAGTGGATTATTTTTGTTCGTTTTCTCCTGATTTATTTAAAATATTAAATTAATTGAACCAACTGATGTATCTAAAAGGATACATTACGAATTTAAGGGTTAAACATTTGATTCTGCTTATTGTATCCACATCAAGGTTATCACAGAAATAAACTTGATATTTTCACGATTACATGTGTTTGTAATAACTAAATTTCCCCTTTATAAAATCCAGCACTACCAGAGGAATATTAGGCAAAGAACTCAAAATTGGACCGTGTAGGCAACATACTATACAAGAAATAGCATATCTTTACTGTTAAATCTCTTTGGGCTTGGAAAAAGCAATAACAGATATATTGTATGAGAAATAACTATTAACAATAATGAAGATTCATTATACAACATTTAATAAATCTTTTAGAGCAACAGAACACACTTTTCTTTTTAGTAATTTTTGAAGTTGTTTTCTGTTGGCATTTCTTGCTGTACCACATCGATCCTACATTGTGCAATCGATATCCTTGTCAAAAAAGTTAATTTGCGGAGATATCTCTCATTACGAACAGGAAGAGGCACGATTATCGGTCTACGAGTTTTATACTCAAAATAAATACTATTTTTATTAAGGATTTTCTCTACATTGCAGTAGTTATCCTTCAGCCCAAATGTATTTTGGTCCGCCACAGATGTCATCCTCAGCATCTTCTTCTTTGAGGTCTTTGCTGATCATGTTTCTTCTCACTTCATTTATCCACTGTTCCCTAAGTTTTCCCCCTCCTTCTCCTCCTGCCTTTAGCATCATTCTTGGGATTATATTTTTCTCCATCCTCTTCAGATGTCCATACCATTTCAATATTCGTTCCTCTATTATTTATATAATATTATGTTTAACATTCATTATTTCTCTAATTTTCTGGTTGCGAATTTTCTTCTTTCCTCATTTTCTTGATGTCCTTTAACAAAAATTCATCTCTGTTGTCAATATATATATATATATATATATATATATATATATATATTTTTTATTTATTTATTTATTTATTTATTTTTGCTTCTTGTCTACCTAAAGTCCTGGTCTCTGCACCATACAACATAATTCTATGTACTAATGATGTAAATAACAATGCCTTGGTTTTGATTTATAATATTTTCACTCCACATCACTGAATTTTCCGATTGAGGGTCTTTCCACTTTTCAGCGGTTGCTCTTTTACCAGCCGGCTGCTGGCCCTTCACATCCACATGTGTCAATCACAGAGCTAGATGATCAACAGCCAGTGTAGGGGTGACATGTGGTTAGCATGTCGAGTCCCCCAGCCGTTATAGCTGGTTCCTCAACCTGGAGCCGCTACTTATTGTAGCTACCCAATTGCCTCACGATGCTGGGTGGGCACCGGTCCCATACTGGCCGAAATACCATGAGAAAATTTCTTCCCCCATGGAGACTCGAACCAGCGCAAGTCCCGTAGCTCTGTGCCAAGGATTCCTACCTTAACCGCTCGACTACGGCTAAGAACTTTATTCTCAGATACTCGTAAGCTACTTTCTTCCCTTGAGATGTAAGGATTTTAATGTTTCAAAAAATTATAAATACGAATTGTGCAGTATTCTTGTTAATACATTGTGTGTCTATATGCTTTTACTAGTCCACCGCTGTGGTCTCGAGGTAGCGTGCTGCCTTGTCACGCAGCGGGCCCGGGTTCGATCCCCGGGCGGGCAGTTTTTCTGGGTGAGATTTTTATCGGGGTTTTTCCTCACCTGTAAGACAAATATCAGGAAAACTTTAAGGCCCAAACGGTCCCCGAAATCATATGGTCACCATCATTATCATCATCATGAACCTTCACCGGTGTGGAAAGCAACGGGAAGCTACCACACCTACAATTCCCTAGTAAAGCTGCAAGCATAGCATGAAAATGCTCTGATTCAGTGAAGGACCTGCCCTCGGGCAGAATTACTATGGATGGATGTTTTAACTCATCACTGGCGCACTTTCAAATGATTTTATGGATATTTCAATATATTTATTTGCTATCATTGCAATAAATGACATTTCTTAACAGAATGTGGTTTATCATCTCCTGTAGGGACCAGTTTCCTTGCTGATGGTAATTTTTGGGGTTTTTCTCACCTGTAAGACAAATGTCAGGAAACTTTAAGGCCCAAAAGTTCCCCAAACATAATTTGGCCATCATTATCATCATTAACATATTCATTAAGTTTAGGATTAAGACCTCTACTGGCGCATCATTACCATCATGACCTATCATATATCATCGGGGTAGCTAACTACGCCTTCCAAGCGCCCCAACCTCAGAAGTAGGTTACAATAACGCTATGCCAGGAGAGAATACTAGAATACCGAAATGACAACGTGATGGAATTGAATAAAAAAATGTTACTGCCCTAAGCCCTTCAATTAGAAACATTTTTCATAAGTAATGCCACGAGTGATTTCCAAATTATCGATAAATTCACGACTCACGAAGTGAGGAGTGAATTTATCTAGAGAATTTGGAAATCATTAGTGGCATTTGTTAGGACTATTTAACGAATAAAATTAAGATGTTTACTCACAAATCATTATTTAAATATAGTTATTTTAAAATATGTAGAAATGAGTACCAGACACTTGTTCTGGGGGTAAAGGCGGCCGTCACGCAGGGCTGACAACCCGGCTGACATAAAGTGCCGATTCTCTAGAAAATGTGGGAGCCTTAACCTCCTACTACCCCAAGGGCCTCCGGGCCTGTTGTGGGATCACTTTACTTTTTATATATTTAATGTAAACGGCGATGTTTGAAAACAAATGACAAACGTTTTTTATGCTTCATTTGTTCATCACTGCAACCAGATCATATTATTTATTGCCAAAGGATCGCAATATTGTAAGAATGCACCCTAGTGGAGAAAAAATGAAACACATCAAACGGTTTATATTAATTAATTTCTGATGTCCTATGATGTAAATATGTCGATTACATTTTTCTGGTTGACCAGCCTCATGGGCTAATGCTCAGCGTTCCTAACTACAGTTCATGAGGTCCCAGATTCGATTCCCGGTCAAACCATAGGAATTTTTCTTTAAAGGGAGTTATTCCTGTGGTTGCCCATGGTCTGGAATTTAGGTTAAGTTTAGGTTAAGAACTCTCCTGGCGCTTCATTATTATTTATCACCCATCATATCATCAGGGTAACGTAACTACGCCTATCAGGTGCCCCAACCTAAGAAATGGATTACAATTCCGCCAATGGCAGGAGGGAAAGCCAGAAATGTCATAAAAACAACTTGGTGGCATTAGACAATTTTTTTTCTGAAACGTAAATTTCTGGGAAATAATACGTTTAAGAAAGTGCAAACAGTGGTTTCTTTTTTTTTTTTTTGTGATATAATCAATTGTTACAAATGTTTTATATTATATCCCGCAAGCAGTACCTGGTTACATTCCTGCACCATATATACAATCTGGTAGCCGTATTCTTAGAGTCAGTCACTGCAAAACAATGCTATGACCTGTTCAGTATATTAAAAAGGAAGAGCTTTCTTTAATATGATAAACTTAATTGATAAAAATCGGACTGTGATTGGTTGTAAAACAAGACACATTGAAACGTAATAGGTCACTGACTCCCATTTGGGGCATGAGATAAATAGTCGCTGTAATTAGATTGAGTTCACCAAACTTCAAAATTAGGAACAGTTGAAACAATTTAAGTGGAAATAAGTGTTAGGAGTTGTATATTGGTAGAAGGACTCTTGTCCCAAATTCTCTAAAAAATGAACCTAGAAATATATAAAACAGTCATTGTTCCCGTTAAATTACATGGATGTGAAAATGCTCTTTTACTTTACCAGAGAAGCGAGGATAACACTGGTCAACATTATATTTGTCTCATGAGTACCAATAGTTGTACTTAATGTAGTTTTTACCGTGTTTTCAAATATGTATTCGGAATTTCTCCATCACCCACAGTTTTTTTTATTTCAATTTCAATTAATGGATTTAAATAATTATTTTTTAATAAACTTTTTTTTGGTCCATTTGTCCATTCTTAAATAAATCGACATGAGCTAACTCAAATGGTTTCAGCTATGGAAAAAGAGATATCAAGGCAAATGGAATCCTAATATGCTGGCCGATTATTTATTGTTGGACCATAAAGAGGGATGCTCCACAGGCGAAATATAGCAGAAAATCGTTACGTTTTACTTTCTAGGTGAGTCCGAATATTCGAATATTGTGTAGTTACGAATGTAGAAAATATTACAGTTTTTGAAAATATAAATGCCTGTATCTCGGGAACCTTGCGTGATGGAGAAAATCCGATATCATATTTGAATTCAGGAGAAAAAATACTATCAGAATCACATATTTTTCTTTCTGAGACAAAAAAAAAAGTTTATTTTTTGTTGCTCAGCGTCATTAAGAGTAAGGCTCGGAAGTTGTAATTTGTTTATTTCTTAAGACGAGGCTCAACATAATATATATACATTTTTGTTTAATTGTAGGCCAGAAAATGTTCGGTTTTATTTGTCCTTTTTGGAATTTTTTGGTGTGTGTCGTTTTTTGACCTTTTTTAAGCCTTAACAGTTTTTTTTTGCAACTTTACCTTCTTTTGACTACATTTATACCATTTGTTTAATTCAAGAATGTGCAGAGTCTAGTCTCAATTCCAAAGTCTTTTAAAAACACTATTTAGTTTTACTTTCATATTCAGACACTCTTATATGCAGAAGATCAGGCTCTTTTCGGCAATAATGAAGATGAATTACAATATTCCACTCATCATCTTAATATAATAGCCCAACGATTTAACATGGAAATATCAACAACAAAATCTAAAGTTATGGCTTTTCAAGGGAAATTCCCAGTAAGAAGTAAAATTTGTATTCAGAATTCAATATTAGGGCAAGTAAATTCATTTAAATACTTAGGATATAATCTAACTTATAATGAGGAATGTGATATATCCTTTAAAATACAAAAATATAATAAAGCTTTAAGAATTATCAACCAAGTTTTTAAACCGTCAAAAGTGCAGAGACACACAAGAATGAAAATCTATAAAATTCTCGCTAGACCCATAATCTGATATGGCAGTGAAGCTTGGACCATCAGAACTCAGAATGATCGTCATATTACAGCCACGGAGATGAAATTTCTGCGACGAACTGCAGGTTATAGCCTTCTAGACCACCAAAGAAATTCAACAATAGCCAGAGAGTTAAACATCGTACCTATATCTGAATACCTCCAAGAATATAGAAAAAATTGGCTAGCCCATATTCAGCGCATGGATCGTCACAGAATACCAAAACAAATTCTTCACTACATTCCTCGAGGCAGAAGATCTGTGGGTCGACCTTTTCGGATATGGCGGGAGACCGTAACGGGCCACTGGGCCTAATTACTTGAAAGGACGATGATGATGATGATGATTCAGACACTTTTGTTCCACAGGAAACTATTGTATCCTCACAAAATACCACGTTAGTTTTTAATCACCAGCCTATTGATGGCCTGAACTATTGTATTTCCACTTCAAATTTTCCAACAAGTTACAACTTTTTGACAATTGCCACAATAGAGGATGAAGGCAGAGAGGTTGTATTCATCCACTGTTAGTAACTGCAACACAGTTTTTTAGACATTTTATAGGATTTACGTCTATTTTCCAGTTTTTTAGACATTTTATAGGATATCCTTAAGTTTTATAAAGGTATTATATAGATATTTTATAGGTCCTCAAATTCCGAACCCTAATTATGAGTATTTATGGGGCACGCCGTAGCGTAGTGGTTAAGGCACCGCGCTACAAGCCAGAAAGTCGAGGGTTCAAGTCCCGGTGGGGTCAGGATTTTTAAACTGACCAAAAGCTTCTGGCGGCACTATAGCCCTGGGGTCGACTCAGCCTCTAACGGAAATGAGTACCAGACGCTTGTTCTTGGGGTAAAGGCGGCCGTCACGCAGGGCTGACAACCCGGCTGACATCAAGTGCCGATTGTCTACAAAAAGTAGGAGCCTTAACTTCCTACTACCCCAAGGGCCTCCCGAGGCCTGTAGTGGGATTACTTTACTTTTACTTTTTAATTATGAATATTTATGAGATGTACAAATAAATTAAACATAGGAGTTCAATTCTGGAAATGCATGCTATTATGTTATTACAGGATCTCTTGTCCCAATTTCTTTAAAAAAAACGTTAAAGTAAAAATATATAAAACTGTTATTCTACCAGTTATATTATATGGATGCGAAACATGGACTCTTACTTTAAGGGAGGGAAGAAAACTACGAGTATTTGAGAATAAGGTTCTTACGAAATCGGCCGCGGTGGACTAGTGGTTATGCTCCTTGCCTCTGATCCCGAGGGTCGCGGATTCAAACTCGGCAGGGGTCGATGGATTTTTAGGATGGAAAAATCCAAGGAGCAAGTCCTCCGGGAGGGACTTTAAGCCGTGGGTCCCGAGTCTGAAGATTTTCAGGCTCGTAAAAAATCCTTAAGCCTGAATGAAGAGGCCTCTAAGAAAAAATTACCGAATTTTCCCGTCCTAGTACTACCTTGGTTTCCTAGATGTCAGTATGAGGCGGAACGCTGACCACGGACCACTCAAATGACATCTATACGAAAACAAGTGTAACTAAATTAGTATGGTTCAAATTCTTCCCTGTAGGGGGAGAGCGCCTAAATCTCTGTTAAGGGAAACATGGGCTTACAAGATACAAGAAGAAGATTTTTTTTTGGACCAAAGAGAGATGAACAGACAGGTGAATAAAAAATACTTCATAACAGTGAACTACATGGTCTTTATAGGAATCCAGATATAATAAGAACAGTTGAGTCTCGTAGACTGCGATGGTCCTGGCACGAATGGAGAATGAAAGACGTGCATGGAAGCTTTTTTCAGGAAAACCAGAAGGAAAATGCCCAGTTTGTAGACCAAGAATGAGGTAGGAGAATAGTATTAACTGGTTTTTGGGATTTGAGGGAAGTAGATTATACAGGGAATGATTGGAAAACATTAGCGCAGGACAGGGATGCATGGGGAGCTTATGTTCGCGCGGCCATGAACCTAAGGGTTCAATAGTGCCACTGAGTTAGTTAATTTTGAGTATTTGAGAATACAATTATTAGGATCTCTTTCCCTTGAGAGTGACAAGTAACCAATACATTATGAAAAAATTCCGAAAGAAAAATTATTATTATTATTATTATTATTATTATTATTATTATTATTATTATCATCATCATCATTAGGAATACAATTATAATGTATTTATACGAATGTAGGTAATGAGGTAATAAGAGGATGAATAATTGAAAGACAAGGAGAATCCTGCGCTTGCACATTCTGCAGACCTCGACCTGCAGTGACGTCATACTCGGGCTGGGGCAACTGCAGAGAGAGGTTTCCGTGTCGCAATGCGCTCCTGAAAGCCATGACGTCACACCACATTCTTCAAGTTCCAAAAGTATCCGTTAGATGTCTCCCCAAAAATCGTCATTTCACTTCGCCAAAAATTTGCACACATTCCCTACCACCTTTAGTGGGTTATCGATGTCTACAATTTTCTTTGTATGATAGTCTCTTGTTTTCTTCGTACGTCATACCAGCCCTATATGCATTTTAAATTGTAGAACCAAACATTAAGAATGACTATTAATTATCTACAAGTCCGTCGTGCAGGAATTGCGTAAACTAATCGAAATTCTCAGCAAGTCGAATTTATGGCCCCATACAGCTAATTTACGGAATATATATTTACTTAGTTAACCCTTAAACTGAAAAAAAGTCAACTTATTTAAAAGTATCGGACTGCAATGAAAACAAACCAAATAAGTTATAATCAATTGCAGTCTATTCTATGCCACCATGCCCCTACGAATATTCGATCGGAGAACAAGTGACTGCTAGGATCATTTTGAGCAAGGTGATAACACACGTACCCGCTAAAGCCAATTGCCAACATGTTTAATCACATATAAGAGAATTTTATCCCAAGGAATTCACCTGGTATTAGCGGACAAGATTTGGTCTTCTTTCTTCCTTGTTCCTGCCGTATTCCATTCATAAATCTTCTTCGGTAATCTATCTTCCGCCATCCTTTTCTTATGTCCAAATCATCTTAAATGTGTAAGTTTGATGATTTCTTTCAGGGACCCTAATGTTTAAATATTTTCTGTTACATTCCCTATTACTAATTTTCCCTCTCCTCGAAATCCATTCTGATTTTCGCATTTCTATAAAATGTTCGATAATTTATGTGACTATTATTATTATTATTATTATTATTATTATTATTATTATTAATAGTAGTAGTAGTAGTAGTAGTAGTAGTAGTAGTAGTAGTAGTAGTAGTAGATATGGACGCGAGAAGAATTTACCAGTTAGTTTATTTGAGAATAAAGTTCTAAGGGACATTTTTGGACCAAAGAGAGATGAACAGTCAGGTGAATGGAGAACACTTCAAAACAGAGAACTATATGATCTTTATGAGAAACCAGATATAATAAGAAGAGTTAAGTCTCGTAGACTGCTACGGGCAGGACATGTGGCACAAATGGATAATAAAAGAGGGACATGGAAACTCCTTGTGCGAAAACCACAGGGATGGCACCCATTAGGCAGACCAAGAATGAGGCTGGAGAATAACATTAACCATGGTTTGAGGGAAGTAGATTAAACAGAGGATGATTGGAAAATGTTAAATCAGGATAGGGACACGTGGAGAGATTTTGTGCGCGTAGCGATGAACCTATGGATTTGATAGTGCCAGTGAGTGTAATTTATGTTTTTCTTCTTCTTCTTCTTCGGCTTTCCCCCACTTATAGGTTTGCCGTCTTCAGTTTCCATTTATCTCTATCATTTCAATCTCCCTCTTCCAAATTCCTATCATCCATTATAGTGCTGACGTAGGTTTTCCATTTCCATCTTGGTCTGCCTCGTTTATTTCTTCCAGGGGGTGACCACTGGTATATATTTTTTGGCCATCTTTCATTTTCCATTCTTTGTACATGGCCATACCATTTAAGCGTTTGATTTTCAATCCTCTTAACAACAGATGTAGTGACATTCATTTCTCTCCAATGGAATTCATTTCTTATTTCATCCTGTCTTGTTTTTTGGAGGCTTCTAAAATAATCAAATTCAACTGTTCTAATTTTAATATTTTGTAATTCCGTCAAAGACCAAGTTTCACTACCATATGACAAAATATTCTGTATTGTGATCTTATAAATTTTCATTTCAGTAAAATTTATGTTTTTAATTTTTAAATAAAACCATGACGATTAATAATTTTTCCCCTACAAAAACTCACATCTGTCAACATTCGTTGAAGTCAGAATAAACGTCTCTGAATGTATTTATTTCTATATTAAAAAGTTGGTGCAAGAAAAATGTCAACAGCAATTAACGATAGTGGCGCTCTCTATCGTTGTGACGAATTAATACACATCGATCGCGTTTTGTTTTGGCAAGAGAATGGGAGGTGTTTTTTTTATTCAGAATTTGAAAGAGACGCCCGCCGGCGCCGTTCAGGGTCATGCTAGTGACTCCAACAAGGGCTGACAGAGGGAAGCACTATACACGCAGTTATATATGTTAAATGCTACTTGTTTCACTCTTACTTTTTTTAATAATACAATCCTATATTTACATTACATTTGTGTTTTATAAGTCACTAGTTAATATCCATAATGCGCTGCTACGCCTAAAGTAACTAACTAACTCACTGGCACTATCGAACCCGTAGGTTCATGGTCAAGCGGCCATAAGCTCTCCATATATCCCTATCCTGAACCAATGTTTTCCAATTATCCTTTGTATAATCTACTTCCCTCAAATCATATTCTCCCACCTCATTCTTGGTCTAGCAACTTGGCGTTTTCCCTCTGGTTTTCCCACAAGAAGCTTTCATGAACGTCTTTCATTCCCCATCCGTGCCACATGTCCTGCCCATCGCAGTTTACGAGATTTAACTGTTCTCATTATATCTGGCTTCCTATAGAGACCATTTAATTAACTGTTATGCAGTCTTCTACATTCACCTGTCTGTTCATCTCTCTTTGGTCCTAAAATTTTCCTAAGAACTTTGCTACGGCTAAATAAATTAAATATGTTTTTATGATTAGTTGAATAAGTAAATGTAGTACTATTGGGCGATAGCAAGGAGATACTAAGGGCCAACACGCACACACTATTGGGCGATACTGGGAAATTAGGACTGGGAGTAAATATCAATAAAACTAAATATATGGTCACACGTAGAAATATAATGGAAATGGACAGCTAATGACAAATGAGGGAAATTTTGAGGAAGTGGATAAATTGAAATACATAGGAACAATAATTACAAATAGGAATGAGATGCACAAAGAAATTAAACATAGGCTCAATTCTGGAAATGCGTGCTATTATGCATTGCAGAGACTCTTGATATCCCAACTCCTTTCAAAAAACGTTAAACTGAAAATATATAAAACTATTATTCTACCAGTTATATTATATGGATGCGAAACATGGACTCTTACTTTAATGGAGGAAAGGAGATTACGAGTATTTGAGAATAAAGTTCTTAGGATTTTTTTTGCACCAAAGAGAGACGAACAGACAATTGAATGAAGATCACTACATAGCAGTGAACTACATGGTCTTTATAGGAAGCCGGATATAATAAGAACAGTTAAGTCTCGTAGACTGCGATGGGCAGGACATGTGGCACGAATGGGGAATGAAAGACGAGCATGAAAGTTTCTTATTGTAAAACCAGAAGGAAAACGCCCAGTTGGTAGATCAAGAATGAGGTGGCAGATTAACATTAACCATGATTTGAGGGAAGTAGATTATGCAAGGAATGATTGGAAAAACTTTAGCTGAGGATAGGGATGTATTGAGAGCTTATATTCACGCGGCCATGAACCTACGGGTTCGAAAGTGCCAGTGAGTTAGTTAGTTAATATCTTCTATATAACCAATATCAATAGTTTAATTCATTATATTTTATCACGTTTACTTGTATTCTCTCATTTCTAGTAATTCTTTCCTAACAAGGGAACTGTCCACCATTACATGCCGAAACCAGCATGAAATTTCTCCCAGAAAAGCGTTTTGATGTACCAAAGCCGTGTCGAGAATTTTAACTGCAAGGCATTAAAATCCAGCGCCAAACTTCTAATTTAAACTACAGGGAAGTATTACAACTCCTGATTTGGTTGATTGGATAACCCTGACAATCTAGTCCGCCGCGTCCCACCTAACTCCACTCAGCTCTTACTCGAGCAGGAGCGTGTGTCTGCTCCGCACAGAGGGTTACCATTGCTGAATTCTGGATTCGATTTCTGTGTCTTGCAGTTAAAAATGGAAGTTTTTTTGGACACGATCTTGTTACATCACAACGCTTCTCTGGAAGAAATTTCAAAGTAAGATTCGTCATGCAATGGTTGACAGTTCCCTTGTGTGTATCTAGACGACTGAGCCTGTCATTGTATAACCAAAATGAGGGAGAAGAATTAGGAAAGTCTTGGAAGAAAATATATAAAAGTAGGGCAAAATACAGAATACGCTGGCGTAATTCAATGAAAGCATAAATGTAAACAGAAATGCTGAGATGTACAAATAAATGGTTTCTGTTTATATTCTCAACAAGTTTTATTGTCTTTGAGTGTATTCAAAAGAGAAATGCAAGAATCCACAGAGAAAAGCTGGTATGATTGTAGACGTATTTAAATTCGATGTAAATCCGTGGCAGGAATTTTTAATTAAACAGATTCGATGGGAAACTAAGTATATACAGATACAATGTTTCTACTGAAATAAGAAATATATTGTTAATTTTCCGTTCATCTTAAACTTTTTAAGGCTTGACTTACTTTCTGAATGCAAATTACGGTGTTATTTTATCAGAAACTTCTAAATTGTACATAAGACTTAGTTTTTAAGAGATGAAAAAGGCACCATTGTCTGGACAGTCAATAAGTACTACAAGAACAGACTAATAGCTCTAGAAATGGATTATTTACGCAGAAGTGCCAGAAAATCTAAATTAGAGCATGTCACAAATAAGGGAATTAGAAACATAATGGAAGCAGAAGAAAGCATAATTGAAACAATTGAGGAGAAGGCATTAAAATGGTTAGGATATATTTTAAGAATGGAAGATTAGCGATGGCCGAAGCAACTATATCAATGGAAACCGACTTGAGAGAAGAAAAGTGGGAGACCAAAATTAACATGGAAGGAAAACATGAAGACAGTAATGCAAGCAAGAGGGCTAAGCATTGAAGATGCCCAAGATCGTAGGGTTTGCACGTTTGGCACGGGAAGACGGCAACAGCTGTAAAAACACGAAGATAGATACAAAGAGGCACCATAAAAGGGTCCAATGAATTTGAATATTTAGAAGTCAAAATTAATAAAAATCCTAAGTAACTAACTCAGTGGCACTATCGAATCCATAGGTTCATGGCCGCACGTACATAAGCTCTCCATACATCCCTATCCTGTGCTAATGTTTTCCAATCATCCCCAGTATACTATAAAGTAAAGTGATCCCACAACAGGCCTCAGGAGGCCCTTGGGGTAGTGGGAGGTTAAGGCTCCCACTTTTTCTAGACAATCGGCACTTTATGTCAGCCGGGTTGTCAGCCCTGCGTGACGGCCGCCTTTACCCCCAGAACAAGCGTCTGGTACTCATTTTCGTTAGAGGCTGAGTCGACCCCAGGGCCATGGTGCCGCCAGAGGGTTTGGGTCAGTTTAAAAATCCTGGCCCCAACGGGACTTGAACCCTCGACCCTCCGGCTTGTAGCTCAGTGCCTTAACCACTACGCTACGGCGTGCCCCCCCAGTATAATATACTTCCCTCAAATCATGATTAATGTTAATCTCCCAACTTATTCTTGGTCTACCAACTGGGCGTTTTCCCTCTGGTTTTCTAACAATAAGCTTCCATGCCCCTCATTCATTCCCAATTCGTGTCACATGTCCTGCCCATCATAGTCTAAGTGAGTTAACTGTTTTTTTAAAGACTATTAACCTAAAAAACTACTTAACTGTTGTTGCTCTAGCTGGAAATCTAACAAATCTGACAGACGTGCTTTTATCAGTTTCAAAAAAAAGGGAATCTGGGTAACTAATTCTATGAACATAGTTGAAAAGACAGTTGAGAGGGCGCCGGACTATCTGGATGTGAGAAAAGTGGTGGCGCCTGGCGTCGGGATGTAAAGGTTCCGCCAAGTCTGTCCCTGCGGCCTTCTGCTACAGCTTCATCTGTCCACAAATTTTGTAGTTCACCTCTAGACCACGTGATATATGGCGCTGCCCTACTTACAGATCTGTCGTACATCCAAAAACAGAAGAAAACTTGTTCATCCAGAACGTCTTCCACATCTTAAAACATTTGGCAGAGAATATCTTCCTTCATTTTTTAAAAAACGTTTTAAACACTTCAAGTAGTAGGGCTTTTACATGATTAATGAGACGTTTATAAAAGGTTACAACTATATATTAAATCTAGCTGATACCCGGCGTGCGTTGCTACGTCTAAATAAATGAAATATTAACTTACTTACTTACTTACTTACTCACTGGCACTATCGAACCCGTAGGTTCATGGCCACACGGACATAAGCTCTCCATACATCCCTATCCCGAGCTAATGCTTTCCAATCATTCCCTGTATAATCTACTTCCCTCAAATCATAGTTAATGTTATTCTCCCACCTCATTCTTGGTCTACCAACTGGGCGTTTTCCCTCTGGCTTTCCTACAAGAAGCCTCCATGCAAGTCCTAACATTCCATGTTCCTAAGAACATGTCCCTGTGTTTGAGCCTTTGGCATGGGTTCCCTGAAGTAGTCTCCGCCCGGAGAACCGAATGGGGGGACTATTTGACCTCCGGAAAATTATACCCCAGTTGAACCCATGTCCGCATTTCTTGACGGTTCTATTTTTACGGTGAAAGTTCGTCACTCTTTCGACCAAGGTACTTTTTTGTCTGGCTTATCACCTTCGACCAGTCCGGAATGGGTAACCCTATCGGCAGCAATGCTACCGCCGGCATAGCTCTCAGGATCATTTAAGCACGCAAGCCACTCCACCACGACAAGGTAAATATACCATGGAGGGAATGAAATATTAAAGGTTAATTAAATATGTAGCAAGAATTAATAGACTCTAAATACTAAAACATAATTAATACGATTAATAGTAATAACTGGAAGGCGCACATACGTGCACATGGGTCTATTACCAACATAGGAACTCCAAACGAATGGTACCTACCCCTCTAAGGTATGATTAATAACATGTGCATTTGGAGTGGGGAAGGTGACTTTATGGGAGGAGTCATCGACCTTATAAGGCAAGAACACGTGACAAAACACTCTCACATACACTCACACTCATACGTTCTGCAAGAAACAAGTCCTACAGCAACCGTCCGCGACCTTTAGTAAATTTTAAAATCTTAAGTATTTTAAAGTCCAAGATAATTAGTAACTCAGAATTTTAAGTGATATTAAATACATGTGGACTTAAATAAACTCATCAACCCCACTCCGAATATTAGTGAGATATAAACCGATTGTAATTAGTGCAAAATTATTCAATAAACTGGAGTAATAAGTTTAAAGTTATTTATAATTACATAAATAATATAAACATCCCTGAGTTATCATATTCTACCCTGAGCGAACCGGCTCAAATTGCATGGTATACGGTGAGACGAATCAAACATGGCGGTCTGTAGTCAGTTTTAAATCGGATTTTATGTAAGACTCTACTTCTAATTATTGCTGGATTTTGCTCATTTTTGGATAAAACCTACCTCGGTTTATATTAATAAGATATATAGAGTTTCGTTGTGAAACATAGAAAATAGTGGCCGCTAGAGCGATTTTTAAGTGTTCACTTCAGGTGAACTCCTACACCTAACGCTTTTAGAGAGTCTAATTGTGAATCTAAAACATCCAGGGACGAACTCAAACACACACACAAAAAATCTCATCAAAATCGGTCCGGTCTTTTAGGCAGTTTTTAATTTCGGATTTCATGTAAACTCCCACTTAATTAGGTCCGATTTCGCTCATTTTTGGATAATACCTACTTCTATGATGATCTTGAAGAAGATTGTCGTGAGGATGCCAGACGCAGTCTCTGGCGAAACGTCGGGGAACTACAAGCCTCACGACCACGGCCTACAGCCCGGAAATCTTCTTCAAGATCATCAAAGCAACTCCGGCCGTGAAAATCTACGTCAATACAATACCTACTTCTTTTTTTTTTTAATAGGATGTATTGAGATACGTTGTAAAACATCGAAAACTGTGACAGCTAGAACGATTTTTCACTTCTGGTGAACTCCTACACCTAATTGTTTTAGAGGGTCCAATTGTGAATCTAAACCATCGAGGGACCCAATCAGACACACACACAAAAGTACATCTAGTCGTTAGGCAGTTTTTAATTTCGGATTTCAAATACACCTCCACCTCTAATTGTCTGATTTCGCTCATTTTTTAAAAATATCTGTTATAGCGCGAGACGAGGGGTGTTTTTGGGAGACAAGAGGTATTTTAAAACAACCCTTGAAAGAAAAGTTATGTTAAGATAAGATCAACACTAATGAAAAAATACACTGTAGGGTGAGGGGTTGCGAAAGAACATTTCTCAGGTATTTTTATGAGACAAGGGATTTTTTAAAATAACCAACGGTACTAGAGGGTAGAGCTAAGGCGGTCAGTCTGAGTCGAGAGTCTCTGCGGCACCAACGGACGAGTGAGGTCCCGGGGAGCGCCCTGGCGACATTTCAGCGCCCTGCTGGAACCATTTCTTAAATATGTAAGTAGAAGTTTGTAATATAGTTTTCATTTCTCTCGGGAATGTTCACAATTAAATTTTAATCACTCTTAATCAAATATTAATCTATTATTAAATGGTGCTTCCAAGTTCTATCTTAAGTAATTTTCAAATGTAACCTATAATATGTTCTCATATCTATATATTAAAGTGTTTGATACACCGTCTCAATGGCTTCTTTTTATGTCGTAAAAAAGTGTGTAAATTCTTCTAGAAGTCCTGTTCACACTTCCTATAATTTCCTCGGCACGCTACCTAGTAATTAGAAAAGCCCTTTCGAAATAATAAAGAATAAAATGAAGAAATAAAGCGAAGCAGTACAATATCTATCTCGTTTTATTTTAATAGGGCATACTGAGTTTCGTTGTGAAACATAAAATTATCCGCTAGAGCGGTTTTTAAATTTTTAATTCCTGTGAATTCCTGCTGCTAATTCTTTTAGAGGGTCCAATAATTGTGAGTCTAAAACATCCAGAGACCGACCGCGACCCAAACTAACACAAAAATGTTCATCAAAAAATCGGTGCAGTCTTTAGGCAGTTTTTAATTTCGGATTTCAATAAACCTCCACTTCTAATTGTTGAATTTCGCTCATTTTTTGACAATACCTACTTCGGTTTATTTCCTCTTCTTCT
The DNA here is from genome assembly GCA_030220185.1 of Diploptera punctata. NCBI lineage: Eukaryota > Metazoa > Arthropoda > Insecta > Blattodea > Blaberidae > Diploptera > Diploptera punctata. The sequence goes on from JASPKZ010007437.1 coordinate 169,243, forward strand.
TCTTTCTTCTTCCTTCCAAGTATTAGGCCAAGGCCTGTTACGATCCTATAGAAAATTTTCCCGTATGGGAAATTCTCGTATAAGACTTGAAAGCATAATAATAGTCCCTTCGATTGGTTGCTGGCCAAAGGAAGGCAAGACCAGTGATGGGCTACCATCTTATAGCCTCTGGTCAGGCTTTTCTGGAGAAGGAAAGAAAATAAAGGAAAGAAGAAATGGAAAAAAGGAAGGACTCCCTAGCCCTCGGATGCCCTAATAGCATCGGGGTCGAAAAAACAAGAGTTAACCAAGAGAGGTTAGATAGTAAAGTTAAAAGAGTGCAAAACACAAGTAAGTGGAAGAAATGTTTTGCACAGCTTGGGCACCTTGTGGTCGCCATCCACATATCCCCTAGATGAGGACCCCTGAGAGCTTCGGTTTATTTTAAAAGGATATACTGAGTTTCGTTGTGAAACATCGAAAATTGTGACCGCTAGAGCGATTTTTATATTTTCATTTCAGATGAAATCCTACACCTAATGGTTTTTGCGGATCCAATTGTGAATCTTAGCCATCCAGGGACCCACTCAAACACACAAAAAAAAATGTCATCAAAATCGATCTAGTCATATAGGCATTTTTCAAATTTCGGATTTAAAGTTAAACCGACTAATAAAGGTCGGATTTCGCTGATTTTTGGACAGCACATACCTCGGTTTATTGCAATGGGATATTCCAAATTTTGTAGTGAAACATCGAAAATTGCGTTTGCTAGAACGATTTTTAAATTTTCGTTTCAGGTGAACTCCTACACATAATGATTTTAGTACATCTGAACCCTGTATATACAAATTCTCACGAAGATTGGTTGAACGGTTTAGAAGTCTATAAAGGATAGACCGAAACACATACATTCGTTTAAATTAAATTATTTTTAGTCTGTTCATCTTACCTCAATAATAAAGTTGAGGTAAGATGAACAGCCTAAATAAATTTAATTAAAATAACCTCAAAATATCACTTCCTAAAATAAAATATTACGTACACTCGTATAAAGCACATCGTAACGATTTCGTATACGCATATGGAAAGTCTAATTACGCTGAGCACATAATAAACGCTGTTCATAGAATGAACTCAATAGAAGACACCCTTACAATAGTACACAAAGAGGGAAATCCAACTAAAATCAACATATTAGAAGACCTGGAAATTATCATAAGTAATGCCACGAGTGATTTCCAAATTATCGATAAATTCACGACTCACGAAGTGAGGAGTGAATTTATCTAGATAATTTGGAAATCAAGAGTGGCATTTGTTAGGACTATTTAACGAATAAAATTAAGCTGTTTACTCACAAATCATTATTTAACTATAGTTATTTTAAAAATGTTTATATATTTAATGTAAACGGCGATGTTTGATAACAAATGAGAAGCGATAGGTACGCTTCATCTTCTTCTTTTGTTTATCACTGCAACCAGATCATACTATTTATTGCCAAAGGAACGCAATATTGTAAGATTGCTCTCTAGTGGAGAAAAAAATGAAACACCATGAAACTGTATATTTATTCATTTCTGATGTCGTATGATGTAAATATGACAATTATATTTTTCTGGATTGTTACCTGGGAAAAAATACATTTAAGAAAGTGCAAACAGTGGTTTCTTTTTTTGGTGGTATAATCAATTGCTACAAATGATTTTATATTAACTCCCGCAGGCGTCATGTGTTGACATTCATGCACTATATATACAATCTGGTAGCCGTATTTCTCATAGGCTCAGTCACTGCAAAATAATGGTCAGACCTGTTCAGAATATTAAAATGGAGGAGCCTTCTTTAATATGGTAATTATAACACTGATAAATATTTCGTGAAACACGACTCTGATTGGTTGTAAAACAGAAATCATTGAAACGTGATTGGCCATTGAGTCCCATTTGGGGCATGAGTTAAATAGTCAAGGAAATAACGAGTAGACAACAAGCTTTTAATAAATGAAAGCACTCCCAGACTAAACAACCCACTACACGATATCGTCAGGAAGAAGCTTTAGTCACGACAACACCACATTAGGACCAGCAGCATCAACCATCATACTGGATGTTGTAGGGAAGAGGGACCTGCTGAAGATGGAACGCATGTTCTGAAAGGCCTACAGGCATAAAGAATACATATTTTATAATTTGAGGACGACGGATCTTACCTTCTTCTTCATCTTCGCTTTCCCCCACTTATAGGTTTGCCGTCTTCAGTTTCCATTTATCTCTATCATTCCAATCTCCCTCTTCCAAATTCCGATCATCCATTATAGTTCTGACGTAGGTTTTCCATTTCCATCTTGGTCTGCCACGTTTATTTCTTCCAGGGGGTGACCATTGGTATATATTTTTTGGCCATCTTTCATTTTCCATTCTTTGTACATGGCCATACCATTTAAGTGTTTGATTTTCAATCCTCTTAACAACAGATGTGGTGACATTCATTTCTCTCCAAAGGAATTCATTTCTTATTTTATCCTGTCTTGTTTTTTGGAGGCTACTTCTGAAATAATCAAATTCAAGTGTTCTAATTTTGTTCTTTTGTAATTCTGTCAAAGACCAAGTTTTCACTTCCATATGACAAAATATTCTGTATTATGCTCTTATAAATTTTCATTTTAGTTTCCTTTGTAATATTTTTATTCCAAATTATTCCATGTAATGTCTTAGTTGCATGTTTTGCCATTGAAATTTTAGTCTGTACATCTCTCTCACAGGTACCAAAACTTGTAATTATTGACCCAAGATATTTAAAAAATTCACACTTTTTTATTTTCCCTGTTTCAAGTATGAGGTCATCCACATCCTTTCCCAAACACATATATTCTGTTTTTCGTAAATTTATATTCAGTCCCCATTTTTTATATTCTTCCATTAGTTTATTTATCATATATTTCATATCATCTTCATCCCCTGCAAAAATTATTTTGATCATCTGCAAACAACCTAAGAAGGTATATTTTAACTCATTTTATTTTATGACTCGTTTCTTATATATACAGTATATACTCGTAGATTAGAAACGTCTTCCTATAAATTAGAACAGACTGTACATGGATTTGTTTCTGCATCTTTTCCACCGCATGTGTACATTATACAAGGTCAAAGGTTAGAGAAAACAAGAACAGAGCAACAAAAGATAGAGCAGGAAGCTGAATGGAACGCTTTAGCTGCAAGAGAATCACTTTCCTTCATCTTTTAGAAGACAGTAATTATTTAAAACTTGCACAAAGAAATGAAAAAAAGTTTTTCTCATGATGTTGTATACAAAATAAAAAAAGTCTTGATGCGGTATGAATTAAATATCACTCCGCCAAGAGAAATGCAAATGTTTTGTCTTTATTTTGTTAAAAATTCCTGAGCATATACAAAATACATTAAAAATTAATTTAAAAACTACGTCAAACAGGAAATGCGTATACTAACATAAGCTAATTTCTCAGGAAATCAAATTTATGGTTCAATTTTGTTGGTATACGGGAATATAGATTTATTTTGTTAATACAATTGTATATTAGAAACTCAGCTCAGGTTTTAAAAAATTATGGCTGTTCCTGTTCTTTTAAATGGATCTGAGTCTTGGGTATTTACAATAAAGATATCTCACACAGCCAAGCCACTGAAATGAAATGTTTAAGATCCGTAAAAGGATGTACACGCATGGATAGATTATACAAAGAATCAATAAGAAATAAACTGGAGATATTTCCAATAGTTGATAAACTAGAAGAGCACAAATACCAATGGAAAGAACATTTAGACAGAATGGACAATACAAGATTACCCAAAAAGATCAACACCTACAAAGCACATGGGAAAAGATCTTTGGGACGGCCAAGGAAACGATGGACTTGAGATCGAAACAGGTCACATTGACCTAATCCTGGAAAGGAAGAAGAAGAAGAAAATTGTATATATCTAGTTACGTTACGAGGAAACAAACATGGAACGCGTTAAAGCCTGGGTTTAATCCCGGTCGGGACAAGTTTCCTGGGTGAAGTATTTTTCGGGGTTTTTCATCACCTGTAAGATAAATGTAAAAAATACATTCAATATTCCATTCCCTAAAGCGTTTGAAAATGTTCCTTCCTTCTTCATTGAAAAAAGTACTTGTCTCAACTTTGATTATGCCGCATTTCGGTTATTGTGACTTACTCTTAACTGACATGAGTATCACATTCGGACAAAGACTGCAACGAGTTCATGATGCTTGTGTACGATATATATATCCAACCTCCGTAAATCAGACCACATAACTCCAGTATTTGAAAATGTTGTCTTGGCTCCGATTGGAAGACAGGCGAAAGACGCATTGCCTCTGCTTCTTATACAACACTTTGTCCACCTCATCACCCCTTTATATTTCTACTCGCTTTCATTCGCTATCCTCCCACCACAACTTAAACACACGATCGAGAGAAAATTTAACTCCTGCTGTTCCTCTACATTGAACATCTCACTATTCCTCATCCTTCCTTGTTTCAGCCGCACGACTCTGGAATTCCCTCCCCTCGTATATCAAGGACTGTCCGACTCAAAAACAGTTTAAAAAAGAAACTCACTTCATATTTCCTTAGACAATATAATATATAACCGTGTTCCATGTATACTTTTATTCTTTCTTTATATTTTAAACTTTATTTACCAAGCCATTTACTTAATCTAACTATATGTTATTATTTATATTATTATTATTATTATTATTATTATTATTATTATTATTATTATTATTATTATTATTATTGTCGGCCGCGGTGGACTAGTAGTTATGCTCCTTGCCTCTGGTTCCGAGGGCCGCGGGTTCAAATCCGGCCGGGGTCGATGGATTTTTTAGGACGGAAAAATCAAAGGAGCAAGTCCTCCGGGAGGGACTTTAAGCCGTGGGTCCCGAGTCTGATAATTTTTCAGGCTCGTAAAAGATCCTTAAGCATGAATGAAAAGGCCTCTAAGCAAAATTTACCGACTTTTCCCGTCCTAGTACTACCTTGGTTTCCTGGATGTCAGTGTGAGGCGCAACGCCGACCTCGGATCACTCAAAATGACATATACGAAAACAAGTGTTAACTATATTAGTATGGTTCAAATTCTTCCCTGTAGGTGGAGAGCACCTAAATCTCTGTAAAGGGAAAACATGGGCTTAAAAGTATATTTATATATATATATATATATATATATATATATATATATATATATTATTATTTTTCTTTCTTACCCTTGTCAAATTTATATTGTGTAGTCTATATCTATTATATATCAATCATATTTCTTATTGTATGTATAATTTAGCCCTGGTGAAGTGGAAGAGAAGACCTTACGGTCTTAACTCCATCAGGTAATATAAATAAATAAATAAATGTCAGGAAACTTTAAGGCCCAAATTGTCCCAAAAACATCATACGGCCACCGTAATCGCCATCTATCATATTCGTCTTAGATTAAGTTTAGTATTAAGGACTCTCTTGGCGCACCGCAATCACCATCATTATCACCCATCATTCATCATATCATGGGGGCAGCGTAACCTCGCCTTCCAGGCGCTCCAACCAGAGAAGTGGGTTACAGTATTAAACGAATGCCAGGAGAGAACAAAAAATGTTGAAATGACAAACCTGGGGCATTCAATACAAAAATTATCATCATTGTGATTTTGAAAATCGTCAATACATGAAATATATATTAGTTAATTATTAAATTTAAATTTTTACTCTCTGAGATTGTAAAGTGCCAAACGTCGAATTGCATTAAAATCCGTTCAAAGCCTAACCGATTGGCTCCATCGAACCCGTAGGTTCAAGACCGCGCGGACTTAAGCTCCACATGCATCTCAATTCTGAGCTAATGTTTTCCAATCATCCCCTGTATAATCTACTTCCCTCAAATCACGGTTAATGTTATTCTCCCACCTCATTCTTTGTCTACCAACTGGGCGTTGTCTTTCATTTCCCTTTACTGCCACGTGTCCTGTCCTCGCAGTCCACAAGATTTAACTGTTCTCATTATATCTGGCTTCCTGTACATATCACATAGCTCAATAAATTTAGAGTAAATCAAAATACATTATAAATATTAATTGTATTGTATTCATAACTTGTAATCGTTTATATTTATAGATATATATTGTAATTTAGATTTAAGACTATTTTTTGTTTGTATTTTTTTTTAAACCTGGTTGAGTGGTAGACAAGGCCTTAAGGCCTTAACTCTGCCAGGTAAAATAAAGCTATTATTATTATTATTATTATTATTATTATTATGTAGTTTTCTTCATCTCTTTTTGACCCAAAAAAATTTCTAAGAACTTTATTCTCAAATACTCGTAATCTCCTTTTCTCCCTTAAAGTAAGAGTCCATGTTTCGTTTCCATATAATATAACTGGTAGAATAATAGTTTTATATACTTTCAGTTTAATTTTTTTGAAAGGAGTTGGGACGTCAAAAGTCTATGCAATGCATAATAGCACTCATTTCCAGAATTGAGCCTATGTTTAATTTCTTTGTGCATCTCATTCCTATTTGTGATTATTGTTCCTAGGTATTTGAATTCAGCCACTCTTCAAAATTTCCCTCATTTGTCATCAGTTGTCCATTTCCACTACATAATGAACATATATTTAGTTTTGTTGATGTTTACTTCCAGTCCCAATTTCTTAGTGTTACTAAATGCAAGGTAAAAATACCACGTAGGAGTATGAAATAGAAATGAGATTTATCAGATCAGTTGCAGGCGTATCTCTAAGAGATCAAAAGAGAAGTCAAGATATCAGAGATGAATTACAAATATATAATATAAACGAGAGAATACACAGAAATAAACGTAATTGGTTTGAACATATACAAAGAATGCCAAATAATCGTTTATCAAAACAGCTGCTTCATTATAGGCCTCGAGGCCGAAGAAATGTAGGAAGACCAAAACGTCGTTGGAAGGACGACCTGCGCCTGTGGCATATAGTGCACCGAGGAGCGGAACGGGCCAACAGGCCCATACCTTGAAGATGATGATTATTATTATTGTTATTATTGTTATTATTATTATTATTATTATTATTATTATTATTATTATTATTATTATTATTATTAAAATATTATATGTAGGTATCTTTACCTTGTCGTGGTGGAGTGGCTTGCGTGCTTAAATGATCCTGAGAGCTATGCCGGCGGTAGCATTGCTGCCGATAGGGTTACCCATGCCGGACTGGTCGAAGGTGATAAGCCAGACGAAAAAAGTACCTTGGGCGAAAGACTGACGATCTTTCACCGTAAAAATACAACAGTCAAGAAATGCGGACATGGGTTCATCTGGGGTAAAATTTTCCGGAGGTTCTCCGGGCGGGGACTACTTCAGGGAACCCATGCCAAAGAAACGCCCAGTTGGTAGGCCAAGAATGAGGTGGGAGAACAACATTAACTATGATTTGAGGGAAGTAGATTATACAGGGAATGATTGGAAAGCATTAGCTCAGGATAGGGATGTATGGAGAGCTTATGTCCGCGCGGCCATGAACCTTCGGGTTCGATAGTGCCAGTGAGTTAGTTAGTTAGTTAGGACTTTGTGTAACATGGTCTCTTACTTTAAGGGAGGAGAAAACATTAAGAGAATTTGAGAATAAAATTCTTAGGAAAATTTTGGACGAAAGAGCGATGAACAGACAGGTGAATGAAGAAGACTTAAGAGCGAGGGAAACTACATGGGAAACCAGATATAATTCTTGTAGGAAAACCAGAGGGAGAGCGACCGTACATTGACCAAGAATGTGATGAGAGAATAACACTAACCGTGATTTGAAGAAAGTGAATTTTTCAGGAGATGACTGGGAAAATTTTCCCAAGGATAGGGATGTATGGAGAGCTTATGACCGCGCGATCGTGAGCGTCCGGGTTCGATAGTATATGTAGGTTAATTATCTAAGTAAGTTATTTTAAATTCCATTACATTCTCAAGATTTTCGTCACTAGTTGGGAAGAGTCTATAATTTAATATATAATAATGAATGTTTGTTTGTTCGTACTTTATGCGCGGCCATACCGTTGATTCTATTGTGATGGGCCTTTTTGCAAAATGTTCAAGAGATTCTCGGGATGAACATAAGTTATAAGATAGTTGTGATACTCAACTCCTACACCCATAAAAATCGTCCTTTGTAGTGGAAAACGTGAAAAAAAGTACTACTTTGGACTCTTAAATGGCTTACGCTGCCTAAACCATAACAAATACACAAAATTAATGTACACAGAATTGAATATCTCAAAACGCTCTAGAAAAAAGTCCGCGACAGCATATGTTTATCTCTTACGGATAACTCACAATAACCATTTTTGTCTTTCATTGATGCCAAGAAGATCGAGACAAGTACAAGCAAAGCAGCACATGATGGGTATTCCTTTACGGATAACTCACAATAACGAATTTTGTCTTTTAGCTCATTTATGCCAAGAAGATCGGGATGAGTAGATTATCCGACAACACTGGGGAATCTTAAAATAACTACGATATATATTTATAATTGTTTTTCATTCTACTTATTCAACTAATCATAAGAAATACATTAATTTTTGTCTTTCAGCTCATTTATGCCAAGAAGATCGGGATGAGTAGATTCCCGGACATCGCCGGGTAAACAGCACACGGTACCTAAAATAATTACGATATAAATTTCTCCTTCCACTTATTTAACTAAACAAAAAACACAATTTTTGAATTTCAGCTCTTTTTATGTGAAGAAGATCGGGATAAGTAGATTTCCGGGCAACGCCGGGTAATCAGCACGGGATATCTATAAAATATAAATTTATAATTATTTTTCCTTCTACTTATTCAACTAAACATAAAAGCTCATTAATTTTCATTTATTTATTTAGCTAGTCACAAATAAATTTAACATAAACACGTGCTAATACCCGGCGTGCGTCGCTACGCGTGAATAAATTAAATATTAAAGGTTAATTAAATTGTATGGTATACGGTGAGACGAAACAAACATGGCGGTTCGGATTTCAGGTTAACCTCCACTTCTAATTGTCGGATTTCGCCAATTTTTGGATAAGACCTACCTCGGTTTATTTGAATAGGGTATACTGAGTTTCGTTGTGAAACACTGAAAATTGTGACCGCTAGAGCGAATTTTAAATTTTCACTTCAGGTAAACTCCTACACCTAATGGATTTAGAGGGTCCAATTGTGAATCTAAACCATCGGCGGACCCAATCAGACACACACAAAAAATGTCATCGAAATCGGTCCAGTCTTTTAGAAGGAGTTCAATGACAAAAAACACGTCCAGAAGTATTAATATATAATTTACAATAAATTGATTTGAATTTATCAATTAGTAAATCTGTATGTTTACTTCATTACCGACTAAATAAACGAGGCTTACAATTGGGGAAATTTGAATCCAGTTAGTGTTATAACATTGGCGACCCTGATTCTGTTTCAAAGATCAAAGCGAGTTGGTTTCCACACTTCCCCAACAGATGGGCACAGCTCCCAGGATAACAGAGAATCTGCCTAGCTAGGGGTTTGCCAATGTTCAATCCGATTTTCTCAAAGCATTCCAACAATACAATGTATTATTCTGTCCACAGAAATTTTTAACAATTGCCACACTTTATTTACGGTTTTAATAGTACAATAATTTTTATCTATACATATAGTAAATAATATTTAAAAAAACTAAAACATAACGCTTTATTAGAAAACCGAACTATAAAATGAAAAATAATTTTAATTTCCAACACGTTTAGGATAAAATTAAAGTGGTCAACAAAAAAAAAAAATCATCTCCAACACATCTAGAATAAAACTAGAGTTATCTACAAAAAATTATTTTACCATCAAAAGCGTGTGCTGCTCTACATCAATTAATATATTTGATAATAAACAGATATTGGTAAAAGTAAAATCTCTAAGAAGAAAACGTAAAAACCATAAAAAGCACCCCACGCTTTTGATGGTATTTTTTTGTAGATAACTCTAGTTTTATTCTAGATGTGTTGGATATGATTTTTTTGTTGACCACTTTAAATTTTATCCCAAGCGTGTTGGAAATTAAAATTATTTTTCATTTTTTAGTTCGGTTTTCTAATAAAGCGTGTTGTTTTAGTTTTTTAAACTATTATTTATTTTTTTTAAATTTTTAGTCTAATTGATTGTCATAAACCGGAATCCCATGAAAATTTAATTGCTTACGTTATTTTTAGGTCTACGCACGAATATAATTATTTTTTTAAAATTATTATTATCTAACATTATTATAATATTTTTAAATATTTTAATGTAGATAAATAGTTACAGTTAATCGTATCCTTCTCATATTTTTTGGATAAATTACAATGTGGTAAGTTTACAAAATTGTCATTAATATTTTACAGAATAAGATAAAAAGGTAAATATCTTTAAATTCGATTACTATTGTAGTATGAGCTAAAAGTAATACGATTCTAATAATAAGAAAAATCCTCCGGGCCGTATTTGAACCAGCGACCTATGGATTACTGAAATTATATACCACTACAGACCACCGCTCTACCGACTGAGCTACCAGAGGATATAATATTAATTTCTTACAACGATGGACTAAAAAGTCGATAAGTCCGCAACCTATTATACCGGTCATTATTTTTTTATGTCCTGATGATCCTGGCCAGGATTCTTAGAACGAAATTATGAAATTGTCGTATTGTCAATGGTCGTTTAGAAGTATATAAAGTTTAAAGTCGATCCAATGTTTTTAAGTGGGTGAAAATCGTGTTGAAAGATTTCGTTACATAGACAGATACAGGTCAAACTAATACAAAGCGTGTAAAAATGAATTATGTCTGTTTTTCATGTATAGTCTTCTAAACTGTTCCACCGATCTTTGTGAAAATTTATATATACAGGTTTTCAGATGCGGCGAGTGTTTAGTCGTTATGTATTATGTTCTAAAATAATTAGGTGTAGGAGTTCAACAGAAACGAACATTTAAAAATCGCTCTAGCGTTTGCAATGTTCGATGTTTCACGACAAAACTCAGTATACCCTATTAAGATAAACCAAGATAAGTATTGTCAAAAAATGAGCGAAGTCTGACAATTACAAGTGGGGATTTACTTGAAATCCGAATAAAAAAAAGCCTTTACGACTGGAATGATTTGCATAATTTTTTTGTGTGTGTTTGGGGTGGGTCCCTGGATGGTTTTGATTCACAATTGGACCCTCTAAAACCATTAGGTGTAGGAGTTCACCTGAAGTGAAAATTTAAAAATAGCTCTACCGGTCACAATTTTCGATACTTTACAACGAAACTCCGATTGATTGAGGGTCTTTCCACTTTTCAACGGTTGCCCTTTTACCAGCCGGCTGCTGGCCCTTCACATCCACATGTGTAAATCACAGAGGTAGATGATCAACAGCCAGTGTAGGGGTGACATGTGGTTAGCATGTCGAGTCCTCCAGCCGTTATAGCTGGTTCCTCAACCTGGACCCGCTACTTATTGTAGCTACCCAATTGCCTCACGATGCTGGGTGGGCACCGGTCCCATACTGGCCGAAATACCATGAGAAAAGTTCTTCCCCCATGGAGACTCGAACCAGCGCAAGTCCCGTAGCTCTGCGCCAAGGCTTCCTACCTTAACCGCTCGGCTACGGCGCGGGAACGAAACTCACATATTAAAATAAACAGTAGTAGGTATTATCCAAAAATGAGTGAAATCCGACAATTAGGAGTGGAGGTTTGCCTAAAATCTAAAATTAAAAACTGACTAACAAGTGCAATATTTGGTTCGTCTCAGCGTATACCATGTAATTCACCTTGAATATGTCGTTTATTTAGGCGTAGCAACGCACTTTGGTTATTAGCTAGTGTGTATATATATTCTTGTATCTTGTAAGCCCGTGTTTCCCTTAACAGAGATTTAGGCGCTCTCCCCCTACAGGGAAAAATTTGAACCATACTAATTTAGTTACACTTGTTTTCGTATAGATGTCATTTGAGTGGTCCGTGATCAGCGTTCCGCCTCATACTGACATCTAGGAAACCAAGGTAGTACTAGGATGGGAAAATTCGGTAAATTTGTAAATTTTGCTTAGAGCCTTAAGGATCTTTTACGAGCCTGAAAATCTTCTGACTCGGGACCCACGGCTTTCAGTCCCTCCCGGAGGACTTGCTCCTTGGATTTTTCCGTCCTAAAAAATCCATCGACTCCGGCCGGGTTTGAACCCGCGACCCTCGGGACCAGAGGCAAGGAGCATAACCACTAGTCCACCGCGGCCGAATATATGAAAAGAAAAATGCTTGAGTCGGGATATGAACCCGAGTCTCTAAACTCTGTACGTTTAGCAATCTAACCTGAGCCACTCAAGTATTCCAACACAAACATACATTTTTCTTGTATATGTAGTATTCTCTATTCACATAAGAGGTAGAGGTAAGTCGTTCCAACTGTCATCTAGCGGCCACCATAACAGGTAAGTAAATTAAATTTTTATACATATATTGGTCATTGCCATTTTTTGTGTTCAGTAAAGAGCATCGGTGAAGATCTAAAAAAATATTCCAAAAAAAAAAGTAGTTTCATGAGAACTACCTCAACAGTTTCATTCCTTCAGAACTCGCTAAAAGGATATAAGTATGAAATTTTACCTGAGACCACAGTTGACGTCAACATAAACTTTTGTTTAAGAAAAAAAACTTCGAGCAGGTCTTTCGGAAATGTTCCATCTTCAGCTGTTAAAAAGTTACTTTACCAGCAGAAGATGGGTCATTTTCCGGAAGGCCTCTGACTAATTTTTTTAAACTAAGAATTTTGTGAACAACTGTAATTTCAGATTTATATCATTTTAACCTAAATCACTATTCAAGATTAAGTTCTGTAATTTAGTTTTATAACAGAAGACTGTGATGGGCAGGACATGTGGCACGAATGGGAAATGAAAGACGTGCATGGAAGCTTCTTGTAGGAAAACCAGAGGGAAAACGTCCAGTTGGTACACCAAGAACGAGGTGGGAGTATAATATTAACTATGATTTGAGGGATGTAGATTATACAGGGGTTGATTGGAAAACATTGGCTCAGGATAGAGATATATGGAGAGCTTATGTCCGCGCGGTCATGAACCTACGGGTTCGATAGTGCCAGTGAGTTAGTTAGTTAGTTAGTTAGTTAACAGAAGAAGAATATTGTTCTACCAGTTATATTAGTTAAGGGAGGAAAGGAGATTACGAATATTTGAGAATAAAGTTCTTAGGACTTTTTTGGACCAAAGTGAGATGAACAGACAGGTGAATGGAGAAGACTACATAACAATGAACTACAACCCTTGAGGATGCCAGACGCAATCTCTGGCGAAACGTCGGGGAACTACAAGCCTCATGACCACGGCCTACAGCCCGAAAATCTTCTTCAAGATCATCATAATGAACTACATGTTCTTTATAGGAAGCCAGATATAATAAGAACAGTTACGTCTCGTAGACTGCGTGGGCAGTACATGTGGGACGAATGGGGAGTGAAAGACGTGCATGGAAGCTTCTTGTGGGAAAACCAGAGGGAAAATGCCCAGTTGGTAGACCAAGAATGAAGTGACAGCATAACATTAACTATAATTTGAGGAAAGTAGATTATACAGGGAATGATTGGAAAACATTAGCTTATGTTCGCCCGGCCATGAACCTATGAGTCCAATAGTGCCAGCGAGTTAGTTACAGAAGAAGAATAGTTCGTGTATGAGTTAAGTTGCTTGCCTACGGTTTCATAATGACAAAATCCGTGAGACAAGTCCTTTGGGGGGAGTTTTAACTCTGGATCTCGAGTCTGAAGATTATCTGGCTCGTAAAAGAACCTGAAGCCTAATTACAGTCTCTGGGCAAAATTTAATCTACTTTTCACATCCAAGTAATACTCAGATGTCTCTATGAGACACTGAACTAACCACATGTGACTCGCTGTGATCTGTAAACAAATAAAATTAAGTACATTAGTTTGGTTAACCCATTTGCCTCAGATGACTACGTACATTCACTTACTGTGGTGTTGTATAGTTTGCAACATTTTGTACATCCCTTGGCTAGTTATCTTTTGTAAACATTTATGAATAGTAGAGGAATGTGTGTAGGCCTTCACCCTTATTGTGATCTCGAGTACCGTTATCTTTTGTTCGTTTTTGAATGTCTGAAAATAGACGTTATAATTTACGGTACTTAAATCCTGTATAATAGTATAAAGAGACAATTACTTTTTTTCAACTTTATATACTTGAATTCTAATAATAAAAAAATTATTTTAGAAATAAAAATGTCTTAATGGAATTTCAGAGAGTAATGGGACCGATGTGCACCCAGTACCGGGAGTAATTTGGGGAGCTACAGTAATGGCTCCAAGTTCAGAAAAACAATTACAACTGCTGGGGAATCCGATTTGTGTGGATGGTCGTATATTTCTATTTTTAATGAGTGTCCAGGGTGAAGTCATACGTGGAACCCATGTCCGCGTTTCTTAAGGGTTGTATTTTAACGGTGTAAGATCGTCACTCTTTCGAACAAGGTACTTTTTTTGTATGGCGTATCGCCTTAGACCTGTCCGGCATGGGTAACCCTTTCTGTTGCAATGATACCGCCTGCATAGCACTCGGGGCCATGCATGCAAGCCACTCCACCATGACAAGTAAAATATACCATAGGTGGATTATCTCTCTCTCTCTCTCCACCAAATTTCCCTCTCTCTCTCTCTCTCTCTCTGCACCAAATTCCTCCCTCTCTCCCCCAAATTTCTCTCATTCCCTTTGCCAAAATCTCTCTTTCTTTCTCGCAAATATTTCTCTCTCTCTCCCAAATTTCTCTCTCTGTCCCAAAATGCTCTCTCTCCCCATATCTCTCTCTCTCACTCTCTCTCTCGCAAATATTTTGCTCTGTCCCAAATTTCTCTCTCTGCTCCAAAATTCTCTCTCTCCCACCCAAATTTCCCTCTCTCTCCCATATTTCTCTCTCTCTCTCTCTCTCTCTCTCTCTCTCTCTCTCTCTCTCTCTCTCGCACTATTTCTCACTCCCCAAAATCCTCTCCTCCACCAAAATAGTTTCTTTCTCTCTCTCAAATTGCGCTCTCTCTCTCTCTCAAATTGCTCTCTCTCTCTCCCTCAAATTGTTCTCTTTCTCTCAAATTTCTCTCTCTCAAATAGCTCTCTCTCTCTCAAATTGCTCTCTATCTCAATTGCTATCTCTCAAATAGCTCTCTCTCTCTCAAATTTGCTCTCTCACTCTAAATTCTCTCTCTCTCAAATTGCTCTCTCCCTCTCTTTCTCAAATGCTCTCTCTTAATATTGCTCCTCCCTCTAAATTGCTCTCTCTCTCAAATTGCTCTCTCCCTCTCTTTCTCAAATTCCTCTCTCTTATATTGCTCTCTCTTAAATTGCTCTCTCTCAAATTGCTATCTAACTCCTAAAATTGCGCTCTCTCAAATTGCTCTCTTTCTCAAATAGCTCTCTCCCTCTCAAATTGCTCTCTCTATCAAATTTCTCTCTCTCTCTCTCTCTCTCTCAAATTGCTCTCTCCCTCTCTCTCTCTCTCAAATTGCTCTCTCTCTCTCTCCAATTGCTCACTCTTCAAATTGTTCTCTCTCAATCTCTCTCTTCTCTCTCACATATTTCTCTCTATCTTCCGAATTTATCTATCTCTCTCCCCCAAATTTCTCTCTCACTCTCCCCAAATGTTCTATTATATAATTATATAATCTCCCAAATTTCACTAATACAGAAACACACGAAATCTCAAACAAACATTTGACACGAAAAAAAATGTATTGTATTAACATGTTTCAAATCTGTGACAGTATGTATCTCCTGTTCCACACCAATTGATTCAATTTACTGGCGAATCTGGAAGGTTCGGTTGTTTACGGCTTTCCACAAACTAACAATGGATAGCTATAGTCATCAATGACAAAACCCTTGCATTTCAACAAAAAATAGCCCATACAATGAGATTTGTGACCCACTGTGTTACAAACTGCACTCGCGTATTGCAAGTAACATGCAATCAATAATAACACACACACATTTTGTATTATGTAATCGATACAGCGTTTCATCTCCTAATAAAAGTGGTCATTCATTAAAACAAAGTTTGGCTATTCTATGCCAGTGAATATTCGTTCGGACAAGTGACTTTTAGCATCCTGTTGACCAATGTGATAACACACGTACCTACTAGAACTGATTGCCAACATGTTTGCTCACATTTAAGGGGATTATATCCCAAGAGTTCACCTATATTATTGGGCAAGTTGGGATGAGAAAATGGGCGAGTTAATACATCAGATTAGTTTAACGCTAAACTGTTTGTTAGCATGTTTTTATAAGTTGGCAATACTGTCTGACCAATGACAAATCCTACATATTTTATATTGCAAATATAGGGATTTTAAGTTATTTTAAGCTCAAATTCTTACTTAATTTCAAGATATTTCTCATATTTTGGAGGGAAAAATCAACATATATATTTCTCATAAGTAATGCCACGAGTGATTTCCAAATTATCGATAAATTCACGACTCACGAAGTGAGTCGTGAATTTATCTAGAGACTTTGGAAATCAAGAGTGGAATTTGTTAGAACTATTTAACGAATAAAATTAAGCTGTTTAGTCACAAATCATTATTTAACTATAGTTATTTTAAAATATTTATATATTTAATGTAAACGGCGATGTTTGAAAACAAATGAGAAACGATTGGTACGCTTCATTTCCTTCCTTTGTTCATCACTGCAACCAGATCATAATATTATTTATTGCCAAAGGATCGCAATATTGTAAGAATGCACCCTAGTGGAGAAATAATTAACCAACCTATGATGTAAATATGTCAATTATATTTTTCTGCAACGTCATTTCCTGGAAAATAATTCGTTTAAAAAAGTGCAACGAATGTTTTCTTTTTTTTTTGTGGCATAATCAATTGTTACAAATGTTTTTATATTATCTATCGCATGCGCTTCTGCTGACATTCATGCACTATATATACAATCTGGTAGCCGTATTTCTTTGAGAGTCAGTGACTGCAAAATAATGCTATGACTTATTCAGAAGGTTAAAAAGGAGGTGCTTTCTTTATTATGATAAACTTAAGTTGGTAAATTTTAGGCCAAACACGACTGTGATTGGTTGTAAATAAAATATTATTGAAATGTTATTGCTCATTGGCTCACATTTGGGGCATGAGTTAAATAGTCATAGATAATTATTCACAAAATGCAATAATTAATTGTTTTTTTCAGTTTTATTTGAATTTACGTAAGTGGCATGGTGGCATAGAATCCCCAACCTTCTTTTAAAAGATAGTCGATTATAAAAAAATGTATAAAAATCCGTCACACAGGAACATCGTAAATAAGCGAATTGTTCAGCAAGTCAAAATTTATGGTTCACGTTTGCTGGTTTACGAAATATGAATCTATTTTGTTAGATTGGAGAATTTTGATCCCATGTTATTTAAAAGTTTCAAACCGCAGAGAAAACAAGACAATTTTAATTTCAGGTAAATCCGCACATATAATGGTCAAATTTAACAGACAATTTTTGGAAAATGCATCCCTCAGTTTATTTTAATAGCATATACTGACTTACGTTACGAAAAATTTAAAATTGCGACCGCTTTAGCGATTTTTAAATTTTCGTTTCAGATGAACTCCTACACATAATGGTCCAATATAGGTGTTTAACGAACACGATCTTACTTTTTAATTGTTAGCTATATGCCGAGTTTCGTTCTGATAAAGTAAAAATTGCGGCCGATAGAGCATTATCACACACATATTTACATATGCAATGGAGTAAACAGCTCAATGTTAGGCCTTACCCTGTACTTTGTTAGGAGTTAATAGACCAAGTTAATTTAGTTACATTATTCCTTACAGATGCCATAAATAGTATGCGGTAGATTGAAGAGGGAGCGAAAGGTGGCTCTTCTGGACACAAAACAAGGGTAGTGAAAATACTGAAGATGGAACCGAAGAAGGTCCCAAAAGTCTAAGAAAACAAAATTATGAGGCGAGGTAATAACATTTTACTTAAATATACAGGGTGTCCTATTCAAACCTCCCACATTTTAATTATTCATAACTAACAAAGTATGCGGAATTATGGAATGAGGCCAGTATTAAACGAATCAGAAACTCAAAGAATGTTCATTGCCACACACTAAAACACCTCTATATGTGCACCATTAGTAGCACGAACAATATCAAGTCTGTATTCGATTTCGTGCCACGTTCTGTCCAACATGCCCATTGGTACTGTTGCAATTGTGTCAAGGATATGGGTTCGTAAATCATGAAGATCTTGTACTGGAGTCGCAAACACACGGTCTTTTACATACCCCTAGAGGAAGAAGTCCAGTGGAATTATGTCCAGCAAATTATGTTTTATGTCATTATTGTCCAACATGCGACAGATTAATTAACTGCAACAATGAAAACAAAAATTCTTTGAGTTTCTTTTTCTTTTAATACCAACCTCATTTCATAATTCCGCACACTTTGAGAGTTATGATTAATTAAAATGTGGGAGGTTTGAATGGGACACTCTGTATATTCAATTTGTGTCATTCTATTGATCTACTGTTATTAGCACTGTATCTACACAAACACATATTTTCAACATATGTAGATTGCCATCCAAACAATTTTTCCTGACATGACATGAGGTGAATGCTGATACAAAATGGTTGAATGAATGAATGAATGAATGAATGAATGAATGAATGAATGAGAATTGAGATGACATGAAGAGTAAGGTTAGTGGCATGAAATTCACGAAACGGGAGATCCCCGAGAAAACCCTATAAAATCCCGGTAACGCCCACCAACAATTCCAGGACTAGAACCTGGGATCACAGTCGAGGCAGCCACATGTCTACCCAGACGGCTATATAATTGTACTGTAATGTCTATATCAAATGGATAGGAAATGCAATTAGCGAAATCTGAGGCAATCAAGCTGATGGAAAAAGTAAGAAACTTGTAGATGGCGCATTGCACCACGATCCTCTTTAACAAATGAAAGTGAATCTACTGTATATCGCCCTTTCGTGACTTTTACAATGCGATCACTATCACCAACTCCCAAACCATTAATACTTATAATAATAATAATAATAATAATAATAATAATAATAATAATAATAATAATAATAATAATAGTATTAATTTTGAACAGAAAAAAATATATCGAAAATATAGTGAAAAAAGAATGCAAAATTATAAGAAAAGTTTTAGGTCCACAAGTCATAGGTGAAGCATTTAGACTCAGAAGCAAAAAGGAAATAAAAATATATACAGACATTCATAGTGATATTAGAAAACGAAGGTTAAAATTTTATGGCTATATTAAACGAATGAACTCAAATAGGCTTACAAAACAGATAATGGAATTCTACGAAAACAGAAGTAAAGCTCCAGTGGATACTACGAAGTGGATTGATGAAGTCAAAAAGGACTTAAAATTGGCAGGAATTACTAAAGAAGATATCCCAAACAGAGATATATTTAGAATTAAGGTGAATAAGTGGCAAGTTGACCAAGAGGATAAACCGATGGAAAAAAAACTGGAACAACTTGGACAGATGACAGAAAACATGCTCATAGCAAAAGAATGAAAGAAATTTGGGCTCAAAGGAAACGCCTGTAAGTACTTTGCGTAGTCCTACATGGGCTCATCCGCAATAAAAAAAAATAATATAGCTTTATTTTATCTGGCAAAGTTAAGGCCTTAAGGCCTTGTCTGCCACTCAACCAGGTTTTAAAAAATATAAAAATATAGTCTTACATCTAAATTACAAAAAGATAAAGGATTACATGCTATATATACAAAATAATTATTATTTATAATGTATTTTGATTATAGAATACCAAAAGCAGCATACAACTATTCACCACGAGAAAGAAGAAATTTGGAAAACAAAAGAAAAGATGGGAAACAGCAGCAATTTGGAGCCGGAACAGACTAGTATATAAATCTAAACCGTGACTCAGAAGAAGAAGAAGATTTTGATTTACTCTAGATTTAACTAATTAAATATAATATGTACCAAGGAGTACGACAAGGGTGTTCACTCTCACCTATATTATTTAATATTTATATGGACGATATCCTAAAAGAATGGAAGAAGGTTTTAACTAATGAAGGAATATTAATTGATAATAAAGATAAAATAAATGCTTTATTATTCGCTGACGATGTTGTACTTTTAGCAGAATCTGAAAATGAGCTCCAAATGTTAGCATATAAATTTAAATTAATAGCCAATATATATAATTGTAAAATATCAATAAATAAGTCAAAAGTAATGGCATTTACTGGTAAATATGGAATTAGATCAAAAATTGTACTGGATAACAAAATAATAGAACAAGTATCACATTTCCAATATTTAGGATGTGATATAACTTATAGAGAAAATAAAGTAAATAAATTTCAGGCTATTTGTGGAACCATAAAAAGAACCTTAGGTCGGAAAACAAGGAAAGATACGAAACTTAAATTATATAAAACAATGGCTGTTCCTTTGTTGTTGTATGGAAGTGAAAATTGGATAATGAAATCAAGGGATAAAAGCAGGATGCAGACTGCGAAAATGCTGTTTTTACGTAATGTGAAAGGATGCACAAGAGCGGATAGAATAAGGAATGAAACTATACGAGAAGAATTAAATATATATAAAATTGAAGATAAAATCAGCGAAAATAATAAGAAATGGACAGAACACTTAATGAGAATGAACAACGAAAGAATACCAAAAAGAACTTTCCTGTATAATCCCAGAGGAACAAGAGATGTTGGCCGACCACGTAGAAGATGGACTCCACTTTTAACTTCGCCGGAACAGGCTGCATAGCCTAAACCTTGTAGTAGAAGAAGAAGAAGAAGAAGATGTATAAGATATATAAAAAACGAGAAAAAAATTATGAATGACATAGTATACATTAAAATAAATAGAGAAAAATTAATTAATAGACAACCGGGTAACTGTATAAGCGTGACTTAAAAGTGCCAAGTGTGCGGCAACCCCTGATATCTTGAGGAAGGAAATTCCAGGAGCGGGCAGAATCTACTGTGAAGGAAGTAGAATAAGAGGAAATGCTATGAAGATAGATTTTTAGCAGATTGTTATCTTGTGATCTAGTGTCAATATTGTGGTAAGAAGATATTTATGGCTCTGATAAAAACAAATTTTACGTAATTATTTTGATTAGATGTAGAAATAACATTTTATTCACGAATGTAAATAATTTTCTTCAGTTTGCACTCAAGACATAAAATTTCCACTCGTAATTAAAATCTGATGCACTATCTCCTCTACTATTCAATTTTGTACCACAGCATGGAATCAGATTTTTAGAGGATAAAGAAAGCGTAAAACTCAATGGTATTCTTCTGGTACTTTATAACCTGTCATATGATAGTGGTAATTTTAACTCATGCACCAAACGAGAGTCAATGACCAATAACGTTTCAATGAATTTTGTTTTACAACCAATGACAGTCGAGATTCACCTCGCTCTTTAATCGATTTCTCTTAATGAGCTCCTGCTTTTGAGATAATATTTGTAATATTCTGAACAGGTCAGTGCATTATTTTGCAGTGACTGACTCTCCATCATATATATTGAATATAGCAAATAATCAACAGATTTCTTCTAACTACACATTTGATAATTGTGTGTTCAATAATTGTTTTTAAATAATGATTTTATTCAGTTGTTTACTAAAAACGTAATTAATAACTTATAATGTTGGTTATAATATACAGTTTTATGTGTTTCAATTTTTCTCCACTAGAGTGCATTCTTACAATATTGCGATCTTATTTGGCCATAAATAATATGATCCAGTTGCAGTGGACTTGAAATATGACCACAATTTCCTATTTTTTTTAAACATCGTCGTTTACATAGACTATTTAACTCATTCCCCAAATGGGAGTCAATGACCAATCACATTTCAATGATTATTGATTAACAACCAACCACAGTCGTGTTTCGCCTATAATTTACCAAGTAGAGTTTATCATAACAAAGAAACTCTTTTCTTCTTAACACTCTGAATAGGTCATAGCGTTATTTTGCAGTGACTGACACTCTAAGAAATACGGCTACCAGATTGTGTGTGTGTGTATTATAATTCAGCTAATAGGTGGCAGTGAAGACCGAGTTCTCGCTACATCTAGTAATAATGGGGAATATAATACATATAAAAGAAAAAATAAGTGCTTGAATTGGATTCGCCTGGTGGTGTAACGGATAACACGCTGAGGTACAAACTCAGAGTTCCGGGTTCGAATCCCGTCCAGGCATTTATTTTTGTTATCATATATATATATATATATATATATATATATAGTGCATGAATGTCAACACATAGCGCATGTGGGAGTTAATATAAAAACATTTGTAGCAATCGAGTATACCGCCAAAAAAAGAAACCACTCTTTGCACTTTATTAAATGTATTTTTCCCAGGTAATAACATTCCAGAAAAATATAATTGTCATATTTACATCATAGAGTAAATGTACAGTTTGATATGTTACATTTTTTCCCCACTAGAGTGCATTCTTACAATATTACGTTCCTTTGGCAATAAATAATATGATCTGGTTGCAGTGACGAACAAAAGAAGCAAATGAAGCGTACCAACCGTTTCTCATTTGTTTTCAAATATCGCCGATTACATTAAATATATAAATATTTTAAAATAACTATATTTAAATAATGATTTGTGAGTAAACAGCTTAATATAATTTGGAAATCACTCGTGGCATTACTTATGATAGATATTTTAAAATACCGGTAACTATATTTAAATAATGATTTTTGAATAAACAATTTTTTAATTTTATTATTTCAATAGTACTAACAAATGCCACTCTTGATTTCCAAATGCTCTAGATTAATTCACGAGTGGCTCAAGAACATTTGTCATTTCGTTATTTTCAATCATTATATTTAACAGAATTGTTAATGCTATGATTAAGATTATGAACCCAAAAGTATCGTTGATGGAAAAGTAAGAGAGAAAGGTGATTTTATCAATATTTCTATTTAATCCTAGAGAATTATTTGGATTAGATTATTAAATAAAATGGTTCGTTGAAGCTTTCTTCTTGTGTTAGTATTGATTTTTTTAGTGAATTTATCGATGATTTAGTAATCACTCGTGGCATTACTTATGACTATTTAACTCATGCCACAAATGCTGGT